>BROG01000058.1:0-177500 GCA_030159075.1 Atrina japonica
TGGGTATATTCTGGTTTCTCCACACACATCAAAACGTATTCATTGAAATTGTGTTACAAAGTAGGCTAAGTATAATTTTTTAAACTTGTTTCCCAATTTATTAAAAATTAAATAATAAAAAATTAAATCATGATGTGTCAGCCACATCTATGATTTATAGAAATATTTAAATTTTTTATTGCTTGTTAATTTCCCAAGTGTTTTTACCTCACCAGTTATCTGCCAAAAATGGATTGCTGCAGTGAATGAGTATAATACCTACATACAGGTCCTTATTTGTTACAGGATGCATTTAAACTTGTACTCATTGTTAATCTGTTTATGCCGAGTTTTTAGCTTTAGGATTTTTTGTTGTTGTCTTTAATTTAATTATTTACTGCATAAATCTTCGTTGTGTATAGTCAACTTCAGAAATAGAGAAGTTGGTAAAAACTAAATATTACAAATATTGATCAAAATATCAGGGTCCTTTGTTTTAATTTCAGTACATAAATATCCTGAAATACATTATAACAAATTAAATTTACTGGTCTCAAGTTGTCTTTAGAGAATCATGATTCTGCAGCTAAAACAAAAATAACCAGGTCAATGAACAGTTTTTTTTCCTTCAGCATTACTGTTGAGGATACAAACAATATTTTTAACCGTTGATTATATGTGGTTACTTACAAAGTTGGAGTCAGATATCCTTTTTTGTAGGAGGTGAATTAGATCTTAACACAATTGATAATTTTGCGAGTAATATACATGATAGATAGATGTATATTCCAGTTCCAGGAGTGCTTGAAAATATTAGCACATATTCCTGAAAAGTTAATTTTTTAGAAGAGCCATTATGCAAAAAGTGGTGTTCCACAATGAAACTGGGTTAACCATGCAGTCTTCCTCTATCCTTTCTAAGATTTTTATGAAGAGCAAGGATGCAAGAACAAGATATTGTTTAAGGTCCACAATGAAACTGGCTTAGTGATCTGGGTTCAAAAATGTTCTCAGATAATCTTCCTCATTGCTGTATTGTATGTACTTGCTGTTTGTATGTACAGAGAAACATGCAGAGACCATGCAGAAACTCAATATGTTTTTTAAATTAAATGAATGGTACAATTGATAAAAAGTCAGAAAATCGTTTTAGCGTTTAGATGACACAATTAATGCAGTCATTATAATTGCAGAAAAATATATGTGCATTATAGGCTTAATCTAACTACATGTAATCTCATATTTCCATAATCACCTAGATTCTCTTGTGACCTTTGCTATATGTAGAATTTTATAAGACAGTATTTTCATGAATCAAGTATAAAATGTTTTATAAAGTTAACTGCATGATAATCTATAAATATTTATTTTAATTTTATTATTCCACAGGGATTTCTGAGGAACCAGACTTGGAACTATCTACAACTACTGGACTAACAACACTGTCTGGAATAACCACTGGACAGCCTGAGCATTCATTGACTGACATTCAACAATCACATGCTGCTGAGATGCAACCCATTCCTGATGATGTAAGACAAAAAGTTCATTGTTTACACTACTGGAATCTCTAATCCATATATCTTGTAATATACAGATTATCTCATTTCTGAATTATACCCACACTATTGCAAGGGAAACTCTGCAAACTGTTTTATAATAACCTTTAAAAAGTGTAAATCCATGGACCTTTGTTCTACACGGTCACAGAACTGTCGTAGATGACGTAAATTACATGAAAAGCATTTATATGTTTGGTCACTGTGAGTGGCTTGGAATGTTTATATAACAGATAACATACATTTTGGATCATTATTTTGTTATTTAATGATGATTATGTGTTTAGTGCATTGAGAGCCTGCTAAGCATATTCTAGATGTACATATAAGAGCTTCTTATATTTTGAGGAAGGGGATGTGGTTTCTCGTTTCAGTGCTGAAGGAAACTAAATAAATGCTAATTAGCCTACTAGGCAACTTGTAACATGAGGCTGAACAATCCTATTCCTAAAATTGATAATGTTGATTAACTTCAATGTGCTATGAGATCAATTTTCAAGGAGTAATTATCAGTACTCGGTATCAGAAAATGCTCTTGGTTCAAGTATAATATAACCATAATAACAAAATATGTGTTGTCAGTATAGAAAGATATGATATTCTTATACTGTAACATAAATAAGGTGGCTGATCATAACAGCTTCTCGAAACCCAGAAGTTCTTGGATTTTGAAATAGAAGTTTGTTACTGCTATTTCTCAAAAAGAACTCAAGAAATCAGATTTACCGATTTTTTCAAAAATTAATTTGCCTGAAATGATCTGCAGGACAAGATTTACATGTGTTGAAAATTTCAGAAGAATCTAATATACTGATTTT
The DNA here is from genome assembly GCA_030159075.1 of Atrina japonica. Classification (NCBI taxonomy): domain Eukaryota; kingdom Metazoa; phylum Mollusca; class Bivalvia; order Pterioida; family Pinnidae; genus Atrina; species Atrina japonica. Next base: position 2,357 of record BROG01000058.1, read on the forward strand.
TCGTTATGGCCTCTGAAATGTCAGTTTTTAACAATTTTCATAGTTTTTGGCTATTATCTACAAAAATATAATAGCTGGTACATAAACTTAATAAGATAAGTAAAACCAAACGTTACAGGAATGATGTGTGGAAGGTCCTTTTCTAAGATTGCCCAAATGATCTGCCAAAAAACATGGTCTCCGGTGCAGGACATAGTTTAGAGTTGGACCCTATGGGGAAAACATATTTTATATATACATATATTCTTCTTTTAGAGAGCTGTTCAAGAACAGCAAAGACCTGCATATCAAAATGGACATTGGTCAAAGAAGGCTATTCCAGGATTCAGACCTTGATAAATTCCAACAACAGAGTCATGGACAATACTGACATACAACTGCCAAGCTTAAATGTCAAAACCTTTCAACATTGGTAAGTTTCTTTATGATGCATCTTGTATATTTCAAAATATTTAAGTCCTTATCAAGTTCCATAATAGAACACCATCGAAATGCTATGGATTGAAAAGAAATTTGTATGTACACTTTTCAATGTTTCATAAAAATATTTCGTTTCTTGGTTAAAAACACACAGTATGATACGACAGTTTGGGACTGATATAAAAATCACACTAGAACTTTTGCTACTCAACGGATGGAAATAGAATCCTTTCCTTTATATAAGCCATCACGTTGAATCATTTAAGGATTGTTTTTCATTTTTTGAACATCACTGGGGTATAAAAGCAATTGCTCATGGAAAAAATTCATTGTGCAGCACAATGAATTTTTTTCCATGAGCAATTGCTTTTATACCCCAATGATTTTCAAAAATGAAAAACAATCCTTATATTTATATACAATACCATTTTTCAGTGAAACTGTAGTCCACTGGATACTAAATTCATTCCAGAACACCGACTTTGCGGGTGGCGTTTTCATATGACGTAATGGCTCAACAGCTGTTTTGACATGAGAAGTAGTTCTCTTTTCTGATCGCAAATACTAATGAAATTAAGGTTTAATTTCTTTTTTATATCATTTTGAAAGAAACTAGTGATATGGACAATTTTGAATACTTTTTCTCAGATTTAGTTCGCGATTTTTAATATTCGACCATTTGTGGCGGGTTAAATGTGTCAGGAGAGAATTGCCCGAATGGGCCGTGTGCAAATGGCTGATAGGCCTAAAATGTGCGGTTTGGATAGCAACAGATGATCGTTGTTTACAACAAATTTTCGTTTGAATTCTGATATTTATCAGTGGAATATACCACAGAAAGTTTGAGTGTGACTGTTAATATTCGTTCATGACAACTGGAAGTAGCCATTCTATTTGATATTTTACCAATCGCTGAATCAGCTGGGAAATGCCGTGAACTGTGAAGGGGTGATGATTTTGTAAGTAGACCTATTTCATTATATAGGCTAGCCCACTAGCAAATCCTTCAAATCAATTGAAACAAGACAAATGCAGATTATGTTGTGAAATAACAAACTGTTATTGTTCTGTTTAAAAGATAATTATCAACACGTTCGTTATGGAAAATCCGTGTATGCCTATAAAGTATAATAGATCCATGTCAATTCAGACTTAAGTTTTTACCAGCTGATCATATAGAGTATCCCGTCAATTTACTGAGAAACCTATGAACACTACTTAATAACTTATGCACAGCATTAACATTACACTTTACCGGTTGTGAAAAACAAGATGGGCCTAGTAATTAGCCTAGCAATTAATAGGATTTGAGGTGAACCGAGAGTTGATTTCACGCGATGCGAGTGACGAATTGTTTCTGACAGGAATAGCCTATATGGTGACGGAAAAGCAAGCTGTTTATCAGAGATACAGGACACAATTGCACTAGACCTGACTCCCGTTTCAACTTACTTACAAGCAACGTAACTTCGAAGCAAATTTTCATTTCTGTGGCCTGTGTTTCTTTATTTAACACGACCTAGGTCTATCGCAATAGGTCTATGATATGGGCATGTAGATCTACAGTGTGCTACAGATGCAGGCCTAGTCTTGTGTTTTCTATTTCTTTCAGTGATTTTTGTTTGTTTTGTGGTAATTAATGGCTTTAAATAAAAATATGGAATGAATGTGATATTTTTTTCTTTATTGATTCATTCATATGTTCAGAGAATACTTGTCCGACAAATCGCTGCCGTAACATGGTCATGGAAAGGGTTTCTTAGATATTCAGGTATTCCTACGCCAGCTAGCGGTTAACACATAGATCACTGATTTTATTGATATAACAATACAGTCATTCTGTATAACTGTAATGAAGGAAATTACAGTCGGTATGTAAATATTTTCCAATCACATAAAAACAATTATAATGAGGACAAAAAAACAAAAACGCGTTTAAATGCTGACATGGTTTGATTTGATTTTTTTGGTTTTACGCCACACTCAACAATTTTTCAGTCATATGATGGCGTCCAGTTTTTTTGTTTTTTTTTTTTTTAATGGTGGAGGAGAAACCCCGGTTACCCTGGTAAAGACCACCGACCTTCCGCAAGAAAACTGGCAAACTTTCCCACTTAATTCGAAATGACCCTAGCGGGATTCGAACCAGAGGTGAGAGGCCGTGTGATTTAAAGCGCAATGCTCTAACCACTCGGCCACGGAGGCCCCCGACATGGTTTGAGAACAATTTTCTAACATGATATTCAATCGTAATTTTTTAGATTACACAATCTAAGTTTGTTAGGTACACTAAATACAAGTAAACATAATCTGTTGACTTACATAGAGTACATCAAAATTTGAGTATGAATGCAGTCAATACCCAACGTTTACAGCTTCGTTGCACTGGGAAATCATATCATTGATTTTTTTGTTTTGGACTAAAATAAAATAGATCATGTTCCTGATGTCATCAAAAAATAAGTTTTACAATCCAGTCCCATAATTTAACATAGACATCCAGGATGTTCTAAATATTATAAACATACTACCAAAGTTATAATGCTCAAGACGATATCGTTTCTGTCAATTAGACTTCATCAGTTGAACTCCAATTTAAGTTATGTGTATTTCCTAAAGAGAAAGTGGTATTAAAAAAGGCCAAATAATATCTCTAAAAGTATAGCCGAAATCGACCCCCCCCCCCCCCCCCCCCCCCCCCCCCCCCCCCCCCCCCCCCTCCTTAGAGTAACTACTGTAAAAAATGACTATCTTAGCTTTAGAAAAACATTTTTGAATGTAGATTATGTTAACAGTGCCAAATATTACTTTAGTATAAGATGAAACAGCTGGTACCGAAATAACAAGTACTAATGTCACTATTTAGTTGGCTATCATATCAGAACGTCATTTCCGTTGATAAAACTCATAAACTTTATAAAATGTTTCCACATGAGTCAAACTGAAAATAATTCTTATGTTTTGACAATAAATGAATGTAATCATAAACTGTTTTTAATTTTCGTTCAAACGAAAACGTTTGATAATAAAAATCAAAACTATACGTTGTACATGTTTAAATATGGCAGCACTATGTAAATATGTTCCTTTTACACTTTCTAAGTAATTTAATGTATGAAATAACTACCTTGCAACATGTTCTCGAAACAAATCAAAATTTCAATGTCATTGTTTGTGAATATAGGTCACCATTACTATTTTTAGAAGACATGCATAACTTTATGCATTGTGTATGTTTTTGAACGGAGGCCATCATTGTTATTTTCATGTTTTAGTAATAGTATCTTTCACGCACAATAGTGCATGCTTAGTAGGGCTGCAACGATACAATGTAATGATGATACGATATGTATTGCGATTCTTACCTGACGATACGATACATTTACGATACACAGGAGTAAAACAATTAAGTTGAACATTCAATGATGACATTATTGCATTTTTAAAGATAAAGTTTTTGTTTCCCATATCCTGTTTTGTTTACTTTTAATGTCAACTAAATGAGATATGTCCAGTTAGGTAAGTTTGTGACTTCCTTTGTGGACAAAATATATTCGAGAAGGAACATCATATTTTGGCTCTAAAATGTTAATCAATTTTCTGAAACCATCAGATTCCACCTAACTGAAAGGTTGTAAATAAGTCACAGGAAATAGCCTTGACCCCCGGCGAATTGATTGACAACTTTGTGTTCATTGATTGTTGTAAACTATGTTGCCACTGCGAATCTATGATTTATTTTAATTTTAGGCTTCGATTCATAATTAATAATTTATGTTTGGATGATGCGGTTTCGTGTCAAACGACACGTTCCTGATTTTATTAGTTTTGTAAGGAATATTCATGTTACTAAGACGACAAGTAGTGCGAGTTTTTCAAACTTATGTTGAGCATCCTGGCATTTGTAGCTTTTTGAACCATGAGTGTGCCCATACCGGCGCCTTGCATGACAACGGTGCCGTGAGGGCCTAAGTACATCCGTTTTCCTCGTGGGTGAACTGCTTTTCACCATGTTTTTTGTTTATTGGACGAAAATAAGGTATACAGAGTCTAAAACCAGAAACGGATAAATCCGGAAAATATAGGTGTATCGTGGCATAAAATCCACATACCGTGTATCATACCAGAGGTAAAATACCGCAATATATCGTAGTTCGGTATATTGTTGCACTACCTACTAATGCTTAGTGTTCATTGCTTCCTTTAAATAAACTGTGCATCGCTTTTGAACAGGGGCATAATATGTACCGTTTGCGGTATTCTCGTTTTAATATTGATTTGGAATAAAATTTGAGGATGAGTATATAAAATGTCTTTATGATTCTTGTCATTTCTGTTTTGTACGCATAACAAAAAAGGAAAGGCAGGGGACCTGAAAATCTTAATGCAGGGCCTGCAGCTACCACAGCCTTCATTTACTGGTATTGGGGCACCAGCACCAAAACCTAAACCTGAGGTTGCACAACCATGCTTGCTGGACCCATTCCATTTTGTGAGTCCTCCAGATACTGCTGGTGTTGCCAAATTGAAAGTTCCAACACCAAGACTGCGACCACACATCCGTCCAATGCCAGCTCCACCAGTTCTTCCATTTCCAATTGTATTGGCTCCAGCAACAGCAACCAGTTCTGTGCCATAATTTCAGCCGTTACAAAGGACAAAGAGGAGAAGCTAAGGGGTGGAGGAAGAAGTTGTGAAACGGAAGTATACTAAAGTCTTCAAAAGTTTGCCTTTTGAACAGTGGAGGGCAAATTTGCAGGCACAAGATGTGGCCAGGAAGAAAAAGCTGCCATCCTGTAAATATATGTTTATAAACAGTCTGCCAACTTGTATATATGTGTACATAAACAATGCCAAACTGTAAATGTGTGTATAAACAATAAAATTTTAATGCTGCCTACTGTAAAATGTTTTATAAATGCATGATTTTATCATAATTTATAAAATTGTTGTACAGTAGAAGGTTCCAAGCCCTTGTAAAAGCAGAGGAGATTTTTATTAACAAGATGAAAAACCTGGCTTTTTTGTTTCACAAAAATATTAAAATTAGAATTTAGTAAGTTGTTAATTTTAAATAACTTTAACAAACATAGGTAGGACAATAAGTGACTTTATGATTTTTTCTTCAAAACCAAATAATACATAATATATTAAAATATATTATCGTATATACTAACCTATAAGTCAAGTTTTCTGGATTAAGTTTTAGATCTCAAAAAGGGGTACTGACTTATAGGCGAGTCCTAATTGGTAGGCAAAAAATCATAGCTCATATTTCCAAAGATATGAAAATTCAAGTATGAGACTGGGATAATTGAAGGGTTTTTTTCAATTTAAAAAAATTAATAATGTATGTTTGTTTATTCGTAAATGCTGTATGGTTTATTAAACAATGAGGAGGTGTCACTGGAGTCGTGTTTGTATCCCGTAAGGCAGAACACCTGTGGTCTGAGTACTATATAACATCTGAACACTATACAATGTCTGAACACTACCTAAAATGGAATATTGTAATATCTTTATTTATATTATGAAATGGAGCATTTTATTTCTTGATTGAAGCAAATATATATACTGGAAATCGCTAAGCATAACAAATCCAGATCCAAAAACGCATTACTTTTTATGGAAGAACTAAAAAATGGTCTGTTCTGTCTGGATTGGTCACTTACTGCGAGTTATTGAATGTTAGGGCATGGACATAAAAAGTGTGATTTAGCTAAGTTTGTTTATTGTTGTTTAACGTCCCACTCAAGAATCCAAATATGGAGACGCAATGCCGGTGAAGGGCTTCAAATTTTTGGCCTATGGACACCTATGGCCATTGACAGTGAAAACACTCACTGTGGTCTTTTTACTGTCTCAGTCCGATTGGTCAGCGTATACTGGTAACCATTTTACTTCCCCCTGAATCCGAGGATCGAACCCGGGTCGCATTGGTGAAAAGCGAGTGCGCTAACCACTGCGTGTGATTTAGCTAAGTTATTTTTCGGGAACTGAGCAAAAAATAAAAAAAAAAAGCAACAAAGTCAATGGTACCTTGTTGAAATTGAATATATGAGTGTACTGAAGGGATCTACTTGAAATTGGACATGTTGGTTCCCCGTGAGGTCTAGTTGTGCATACGACATTTTCAAAGAAATTGGATTCCAACATGGCTGAAAGGTGGCCATCTTGGATTTTGACAATATAATTATGTATTTCTCAGAATGTACTGAAGGACTCTTTACAAAATTGATTGGACGTTACCCCTGAGGTCTAAATATGCGAATTACGTTTTCAGAGAGATCCAAATCCAAGATGGACACCTGTCGGCCATGTTGAATTCCATTCTCTCTTAAAATGTAATATGTTCAGTTCAAGTTCATTTTCGCTATAATCATATGAAAAAAGTATTTCACAGAAATATGGATTTATTAAGAGAAAAGAATTTAATTTATTAAGAAAAAGAAAACAGTCTGTCATAGATCGGACATAGAATATTCCATGGTGGGCGCAAACATTCCTCTGGGATCTCTTGTTTCATTTTCTTTTCCCTTTCGTCCTTTTTTTCTAATTTTTTCTTCCTTCTTTTTTCTCCTTTTCTTTCTCTTTTCTTCTTCCTTTTCCCTTTCTTCTTCTTTTTTCCTTCTTCCCCTTTCTCAATTTATGGTTAGGGCAGTGGAGACTTATGTGCTGTGGCCTGTTCTCGTCCGATCACCGAAGTTAAGTAACGTCGAGTCTGGTTAGTATTTGGATGGGTGACCGCCTGGGAATACCAGGTGCAGTAGACTTGATTTTAGAGTGGGTTCGGTGTTCGACCTGAATGGACGTACATTGATTGTCTCCGGTAAAGTTTTGTAATTTTTCCTAATTGTTTTGTTAGTGTTTGTATTAACATATTAACTATCAATTGTATTGTTAATATTGTTATATAAGTGTAACCTTGCTCTTGTAAAGTTTACGAGCAAGAGTGGGGGGTGGCTCGTCAGTGTCAAGTACATCAAGGAATGTACTATTGTAATTGAAAATATAAGTTTGAAAAGTGTGTCATTTATTGATATTATTGAAAGTATTACAGGCAAACAAACTGTTTTATCTTTGATTCCTTCAAGTGAAGGTACTGTAGGGGTAACATTGGATCGCCCTGAGCGTGTAGACACTTTAGATGAGTTACAAATTAAGGGTAGTTCATATGTTTGTAAGAGATAATACAGTGATGTAACTGTTGTCTCAATTTTTAATTTACTACATTATATTAATGATGGTGAAATTGTTGAAAAACTAACAAATCTGAATATTGAAATTGTTTCAGAGGTAAAACGAAATGTATACAAAGGTACAAGTGTATATATTGGAACTAGACATGTCAAATGTAAGTTTCCCAGTGGGGTAGTATCTTAACCATGGACGATGGGTTTTCAGGTGGATGAAGGTGTGAAAAAATATTTCAAAGTCATGCACACCAACCAGGTAAAAGGTTGTAGTGTGTGTCTGTCAACTGACCACACATATAGAAATTGTCCAAACACGGAGTGTTTTCGGTGTGAAAAGCACGGACACATGAAATCAGACTGCGATGCAGTCAAGTGTAAAAATTGTAAACACTTCCCTGCGTATTGTAAGTGTGAGGTGACCCATGAGACTAATTCTGTTGTTGAAAACAATTCAGAAGGGTCTGATATAGAAGATGTAATTTGTAACATGTGTCATTAACATTATGATATGTGTAATTGTAATTATGTAATATTTGTGATTTGTATAAAGAAGTTTGCACATGCAATGATGACGAACAAATGTCCGAAAATGAAATTGTTTTGAGAGAAATTACAACTGAAAATGTTCCTGAGAAATCAAGTAGTACTGATACTGAGGAAGAACAAGTTGAACCCTCAGGTAAAACTGTAGATGGGTTTATTGGACCAATAAAAACGAAGGAAAAGAATGATGTTTAAAACGAAGGAAAAGAATGATGTTTAAATCAAAGTTGGTTGAAAGGAAAAAAGCAAATATTAAAAAATAAATACACATTAATCATGTATAAGATTATTGATATAATCATCATCATCATAATGTTTTTGTTTTGCACTAATAACTGCAATGGTTTAAAGGATGTCAACAAGTTTTAAAAATATGTCTAATTTTTAATTTATTGTTATTACAAGAAACATTTTGGAATGATGACGATGTTGAGGTAATTAAAAGTAATTTTGAAGGTGATATATATTACAGTAATAATGTAAACAATAGAAAAGGTGTAGCAATATTAGTTAACAAATGTAACAGTAACGGTGTTAAATTCATACAAAAAGATGCTGAAGGTCGATTTTTACATATTCAAATTTCAGTAAATGAAGAAATATACAATATAATTAATATATATAGTCCTAACAGTAATGTGGACAAAATACAATTTTTCAAAAATATTAATGAAAAAATATAGTAATATTATTTGTGCTGGTGATTTTAATTGTATCCTTCTAGATGTAGATAGAAGTGGTAAAACTAAACATGTTGAAGATTCTTCTTTACATGAATTGGAAAAACTTATTTTTGAAAACAATTTAGTTGATATTTTCAGAAGTAGATATCCAAACAAAAAAGTTTTCTCTTTTAAAAGATTATGTAACAATAATTTACAACAAATTCGTATTGATTATTTTTTTTATATGAAAACAATTAGCTGTTAATGTGCAAAGTGTATATTATCAGGAGACCAGTTTAAGTGATCAATTTTATGTATTTAAGATGTGATTTCAGTAATGTGGAAAGAGGTCCAAGCCTCTGGATTTTAAATAACATTTTTTATTTGAAGAAAATCACGTATAAAGGGTTTAAGAAATTATAGAGAATGAAACAAAATGTGAGTTATATAATTCGAATGTTACCATATAGTGGAATTATTTGAAATTTAATTAAAAAGTTTTCTAAATGTTATGGTAAGAATATTATAAACTTCAAAATGAAATACAAAATTTATTGGCCAAGGGTTGCCAATCTTATTGATATTGATTTGTCAAAATATGAAAGTTTAAAGTTAGAATTAAAATATGAAGAAAATGAATGAAAAGGAGCAAATTTAAGGTCAAAGGCTATATGGGCCAATAAATACGATAAAAATACAAAATATTTTCTTAATTCATAAAAATATAAACAAGAGTTTAACTCAATTAAAGAAGTTTTTAACAATAATTGTGAAAAGATTTGAAAAAACATTGTGACAATGAAATTGAAAATGCTTTGAATAAAATGTCACAAAATAAAAGTCCAGGGTCAGATGGACTAAAAGTTGAGTTTTCTTGTAAATTTTTCCATGAATTAAAATTCGTATTATTGAAACTTTTTAAAGAAATTCAAAAAAGAAGGTCCACTGTGTAGAACAATGAGAGGTATGTATTTAGTTTATTTTACAAAAAGAAAGGTGACAAGATCACTAAAAAATTACAGACCAATATCTTCTTTTATAGGTTGATTAGGAAAACGTCACAAAATGGCCGACATGGTCAGTCAGAGAGTAAAAATATATAAAAGAATGTACAATCATTATTTCAAATATTAATTTCAAACAAGTGAGCCCAAAACACATCATTAATTCAATTGAAAAAAATACTGTGTTACCAGTAATACCGTCGGGTGAAGGTTCGATAAATGTAACTGAACGAACTTCAACCTATTGATTTATTGTCAAATGGTGCTGACATAAATGGTAGTACTTACGAATGTAGACAATTACACAGTGAAGTAACTGTTGTGTCATTATTTAGTGTATCAATCTATATAGACGACTGTGAAATTATTGAAAGGTTATCAGATTTTAAAGGGAAGATAAAATACTTACCCTGGCACAAGTCTGTACAATGGTACCAGACTTGTGAAATGCAAATCTCCAAATGACAATGTTTCTTTACCCTGGACAGTAGGTGTTAGTGTTGATGACGAACACAAGAAACTTGTACCTAATAATCAGGTCAAAATATGTAATGGCTGCCTGTCAGCAGATCACATGTTGAAAAACTGTCCAAATAAAAAAATGCTTCTGGCATATAAAGATTGGAAAGAACAGAGATGTTCAAAGTGTAAAAATTATCCTGCTTATTGCAACTGTGGTGATGAAATAGTAGAAAATGAAAATATTGAAAATGAGAATGTGGTTCAAAATGAAGAACAAAATGATGTAGAAAACTATGATAAAGAATACAGAGTTTGTTGTATGTACAACAAAGATGTTGAAATTTGTAATTGCAATTATGAAATTTGTGATAATTGTGATGAATATAAAGAAGTATGTAGATGTGATCAAAGAGTACCTGAGACTATTTTAAAGATCGAGTTATACGAGAGCAGTGCACATCTTATTTAAAGGTATACGAAAGTAGTGCACATCAATTTTACATACTGATTAGAATTTATTGTGTATTCGAGTGGATCTCCTTTGATATTACCTTCGGACTGGAATTTATGTGTGTATTCGAGTGGACCTCTGGCTATAGGAACTGAACAAGAACGGATATTGTGACCATTTTTATTGTAAACTATCGTTTAGATCAAGTTTTATTTTGTTATTGTTAATAAAAAAAAATTAATTTACTTTACTATGATCTTGATTTTTGCTGGCATACATAAGGGTAATTCTGACCCATAACAACAAGGACTGGACAATCACCAGCACCAAAGCAATGTTGCCACTGATATATCAGAGCGTGTCATCGAAAAAAATGTAGAATGTGGAGTAGAGTTTGGCAGAGGACTGGAACTAAAACAAAAAGTAATCATTTCTTCAGACGAAAAATAAAAAACTGATTGGTAAACGTAGATCAATTATTCCGGTAAAAAGTTTTTATGTCGCTAAGAGCATATCGTTATTGTATTGTTGTTTAAATTCCCACTCCAAAGAATCTTTCACTCATATGGAGGCGTCACCAAATTCCAGTGAAGGGCTTAAAATGTTGGCCTTTGCTTGGTACTTGCAGCCATTGATCAGAGAGGGTTCTTTAATGTGCCGAAACCTATTGCGACACGGGACCTCGGTTTTCACCGTCTCATCCAAAGGATAGGATTAAGTGCAAATCGATCTCATCCCTGTATATGGGGAGATATCAATAACGAATTGATGGCAAATATGGAAATGCTCCCCCAGTCTGAGCAACAGCTTTATAGAGATTCTACTGTAAAACAATTATGGGATTGCCTGTATTTAGAGTTAAGAAAATGTTCACCGTCGGAAACGCCTGACAAAAGATATGCAAATCAGGTAATACGCTCAAATGTTTAAACGACATTCTTCGATTCCGTTAATTAAAGTGAGTCGCCGACATCATCCTCTAAATCAACGATATCCTGTTGTACTGTAAAATCCATATAACCTGGTGGGGTGGAGTTCTTACAAGAAATCGGAGACAAAAACGGTCTCAACATGAAGAACAAATGCGAATCACAAACGGGGTAAGACCAAGTGTCCGGAAGTCGTCAGTGTCCCCTGCCAGCATGCCACACCCGTCCCGAATGCTAAAATTTCCGATAACCATCTTGTATGCTTAATGAGTTATATTATTAAACCTATTGTCCGATTCACATAAGATGGCGGGGCGGAGTAACCTTTTAATTGTCATACGGATGATTCTACCCACTTTTTGGTTACGACAAGCTGCGGTTATGGTTTAATTCCTCACAGGGTATTCTCTTGTGTATGATGAGAAGTAGGAACGATGACTATAGTCAATGTAATTTTTATGTAATGCTTTATTACCTAAAATTCCGCACGGTTATAGTTTCATTATAGTCATAAATTTAAGAGTAGTTTGTCGGTTTCCCAATCAGTCTGCCGTGTGCGAGTGGCAACTAGAAATTAATCGAAATAAATTACCCGCGTCGACCCAGAGAAATATTTTGTACACAAAATTCCACTCGACGAAACTCCATATAGATATGACCTGCATACATAAAACAGCTCGAGAACAAAGAACTCTGTCCCAGGATAAAACTAAGGAAATCTGTAGTTGCTGATGCAACTCAAGCGAAAATAATAATAATAATAAAAATAAAAACAAGTGGAGTACAGATAAGTTAGTCAATTTTGTAGTTTTTTGTCACTTTTCAGGTTTGCTGCTAGCAGCACGAGAAAATCTCCCGCAGAATATTTTTTGCAGTTTGAATCGGGTTTGCGTTATAATTCATGTATACGGAACTTTGTTTATATGGATTCATTTATTTAACGTCCCACTCAAGAATATTTCACTCATATGGAGACGTCACCAAATGCCGGTGAAGGGCTTCAAATTTTGGCCTATGCTCGGCACTTACGGCCTTGGAGCAGTGAGGGTTCTTTAACGTGCCGACATCTACTGTGACACGGAACCTCCACTTTTTACGGTCTCATCCGAAAGACAGGAAACCAACCTGCCGCCGGCGGGACTCAAACTCACGATCCAGAGTCGAGCGTGCTACGGACTGAGCCAGGCCGGCTCTATATGGATTCATCTGCCGAAGTGTCGTCAGCCCCGTATATAATTTATTTATATTTATATTACTTATTAAGTTGTATTTTTTATTTAAATGTGACACATGATATTTCTATAACCATGGATAGTAATATGGATTCGGACATTCCTATGTCTGTATCTGTTAATTCTCCATGGACATTTATTACAGGTTCGGATTCTTGTTTGGATTCATCTGCCGAAGTGTCGTCAGCTCCGCATACTCCTATACAGCAGAGGTAAACAACTTATTTGTTCCCTTGTGACATGATGACTCCACTTCTAAATTTAATGCGGTATGAGCTGTCGTTGGTGAAAAACTTTACATGCCCATTTTAGGTGATATTATCTCATATATATTCCAAAGATACCGTCTGGTGGTTAGAATAACAAATGCATGTGTAAAATTGCAACAATCTTGCCAAACGTAACATCAGTTATTTTTGTCCGCCATACTTTGAGCATTGCAAATTAACTTTCGGTAATTTTTTACGAATATTACCGAGTGACCAATAAACAAGTGCTATCTGCGGTTAATATACATTCTGTTCTTATTACTCTTTGCGTTTGTTTTCGTACATCATAATTTCAGACCTAAATCAGGCAAAGTTTGTCTTTTTTAGTCGTTTCAAAACATTCTTCTCTGAAATTGTCCACGTGTCGGGTATACCGGATGATCTCGACCCATTTTTAACTCGTCCCATCGCATTCTCGGCTTTACCATTCTTGACACATATGATCATGAACTGTCCAACTCCACCGGGCATAGCGGCACGATTGTAAAACATGAGGTACGCATACTTTTCACAGTTATATTGTTTTGATTTTGTCAACGTCAGCATTCAGGGTAACATTAAAGATCGGAAAAATTTCTTTTAGTGACTCGATATATTTATTCATATATTTCAGGTATTTAAAATAGCGTTTTTCAACGCTATATTTTACATAACACATGCACTTTCCAATAAAAATCACGTCCTGTATCTTAAAAATAAATATAAAACACATAAAAGTCGGCCGACTTTTACATAGTCCGAGCGCATAAAGGACCGAGATCCCCTGACCGAATTACAACGTACATTTGATATGGCGAAAGAGTTTATCTGAAAGGTCAGTACATACGGAAATACATCTGGATTTTTTAAAGGCCCATGGCCGGCTAATATTGAACTACGTAAAAAGTTCTCCGATTCACACCTTATACACTTTAAAGACATACTGATCAAAACTAGTGCACACATATACTGCAATTAGTCAGAAAAATGATAAAAACAACATGATACAAAAACCCCTAATTAGCGATCGCACGTGTACCGTTCACTGCTGTTACATCGATACGGAAAGCATGTCAATATACGTCAAATTATGGGAAGTATTTCATCGAAAACTGCAATTATTCATTTTTCTTAATAAAAATATTGTATTTCTATACATATACTTTTATCACTTTCAAGTTACTTTTATCACTTTCAAGTTAAACAGATAAAAACAAAAGAAGGTATTGGTATTCTCCGACCAGTTTGAGACACTCCACGATTGAACAGAAGTGTTCTATAAGTAGCCTTGACAGATTGAGGTTTCGTCAGGGGAAATTCAAAGGCAAATTATTAATTTGTTTTCAGCTTCATTTCCTTCCTCAAAGCATTTCAACGCTCTATTTATGTTCCTAAATGTACAGCACAATTTCTTTATCGATTCTATCTCTTTTTTTCTGTTTTTTGTTTGTTTGCTACCTGTATGGCAACGTGTTTACGTAATGTTGGTAAACTCGGACCCATCTCAATTCGTGCCCAATCCTCTATGGCTAAGTCATGCCTACGGTTGACTGACTTGTAACCAAAACAATTGGAAAAGTCGTACCCATCGTTTTACTAATTTGTACACAATAACGTAGGAATTATGGTTACACCAACGACTTAGTTCTCAAGCACATAGAAAAACTAACCGGTCTCGATCATTTTTTACGTAGGAGTCATGAATACCCGTTACGCTTTTTCGGTTTGTTCCATTCCGTACAGTTTTGTCGGAATAATTAGTGTTCATATCATGTGACCTCAACAGAATGTCGGGCAAGATCTCTTTCGGTTTGGTAATAATAACATTGACAACATTCAATGATAAAGTGTTTCGGTTCTTCTCCTGGGATTTAATTGTTGATAGATGTTGGAAAAGGTTCCTCTAAAACAACTACTAATTGACACTACAGTTTTCTCTCCTGTCATATAAACAGCTGAAAAACCCGACATAGTGATTCCTAAATTTGCCATGAACTGTAAACAAACAGGATAGGTCGCAAAACCACTGTCCGGATTCGCTATGCTCTTTCCTACCCGTAGTTTCATGTGCCCGAAATCACCCGTGCATATTTTTTATTACTCATGAAGCCTCAACCAATGCGAGTAAACGAGGCTCGCGCATTCGTCAGCTAATCAGATCGAGGCTACTAAACAATTCAAGAATTGTATTAGATCAACGGACTTCGCGATAACTTCCGTTGCTGTGATTGGATAAATTGAACATAAATATTAATTTGCTACGAGCAGGAAAGTGCATAGCGATTCCGCACCGTGGTTTTACGACTTTGAGGCGCCCATCTATATAAACATCTATGCAATTCGGGGGTTCTAAATTTCTTGGTTTTCAAAGCCAAAATCAAATCGCCAAAAGCTTGAAAATTGTAACGACCCTCTTACCTTATATCCATATAACCTGGCGAGATGTAGTCTCGTGAACCATTAGGTAATCACCTAATACTAATATTGAGGAGGCTGACGTAATTTCGGTGGACCCAGAGACCGGGTCTCAGGAAGCAGACTTACTGTCTGATGAGGACGAATTTCCCCGATTCTCGAAATCCTGACCCTAAGAGGTCACAACCCTTTAGTACGTCATCTGTTCAATTTGGTTAATATGACGAATACGCCTTTGGGCAAGGTTTATTCTTGTCGTAGCGAGAATTCCAATATATCTATGCCCTTTCCACCCCGTACCCTCTGAAGTTTGCTCAGGGATTGTTTTAAAAAGATAAAACCTCTCATTACAAATCATTTCCAGAATCTAGCCATATGAAATCAGACATTAGGTATAACAGACCCCTCTTCGTGAAAGACTTTGATATTTATGGCTCCCCTTTAGGTACGTAAGTCCTTGATTGTGATAAACTTTTATCGCAACTGACCTGCCAAACTGAATTTTTAAAAAAAGGGAGAGAGAGCGATATTCAGACAGGACGAACTTAAGTTTTGTTGGTCCTTGAAGTGTTTTTTATACTCTTATGTCTGTATCTTTATTTATATGCAAAATAATTCAATACATTTGTGCAAATACTAGCTATTTTATCGGTTATATTTATATTGTAAATGTATTTATCTTGCTCTAGTCCAATCGGACATATAAAATCAAGGGAAAATATCTCAAAATGGTCGATCAGAGAGAAATATATAAAAGAGTGTAGTTATTATTTCAAACATTGATTATAAATAAGTTAGTCCAAACTATATTATAAGCTCAATTGGGAATGTATTCGAAAAAATATGCTTTAGCAGTTCTACCTTCAGGTTAAGGGTTTGGCAGTGGTGACTGTAAATGATCTGTTTTCAAATAGTGTTGACATAAATGGTAATACTTATGAATGTAGAATTTTCGGTACCAGCTGATAATCTTATACTAAAGTAATATTTCGCACAGATAACATTATTTAAAAACTAAATTGTTCAAAAGTTAAGAAAATCTATTTTAAATTGGCGCTCAACTGATGAAGTCTAACTGCCAGAAACGATCATCTTGAGCATTATAAGTAAAACAGGAAGAAGTACTAATGCTTACTCGAAACTCAAAGTGAATTAGAACACAATAATCAGGTATACAAATGGTCTCGACAGGAAGAATTGCTAATCCCAAACAGGATAGGACCAGGTGTCCGGGAGGAGTCGGCGTCATCTGCCAGCATGTCACACCCGTCGCAAATGCTCCATGAAACCTCTGTAACTTTGGTATTATATTTATAATATTTACAAGTTTGTTTGTTTGTTTATCGTCCCACTCAAGAATATTTCACTCATATGGAGACGTCACCAAATGCCGGTGAAGGGCCTCAAATTTTGGCCTATGCTTGGCACTTACGGCAATTGAGCAGTGAGGGTTCTTTAGCGTGTCGACAGTAACTGCGACACGGGACCTCGAGTTTTACTGTCTGCCGCCGGCTGGACTTGAACTCACGACCAAAAGTCGAGCGCACTACCGACTGAGCCAGGCCGGTTCATAATATTTCCAAATGTACCCGTCGATAGAGTCGATTGTAAAATCATTGAAAACTTAACAGATTTTAATGTAGAAGTAATGTCAAATCTATTCTTTGGCCCTGCATGATACAATTTTTTCCTTTGTAATATTTTAATAATTTAAAGGCATATTGTCGCTCAAAAATAAGTTTTTTAACCACTGAAAACTGATGGGTATCAAACAGAATGAAAGATTTTCGTATTGAGAAGAACTGCAAATATTGCGTTAATTTGTTATTTTGTCAGTAAAATTTAATTCATTATGCGATGACCCAGAATCCGGAGACGCATATGCTAGGCTAAAAAGTAAAGCTTAATAGTAAAGAGAAGTAATTTTAGACAA
This sequence comes from Atrina japonica, assembly GCA_030159075.1. Classification (NCBI taxonomy): domain Eukaryota; kingdom Metazoa; phylum Mollusca; class Bivalvia; order Pterioida; family Pinnidae; genus Atrina; species Atrina japonica. The sequence goes on from BROG01000058.1 coordinate 19,855, forward strand.
CGACCCTGACTCATCAACGGAAGAATTGTAATATTACCGATAAAAAGAGCCGGCCTGGCTCAGTCGGTAGCGCGCTCGACTCTGGATCGCGAGTTCGAGTCCCACCGGCGGCAGGTTGGTTTCCGGATGAGACAGTAAAAACTGGAGGTCCCGTGTCACAGTAGGTGTCGGCACGTTAAAGAACCCTCACTGCTCAATGGCCGTAAGTGCCGAGCATAGGCCAAAATTTGAAGCCCTTCACCGGCATTTGGTGACGTCTCCATATGAGTGAAATATTCTTGAGTGGGACTATTTCTTGTTCTTGAAGGATCTGTTGAATTTGTTACTCTTCGACATCTGTTTTCCCGGTTGAGTATGCATGAAGAACTTTCCGATTGGCTTCAAACTGGAGGTGACGTCGGATAAAATTTAAATCAATTCAGATCGAAGTAATTTTTTTACATTAATTTTACGTCAAGAATTAAAAGATGCTTGTTTCTCATGTTTTAGTCTTTAGACCTCAAAATACAGCGAGATGTCGGTATTTATGATAAAGTATTTAAAAATATTTTCATAAATTTTCCGTATTTAAAACTAAATGACCGAAACGATCGTCTGGGCCATTTGTTTTGGTGTTTTTGTAAAATCATAAAAAAAATCTCGAATACCCAAGTATAAAACTGTAACTTTGATACTGTAACTAATATTTGTAAGCACTGGGTCGATGTCACTGTTGGTAAACCGTCTAGTCCCCGAGGTTATACATAAATCCAGTACCAGATAATTCGTTAGCAGTCGCTTATTTTATACTAAGTCAGTCGTTTTGTACTATTTGAAGAATGTTGGCCTATGTTTTATCAGCTGTCTGTCCATCTGCCCAAACAAGCTTCTACAAAATTGTGTTACACTGAATGGGTAAAATTCTTGCAAACCAAACATTTGCTTTATTTCTTTCAAGTCCCACCTCAAGAATCTTTCACTCATATGGAGAAGGACAGACCAAACACTTGCATATTCACACTTATTATGTACGGTAAAATTAAAAACATTGCTGTAAAAATCAAATATGATGATCAAGTGTATATATTGATTTATATTTAACAAAACAAAACCCCAGTAACGAGAGCTAATGGACTATACATGTATATTTTGATAGGTAATTGTACAATATAGGCAAAGGGTACGAGTCAGCCAATTCATCTAGGTATGAGTTGCGATGACTACGAGCTGACCATTACCCATTTAATGTACTTAATCATTGGAGGTAGCTTTGAAGATTACTCAACACCGTCACAATTAATCTGATGTTATATTCATCTGATGTTATATTCTGTTTCATACATGTCTACAGTGGGTACTCTTAGACGGATATTATGGACTACGTAACCAGGGCCCGAGAACAGATGAGGCGGGAGTTTGGGGTCGCAAACTGACGCCCTCAAAGTTGGGGGCGAAGACTCCATGGAGAAGATTGAACATTTAGATAAAAATAAGTTATAAAAACATTTCCATGACATTATTGATAAAAAGGGCAAAAAAAAAAAAAAAAAAAAAAAAAAAAAAAAAAAAATCAGATGCCTCATAGGTAGTTGCGGCCCTGTCGTTGGTTTACGAAGTGATTTATTTTTCTACTTAACACTAAATTCTATTTTACGCTTATGACACTTTTATTCTTGCAGAATCAGCTGGTGATTTACAATATGCTTTAGATAAATTTCAAAATGGAAGTTGAGGGTAAATGTTAAAAAAACACATTTTAGTTTTTTTCCAAAGATCGCATGAACATAAGAAAATTTTATTACAATGAAATGATCATAGACAATTTAAAGGAATCTGAATACTTGGGAGTTATATTCCCAGGAACAGGTTCATTTTGCGAAACAAAACAAGCAACAGTTATGTGAACAAGCTCCACTTCAAATTATATATATGATATATGGTGAGACAGGCCATTTTCCTTGGCATGTTACATTTGCCAGTCCTCAAAACTTCTTTATCAATACCATATCGAACAATATTGTTATGAAACTATTTAACGACCGATGGATCGATTGTATAAAAGAATTTTGAATATGTGTGGATTTTTGGTACCACCAAGGCGTAATAAAAATAAAATGGATTACAAATGCTGCAAAACCAAGAATACTTTTTACAAACGTAGCCCTGTGACATAAATAATTCATCTAAGCAACCCAAATGTTTACAAATTCCAATATCAGGTCGACTGAAAATTCGTGTGCCTTTATATTAAAATAGGGGAAAATTTATCGCCACTTGTTCTCTCTATATTTTTTAAAATGATGTGGAAATTTTTTTTGTCAAGAAAATGTAGTTTGGTTACATACAAAGTGTTAGCTCGTTTAGGACCGCCGACTGAGGCCCCCAAAAGTTGGGGGGAGGGGGCGAGTTTTCGTTTCAATATGGCGTAAAAAACCCGATTCGATTGTTAAACACATTAATCCCGTAAAATTTGATCTGCCCGTGTTATTATGAAGAGTTTACGATTATATTAGTTTTGCTCAAGACATAATCACGAACATTGAAAATAAAGCAAAAGTTCTTCATTTAGGGCCGCCGTATTAATGGACCTTGTATGATACCAACGCTTTGTTTCGAACTCGACATCTATTTTAATTTCAAGTTATGAAGTCTACTTGACAGAAACAATCGTCTTGAGCATTTATTTTGGTCTTTTAGTTTTCCAAAACTAGTGCATCGGTAAATACTAAAGGTGTTAGAAATCATAACAGGTCCAACATTAAAATAGAATAAATTTGATTCACACAAAGATATAAACGAAAGACAAGGAAGGGCATCGGATGTGTAATACGCGCGTATATATGTATATTACACCTTATTGTAGGGCGCTGATAGTACCCACCGCAAAAAAATGCATTTTTCCCAATTTATAGTAAAAAATTCCCAATTTAAGTCCAATTGACAATAAATTTGAAGAAATTAGTGTGTATCAAAACAGTGGTGTATGTCTAGATTTCAAATTTCATAAAATTTAGCTGAAATTCCCAATTCAAATGGTTCCAGACCCCCACTCCCAGGAGAGTTAAAAATCCGTAATATAAATGAATATATAATCTTCATAAGAAAAAGGTTCAGTCGGCTTTTAATCGTACGTTTAACCTGAATATCACGCAGTGTATTTTGAAGATAAGCATCTCATTACAGCCTATTGCCAATTCACATATAATTTGCCGGGGTGGAGTAAGTTTTTTTGATTGCCATACGGTCGATTCTACTAACTTTTGTTATGAGAGGCTTCACGAGAAAAGCAGTTTTATTCTGCACTGGATACTCGTGGGTATGATGACAAAGTAGGAACGACTATAGGTGTACCAAGGTAGAGTCAAAAACCAAAACGATACCAAAAATGGACTGCACAGGTAGAACATAATTGCATTGCACGGACTCCATACATTACTGAATCTCTAATACTTTTGCGAAGACAAGTAGCTTGTAACCCCTGTTATGATTTAAACTCGTATAGGTTAATATAGGGTCCATGTCATATGGATTGTACTATACTTTAGCTATTTAACAGAATGTCATGCATAAGGAAAGCATATGTGTATATGCTTAGTCTCCAACCAAATGTGATCCAGTGGGGCAACTCGTCGTTACTTGTGAAGTCATACCACGAGGAATGAAGGATTTAATACTGAAGTTGCACTTATATAGCTAATTGTAACAGTCATAGATATTTGCAGATTAACAGTCTAGTTCAATAGTTAGCTTTTATGGATAAACAGTCAGCGTTTATATCCATGTACTGAAGTTGAGCAACGGTGAGCTTCTGGATGGTTGACAGTCTGATGTGATGCGCTCGGCACGTTACACTAAGAACGAGTATTTTGAGGAAAGTATTTAACAATCATGAAACGACGATGCACTGTAAAATAATCAACTGAGAATACGATTTACCATCGCAAACAGATGCCAAATCCATCGATACTTTTTGTGCTTACAACGAAAGTGAAACAGGTCATGCCTACGAGATTTGTCGGATGAGTGAATTTTGACAGCTATAAACGTTACAAGAATTACTCGCACCCAAAACGAATCGTACCAAGGCAAAAAAGACCAAAACCGACTTAATAACAACACTTCACAGAAGCATATATTTAAGACACCAGATTTTCAAGGCATTTAGTTTGGAATCGGGTGAAATCGGAAATTTCTAAAACAAAACAAAAATCAGTAAATAGAATAATACTCCAAAATTTAATTTATCATAAATACACAATACATACATCAATACATGTATATACAGGATATCTAAAAGACAATAAACATCGTTTATTACATCTTTTATGAGATTTTTCAATGAAACAAATGTTTTATTTTTCACTGTTATTTTTCATTGATTTTTTAACTTTTACATGCAACTTAATGCAAAGTCAACAGAAAGCCTGTATTTCATTTTTAGCCAATCAAAATACTTTAATTTTTTTTGTCTTTTGGGACTACTTTTTCTTCTTTTATTAGAGTTATCTCCCTTACACTGTCCTAACAAGTTGTCTTCTGCTATCAGTGACACTAACTAGCGCACCATTTGCTATTATATATATTATCTCAGTATTACATGAATTAAAATAATTATTATTTATAATAAATCTTTGAATATCCGTTTGTTTGTCTCGTGTTTTTAACTTTTAAACCTATATGTTCCCACATTTCAATGCACTATTTCTTAGTAGCGGATTGATATATTTCAACCAACATGTAAAGTGGTTTGTTTACATTTCACGCCTCGAAGAATATAGACTCTATCTAGACATAGCTACAAAACGCCAGATAACAAAACATGACTCAAAAATGTAATAAATAGAATATTTGACATTTGTATACATAGTATACTTCTAATCTCAGTTTTCGGCTCTTAATTCCATTTTAATAGATCAGAGTACAGTGTTTATTGCTCACGTGTTGAAACGCCTATCTCGATCTGCCATCGGCAAAATATAAAGTTTATTTCAATCACAGTCCCACTTCGTTCGTATGACCACTAATGTGCCAAATTATACCGTCGTATCCAATGTGCAGGCTTGCAAGTAACAAACATCTCTATCTCGGTCATGAGACAAACGACCGAAGACAAGATGTGAAAGTGATCCTTAAGATAACTTTCGATGTTTTGACAGACATTGCAATTGATACGAATTCATACATTTTGTGCATTTTTCGGAATGTAAAGCTACGGAGGGATTACAGAAATTAAGTTTCTCATACTACATTCATTCCGCAATACAACTCGTCTTGTCATGGGTAATAAAAATATATGGTTAAGGGATGGGGTCTGATTTTTTTTTTTAGATGATTGAATATTCTGTATTGTTTTGTCATGAGGAATAAGAAAATATATGGTTTAGGAATGGTGATCTCAACGGTTTTGAGATGATTGATAATTTCTTAAATAAGGGGGTGGGGAATAACCCTGGGGGACCCCAAAATACCACCATACAACCTGTCTTCTCATGGGTAATTAGAAAATATATAAATGGTTGATGACTAGGCACTGCAGTTGTTCATGTTGTGACCATTGCACATCTAATTCGTCGTGTTCTAATGGACTTGAGCTTCGATTAATAATTGGTACTTCTTCATTTTTACTTTGAATAGAACCAGAAGTGGAACTGAAATCGCAAACAAGAGATCGCAGATCAGCGACTTTTGGAGGGCTTTTTTGTCATCCCTTGTCCAAAAGGAGTCATTCATCTATAAGTAGTGATTACACTTAAGGATATTAAATAAACGTTTGTGATTCTTGGTATGGGATTCTACACGCGTTTCCTTCCAATGCGGCATTCAAAAATCCGTTGACTATGGTAATACAGAACAAACCTTATAATGACTGCTTCTTTGCAATCCTTGGATATAATGCCAAGAATGTGGCAACGAGAAACCAGAATTTCTCGTTCAACGATGCCTATTGTTTTTAACTACAAATATGTTGAAAGGCGCGGGTTGGTTTGATTGTTCTCATCCTGAGGTACCGGCGCATTAAGGAATTTCAGACATGTGCGCCGAGAGTATTGCCTATGGTCGTCAATAGACAAACTTCTGCCGTTTTGATTCTAGATCAGCAATTTGGGCGCATAATTTAGATATCCGAGAATTTTGTTTCTCTGTATGTTGTTAAGTGTAAATGTTTCTTTGTTTACAACTTGACTTATCTTACTACCAATTTCCTTATTTACGGAAACTTTATTCTCTTCTGTACAATGTGTCCTACGTTAGCATTAAGAGCCATTTGCTTTATGAATGTTGGATTTTGGACTGATGCAATAAAGTTATCAGTGATTGATATACTGCTGAAATCTTAATATAGTATTTTGCCACTGGAGTTCACATGTATCTAAAACTTTCCCCGTTTGTTTTAGTTTGGTGAAAAGCTAGGACTTTTCTCTTTTTGACAATTTATTTCGCCGGCCACACCTTGGTTTATTTTCCATTGATTCCCGATCTAAGTATTTCTTTTCCAGATTGACCAGATGGTAGAAACGGGTATGTCCGGCATTGTTATGTGAAGTACGAGTTATCCCTCTTTACAACATTATACGACATGAAATATTAACTAAGGCAAGCCCTTGAAAGCTCCTTGTTTTATTGATGCGAGAAAAAGCATTCATTTGGAGTCTGTCCGCTCCCACACCTGTCCAGCAAAATGACGTCACAGTTTAATTTCAGTTTGACATAGTATATGATTTGTGTGGGACCTCGTGTTGATTTGATTCCACGTATATCGTGATTATACTGTCGAAAATTTTCTTTATTATCCAATCAAAACAGGTGTTACAAAAGAAATGAATTAAAGTCGTTTAAGAAGTTTTATGGTCGATACGGGGATCTTGTTAAACATTATGAAGTCCCCCTCTCAGAAATATTATATAGTATTCTGGAGCACGGCCACAGACAGTGACTCCCTTTCACCAATCGTGCTTTTCACCGAACCTGACCTATCACCAAACTTGAACTTTTCACCGAATTTGTCTAGAAAGGTTTCTATGGAACGTTTGCGACGGGTTTGGCATGCCAGCAGAAGACGCTTGCTCCTTCCGGACACCTGGTCTTTTCCCGTTTGGGATTCGCGATTGTTCTTCATGTTGAGACCATTTACACATCTAATTCGTCGTGTTATAATGGATTTGAGTTTTGATTATCGATTGGTACTTCTTCAATTTTACTTAGTAGGTATGTTGTAGTGCTACTGTTCAATATTTTCAGCATGCCTGTTTAGACCGCGTCCACATAGCGAACACGCCGTTCTACTCCTTTGACACACTCTCTGGGCGTGACGAACACGCGTCGAATAGACACAACAATCTTTCTCTTTTCTCGACGGAAGGGTAACCAATGATGTTTTTTTATTAATAGCGATGACGGGGGATCGTATGCCCGTCAAGATTGTTCAGTGGCGTAGGAAACAAATCAAAGGGGGGGGGGGGGTTATTTATTTTATTTTTTATAATTTTTTTTTTTTTTTGGAAATGGTTTCCCCCTTTTTTCCCAGGGAAGCTTTTTTCTGGATTCTAGAAGTAATGTAAATATAAAATAGGATATGTATTTGAAAAAGTATGAGGGCGTCTTTTCTGTAATAAAATGGGACATGCATAAGAAATCGCGCATCGACATACATAAACGGTGCTGCCTCTTTCATTACAATTTTTAATCATGCTTGGCATGGGACGATTACGGCGCAAAGTACCTGTAAAACAAAATTATTATGAATAAATGTTATAAAACAATATATGATAGAAAAATCAGAGTGATATAATGATTGAAATGATGCTGAATTAGGTATCACAGTTACGCAAAATTACATAAGAAATTTTAGAAGAAACCATGTAACACTTTTTAAGAATTAACCAAAATAAATTTTACGGAATAGTTGTATGGCGTTTTCATTTCACAACTTATACGTTATACCAGGACATGCTCTTCTTATGAATGTTTTATTCAGAGCGAAACGACTCGCAATTAAACAACTTACACAAGGTTACGTTGGTGAACGCTTGAAATCGCCGTTTAAGACGTTTTATGGTCGATACGGGGATCTTAGATAGTATTCTGGAGCACGGCCACTGACAGTGACTCCCTTTGGCCAATCGTGCTTTTCACCGAACTTGACCTTTTCACGATTTTGACCCGTTTATCGTACTAGAAAGGTTTCCATGGAACATTTGCGACGGATGTGACATGTCATTAGAGGACGCTGACTCCTTCCGGCCACGTGGCCCTATTCGCAATTGTTCTTCATGTTGAGACAATTGCACATCTAATTCGTCGTGTTCTAATGGATTTGAGCTTCGATTATTAATTGGTTCTTCATTTTTACTTGTAGTGTCGTTTATTCATTCCCAATTTTGGTACATTTACACTAGTATAAATCGAACGAATCTGAAATGTGTTTCGTGTTTTCGAGAAACGATACGACAAAAGAACTTCGGCACTAAATATATTTCCAATGAATGCGAATATTTTATAAACTGTTTTGCAACTCGCATATATCTGAGATATCGCATTTGCGATCCCAAGGTACAGCTCAAAACTATATTAAATGTTAAGTTCCATTATATAAAAAATATTCCTCTTCAATACTATTTTCTTAAGTTACTGTAATCATGATAATGAAAACAGTTTTGCATGTAAAATTTCATTTATTATAAATTCAAATTAGATAATAATAGAAATAATGGTAAATTAAAGTAGTGGCGATAATTCACCCAGCTAGGCTTTATGACTCATGTATCATACCAAATGCATGCCTTAGGAAAGGCTAAACAAGCATGCGTTATATTGTGTAAGAGAGAAAGAATTGTACTTTCCAACCTACCAGTCAAGTATGCATGTAATAAACATAGTTACTGTCCATCCTATCACATCACTTTGAAACCAGACTTGCAAAATGCATTTTTTTTTGTTCAAACATCTTTGATATATATATATATATATATATATACATGTATATATATATATATATATATATATATATATATATATAAATATATATTATGGGCACATAGAGCCATCCTTCTTAAAGGCCTTGTGAAGATTTCATGATCATTTTTACAGACACATTGTCATTGTTTTCTACTTAGGGAACAAACATTTAACTTAAGGGGGGTTAAGTCGGATTATTTGCTCAAAATGAAAACCATAATTTAATTTTTTTGCTTCACCGCAATCATATTTTTTTTTTCTGGAAAATTCTCATTTACAAAATATTTTTGTCCATTGCTTCGCAATGGAATATTTTTTCCCAATAAACCTAAATTATTACCTACCTAAGGAACATAATATTGTTTCTTAAGTCCTGCGATCAAATTATTTTTCCCCAAAATGAGGAAAAAAGTATAACCCCCCCCCTAAAAGTTATGTGGTTGTTCCGTCAGCATTTTCCCGATATCTTTTAATTTTTTTGCCTTCTGACATGTACACATGCATTTAATTTAAGAACCCGTAGTACTTCCTGTTTAATTTCTTTTTAGTAGATGAAGCTGAATCAACAGCACTAAAGATCTAAAACAAACTAGATAATCCTAATGCAACAAAAACGGAGTAAACCTACAAAATTTACACCTTACTTGTTGATCGACTTGTTGCCAAAGGTGAAAATGTTCAGAAATGTCTACCTATCCTACTGAAAGAAACTGATGTGGAAATTACAGTACGAAATAAAATCAGCAGCCATACAAGTGAGAATGTTTTGGACGCAGGTAGCGATCCAAATGCTTGCATAACAAAATATGTAACAGAATCCTTGGAAAGATTTGCCATTTATATTTCGAAAGTACATCTCAATTGAAAATTTAGTAAATAAAACCATCATGACACGAAATCATATAAAAATCGCAGATACCAAAGTATAAATCAATAGGATGTCCAGGACATAGATACAAATCCGGTAAAAATGGACAAACACGGACCTCTGGAAACCAAGAGGTGGGATCAGGTGCCATGGAGGAGTAAGCATCCCCTGTCGACCGGTCACACCCGCCGTGAGTCCACAGTCAAGTCCAATGAAACACGTGAGGAGTGAGTGTATCCTCGTCACAATTGGTACAGACGTCTCAACAACCGCCAACGAAAAGGCAACTTAACATTTCACTTAGTGAAACAGAGTAGTCGCAAACAAGACTATTATACCGACCATACAATTTGCGGAACGTTGACATTAAACGCGGTTTTCGATATCCCTGTGTCAATAATTTGTCAGTGAGTAGTTTACCTCTGTATATGAAATCTTCATATGTTGTGCACGCCCTGGCATATCGGATCATTTGTGAAATATAAACTCCATATGCAGGTGACTGAGGGATATTATAACTTAAATGTGGATAATTTACGATGGGAAAGTCGAAATCGTCGCGTTTATCGTATAGCTTAGTTGCTAATTTCCCGTCTGTGTTTATATTAAGTAAAATGTCTAAGTATGAAGCGTGTGTACTTGATTCTGTTGTATCTTTAATTTCTAGTTCGCTGGGATATATCGCATTGACATATGTATGAAAATTGTCATTATTAATTGACAAAACGTCGTCGATATATCTAAATGTCAAATTAATGGACACCGCTAACTTTTTCTTCTTTTGATTCAGCAGTTTCTGAATGAAGTCTGCTTCGTATGAATAAAGGAACAGGTCGGCCAATAAAGGAGCACAATTGGTTCCCATAGGAATGCCGACAGTTTGTTGAAAGACCACGTCTCCGAACATTACAAATATATTGTCTATTAGAAATTCCAGCATGTTTTTTATATCAACTTCAGTATACTTATGTGTAGAATCAGAGTGGTGTTTGACGAAATAAGTATCCTGATAGCCAATCACTAGATATTTAAATTTTCGGGTACCACCTTTATTGAAAAAACAGTTGTCTATGATGCTAAAAAGTCTTTCTTTTAATTTTTTATGTGGAATAGTAGTGAAAGAGTTGAGAAATCATAAGTTTTGATACTGTGAATTCGAGAAAAATTGTGTGCCTTCAAATTTTCTAAAAGCTGTTTAGAATTTTTAAGTATCCACATCTGATTTACACCGCTTCTGGAATAAGCAACTGTACAGTATTTTTGAAGTTTCTCCTTAACAGCTGTCAATATCTTGGTAAGGAGTAAAGATAAAGGTTTGGTAGAACATTTGCTGGATCCTGCTATGTATCTTTGCTTATATGGGTTTTTATGAAGTTTAGGTATCCAGTATAAATGTGGTAGCTCGAAATCGGTCTCCGTTGTAGGTATATCAAATGAGTGTAATACGGACACGTGATTTTGAAGGATCTCGTCCTTTGAAAGTGAGCTACGTGTGTATGTAGGATTTCCAGAATTCGTATTAAACCCAAGTTCTTCTAATAAACAATTATAGTAATGTGCCTTACAAATAAAAACTATATTATTTGAGGCTTTGTCTGCTGGTACCAGTACATATTGGTCATGTTACCTATCCAGTTCAGTTACTACTTCTGGATCATTAAATACAGAGGGATAACGTGTTTTCATAGTCCCTTTAAGTTTTCGAATACGAGATTTTATCAACCATCGTATGGCTTTCAGACAAAGTGTCTGGTTCTACGTCTTCATGTTTGGCCCATCGTCTGGCATAATCTTCGACAGAATCCATAACTAAACTGAAATTCTGACGCCAATTAAAGGAACGGGCTTCCGGTATTTAGGGCCCCTTAAAATAAGATTTTTGAGGCTTTCATTTTCAACAATAGAAACGTCGCCGGTAATGACATGCCCGATAGTATTGTATTTGAAAGGAGATGAAGCACATGAACATGTGACAGTGTTGTGTAGAAGATGGTTGATGTCTAGGCACTGCAAAACCTGTTTGTAATTGTATAGCTTGGATGCGATGCTAGGTGTATAGCTATATGAAATGCAAGGCGTGCTCTTCAGTTTAAAATATGGTGGAATACAGGACTGAACTTTTTTGTGATTTAGAACATTGCCAATGTTTAAAGCGTATATGCCTTTATTTGTAAATTTAAGTTTAAGGAAAAGACGTTTCTGTTTAGAACAGTCATCGTTTGTAACGCGTGCAGGCTTAAACAGCCTGTGATAAGCGATGTCCATTATAATGGAGTTCAGTATGTATTCTGGGGTTGAAGAATCCGTGTAGGGGTTCATTCTTGCTTCTTGAAAAAGTTTATTGAGATTTGTAAAAGGAACAGAATAAAGTTTGCTGCGGATGTGATGAAGACCCAATTTTTTGTTAACGTAAGGTAAAAGAGATGAAAAAGTGACACCATGTATGTAGGGTCGGTTGTATGAACGATGTCCGTGACTTCATTTACGTCTTACGTTAGAATTAAAAAGTTCCATCACATTAACACCATTACACAGTGGGCTTGATAGATTGCCTACACTTTGGATATTATCGTTACATCCATAGGGATATGCAGTGCCAAGTTGTTTAATCCAAAATTCTTCACGTTGTCTACGGAAGGGGGTACTCAAGGTGAGATTGTTGGTCCAGTGGTATATTTTTTCAATTATACGCACTCTCATAGACAAGATGGAATGGTCAGGAGAGTTGAAATGTCGATAGAGTATCTGGTTACCCCCATTATTAATTTCGAATCGATGGCCAGATACTCTTTTATTTAAGGGCCCCTTAGTTTCGCCAACATAAATCAAACCACACAAGGTACACTCAATGCCGTAAACAACGTTCGATGATTTGCAGTCTAGATGATCCCAGCTTCTGGTGTTGTGATGCTTATTCGTCAGATTGCTAGTGAACACTTGATCAGTTATTAATATATGACATGTTTTACAAATTTTGACAGAACATTTAGAAATTGTTGGTATATTATTTGAAAATGAACTATCAAAAATGTCGTCAAGTGGAATCTGACAATTTTTATTGGAACATAAGCGTTATTATGTGTATACCATAACTGGTCATCTTTGAACTGTACAAATGTAAAATTTTAATGTCCCGAAGGACAACCCGAGGAGCACCAAACAATCTCTGCTCCAGATAGACTTCACAGAAGGACACCTTTTTATACTGGGCGCCGTGTCATCCAGTATGCAATTTTTTTGGTACTTCTTTATCCATTGAGCCGGCCTGGCTCAGTCGGTAGCGCGCTCGACTCTGGATCGTGAGGTCATGAGTTCGAGTCTCGCCGGCGACAGGTTGGTTTCCTGTTTTTCGGATGAGACAGTAAAAACTGGAGGTCCCGTGTCACAGTAGGTGTCGGCACGTTAAAGAACCCTCACTGCTCAATGGCCGTAAGTGCCGAGCATAGGCCAAAATTTGAAGCCCTTCACCGGCATTTGGTGACGTCTCCATATGAGTGAAATATTCTTGAGTGGGACGTTAAACAACAATAAACAAACAAACAATCTTTATCCATTAAATGTATATGTACCGAGTGACAAGTATCCTCGGGGACAATATGTCCACCAGCAGTGATACATACTCGGTGGTAAAAATATAAAAATCTCAGATACCAAAATATAAATCAATAGGATGTCCAGGACATAGATACAAATCCGGTAAAAATGGACAAACACGGACCTCTGGAAACCAAGAGGTGGGATCAGGTGCCATGGAGGAGTAAGCATCCCCTGTCGACCGGTCACACCCGCCGTGAGTCCACAGTCAAGTCCAATGAAACACGTGAGGAGTGTATCCTCGTCACAATTGGTACAGACGTCTCAACAACTGCCAACGAAAAGGCAACTCAACATTTCACTTAGTGAAACAGAGTAGTCGCAAACAAGACTATTATACCGACCATAAAATTTGCGGAACGTTGACATTAAACGCGGTTTTCGATATCCCTGTGTCAATAATTTGTCAGTGAGTAGTTTACCTCTGTATATGAAATCTTCATATGTTGTGCACGCCCTGGCATATCATTAAATATTTCTGATGTCTTGTACTTTTTTTACGTGTACGCATGTGCGTCACTTCAAGAATCTTCCATGGAGAACTGCTGAGTATTGGATGTATGGTCTTCTCCAAGGCACACCCACTACTATGGAAGTTATGTCGGCTACGTACATACATCAGCAATGGAACAGTATCAATGAGAAGTTTTATAATTTGAAGGCAGGTAGTGCTCATGGTTCTAATTGTCAGTTGTCTGTATTCATTAATTCCCAGTACTCTCTGCCACCTACCGTCCAAAGATCATAGTGAAACACAAATCTTAGAGAAAGAAGTTCAAGTTCAGCACAAAAAAAACCCCAAAAACCCAAAGTTAAGAATTGAACTTATTCAAACCCATTCATCATTACTTGATGTTAGTGACCAGGTTTACGACTTAACAATTGGAAATGCAAATTTAGAAAGGAAAGTTCGAAACAATGAAAGGCTGCAAAATGAAATAAAAAAGAAATGTGATGTTGTAAATATTTTGAAGAGGAAAATTGTCTCTCTTAACCAGGAAATGTAAACAAAAGGTTTAAAGGGAGTAATGAAAATACTGAAAAATTGCAAATTGTCGTCAAATCAGAGTAGTAAGTATACTGATAGAATTAACATGATATATGATGAGAATGTTCAACTTGATATAGAGTTAGTCAGTCAAAGAAAAATTAAGTGTATGAAATGAAAAATACAGCAGTGCTTAAAAACGAAAAGTTATTACAAATGTAAATCGAAATCAGAAGTTGCAAAAACAAATGATAACGAAATCAAAGGTTAAAGTCTATGAAAAAGAGGTGAGTCAATGACAAAATTCAGGCAAGTCCTGATAGTATGTTAAAGTTGTTTATATGACGTGACCTCTGTCCAAGTGTAGATCCCATTCTATATTCACCTATCAACTCTGTATATAACTGAGTCGTTAATGCGTATCTAGACATTTTGGGACGCATTCCTCTCGATTGTCTGAATATTTACTTATATCAAGCAGTTTCATGATCGAATGACTCGCATATTAATTTATTAAAATATTTTCTCACCAACAAATTAAAAAATATATATATTATTGAATATATTATCGATCTGCAGTGTTATTGCATTATTAAACAAATTCAGTATATTACCTGGAACTCAAATTTAATTTAAACTTTTATGTTTGTGTTTATTTCAATTTTAACGATTAAAATGCAAACAATTGAATCAAACGGATAAAGTATTCTAAGATGGAATTTATGGAAACATACCAACACCACGTAATAGAATATTAATCAAGATATGTTTCCTCATTTTCAACGATCTTATGTCTGAGTCGTATGTTTGTAGGCTGGAATCACCGAGATCAACCCCATCCATTAACTTATTGTAAAGATATTTGACACTAGGAATGTTTTTCTTTCTGAAGGCCTCTGTTGTTCACTCTTTCCTGTAATCTCAAAATCAAAGACAAAATGGTTAGACAACGTAAAAAGGCGACCATATTTTTTGTAAACTCTGTTATTTATAATATTAAAAAAGCCGTAATTAAATGATATAGGCTACATTTATCTAGTTATGTAGGAAATTATATTTTAATACTGTAAAACCGATACATAACCTGGCGGATCGAGTCTAGTGTATCAATTACATTTTAGGCAATAAAGCATAACGTAATTAAAGTTAGATTTGAAAGTGAATTCGTTCTTACTTGTCACCATTCCTTCGAGTACCCAGTGAGAATGAAAAAAAAAAAAAACGTTTCCCTCGTGAATCGCCCATTACGTGTGATAATAAAAATGTTACTTCGCCCCGCCAATATATGAACTGGACTATAATAAATTCTTCAGAAAATTTGTACAGACATAATAAAATTATTTCAAAAAGATTTGCCATTGGTTTACGAAAACGCATTCTGATTAAAACCGATCACAAATCACTCCCGTTATCTGATAAGTCGCGTATATAAGATCTAAGGCAGTCTGCTATGGGGTCACGAGAGGATAACCTCATTGGTGTGTCATTTCCGATCAATGGTAAAGTGACTTAAACGATTTAGTAAACGATTAAATGGCAAAGAGATGTACACATTATAAACAACACTGACCACACAATATATATATATATATATATATATATATATATATATATATATATATATATTATTTTATAATTACACAAAAGCTTATTTCTATCACAATTACATATATTTCCATAAATGATATCTACTGTCACGGTGTTGTAGCAGATAACTCCCATTCCCAATCATCCTCGGATTATTGTTCACTTTTGTGGAGAATGACGCATCAGCACACACACATAAATATAAATATATATATATATATATATATATATATATATATATATATATATTTCAGACTATATGTCATGTAAACGAAGGTAAAATATCTCAGTGCTCGAGTGATTAATGCATCGAGCTTTAAAACATGAAGTCTCTCACTTCCTGTCAGTGAAGGTTCGAGTTCCGCTGTAACCTAAGTTGATTTTTGTAAGAAAGTTTGCCAGTTTACTTGCGGAAGGCCGGTGGTCTATTCCGTACAAATAACGGCAGAGGTTGGGGTTGCTGAAATAATTATTTACAACCACGTGGTGATCTTTCCCGAAGGGGGGTTCGTTACTTTTGATACAATTTCAAATCCTATACGATTAGGTTGTTGTCTCTTGCATGGTTGTGTTTTCCCTGTTATAATAATGCCAAAGATGATTATGATAATAATTATAACAATTATTTCAGTAATAACTATACCAATTGAATACTTTAATAGTTAAATTATGAGTTGCCAGCGACGTTTTCTTTTTCTCTTTGGAAATTGTCTAATAAACAATAAGCCATTTTAATACAATTAAAAATTGCAACGCGAATATAGCGTGTATATGGACATTGTAATTTTTTCCTTTTGATTTACACCCACCCAGTAAACACGACATTATCATCTATCGTGATTTAAACACGTTACACTCAGTTTTTCAGACCAAATTTAAATAATTTATTTCAACACTCGCAGGTTTCCTCTAGGTCAAACAGTCCGGGAACCTTTACTATGCACGTTCGAATAGCTATGTCGGAAAATGCGGCCATTATTATTTACATAATATTTTTTTTCGCATGAATATCGAACTAATACAAACATTTACGCCTGATTTCGTCCTCGAATCTGTTATCGTTGTAATGAATCAATTACAATTACAATCTATACGAAATAAACTACATGTATTGCATAAAATCGTGACATAAAATTTCCGTCGACGGCAGCTTTTTAATTCTAACGTAAGACGTAAACGAAGTCACGGACATCGTTCATACAACCGACCCTACATACATGATGTCACTTTTTCATCTCTTTTAATGTTAACAAAAAATTGGGTTTCATCACATCCGCAGGTTACAAATCTCAATAAACTTTTTCAAGAAGCAAGAATGAATCCCTCGGATTCTTCAACCCCAGAATACATACTGTCCATTATAATGGACATCGCTTATCACAGGCTGTTTAAGCCTGCACGCGTTCGAACTGTTTCTAGTCTTTTCCTTAAACTAAATTTACAAATAAAGGCATAGACGCTTTAAACATTGGCAATGTTCTAAATCACAAAAAAGTTCAGTCCTGTATTCCACCATATTTTAAACTGAAGAGCACGCCTTGCATTTCATATAGCTTACACCTAGCATGCATCCAAGCTATTCAATTACGAACAGGTTTTGCAGTGCCTAGACATCAACCATCTTTACACAACACTGTCACATGTTCATGTGCTTCATCTCCTTTCAAATACAATACTATCGGGCATTATACGGCGACGTTTCTATTGTTGAAAAAAAGCCTCAAAAATCTTATTTTAAGGGGCCCTAAATACCGGGAAGCCCGTTACTTTAATTGGCGTCAGAATTTCAGTTTAATTTTGGATTCTGTCGAAGATTATGCCAGACGATGGGCCAAACATGAACATGACACTTTGTCTGAAATGAAAGCCATACGATGGTTGATAAAATCTCGTATTCGAAAACTTAAAGGGACTATGAAAACACGTTATCCCTCTGTATTTAATGATCCAGAAGTAGTAACTGAACTGGATAGGTTACATGACCAATATTTACTGGTACCAGCAGACAAAGCCTCAAATAATTAGTTTTTTATTTGTAAGGCACATTACTTTTTCATTTAGAAGAACTTGGGTTTAATACGAATTCTGGAAATCCTACATACACACGTAGCTCACTTTGATCCTTCAAAATCACGTGTCCTATTACACACGTACCTGCACCGATTTGAATGGATACCTAAACTTCATAAAAACCCAATAAGCAAAGATACATTCCAGCAAATGTACAAACCTTTATCTTTACTCCTTCAAGATATTGACAGCTAAGAAGAAACTTCAAAAATACTGTACAGTTGCTTATTAAGCGTGTAAATCTAGATTTGATAATTGAAATTCTAAACAGCTTTTAGAAAATTTATGTATTTTCTCGAATTCACAGTATCAAAACTTATGATTTCTCAACTCTTTACACTAAATTCCACATAAAAAATTAAAAGAAAGACTTTTTTAGCATCATAGACAACTGCTTTTTCACTCGGTGGTACCCGAAAATTTAAATATCTAGTGATTGGCTATCAGGATACTTATTTCGTCAAACACCACTCTGATTCTACACATAAGTGTTGATATAAAAAACATGCTGGAATTTCTAATAGACAATATATTTGTAATGTTCGGAGACGTGGTCTTTCAACAAACTGTCGGCTATGGGAACCAATTGTGCTCCTTTATTGGCCGACCTGTTCCTTTATTCATACGAAGCAGACTTCATTCAGAAAGTGAATCAAAAGAAGAAAAAATTAGCGGTGTCCTTTAATTTGACATTTAGATATATTGACGACGTTTTGTCAATTAATAATGACAATTTTCATACATATGTCAATGCGATATATCCCAGCGAACTAGAAATTAAAGATACAACAGAATCAAGCATGCTTCATACTTAGATTTTACTTAATAGACGGGAAATTAGCAACTAGCTATACGATAAACGCGACGATTTCGGCTTTCCCATGTAAATTTTCCACATTAAGTAGTAATACCTCAGTCACCTGCATATGGAGTTTATATTTCACAAATGATCCGATATGCCAGGGCGTGCACAACATATGAAGATTTCATATACAGAGGTAAACTACTCACTGACACAGGGATATCGAAAACCGCGTTTAATGTCAACGTTCCGCAAATTTTATGGTCGGTATAATATTTTGCGACTACTTGTTTCACTAAGTGAAATGTTTAGTTGCCTTTTCGTTGGCGGTTGTTGAGACGTCTGTACCAATTGTGACGAGGCCTCACGTGTTTCATTGGACTTGACTGTGGACTCACGGCGGGTTGAAGGGTCGACAGGGGGATGCTTACTCCTCCATGGCACCTCCCACCTCTTGGTTTCCAGAGGTCCGTGTTTTGTCATACCGGATTTGTATCTATGTCCTGGACATCCTATTGACTTTGGTATCTGAGATTTTTATATTGCATTAAATGTCTTTATTTTCATTTGACGTATTTTTTCATTTGACTGTTGGTCAGTCTGAAAATCTATCACGTCCTGCATGAATGAAATTTGAATGTACATTTAATCTTGAACTTTCTTGTTAACGGAATCTAGATTTTTAATTGATTTTCTAATGTTATGTATAAATAATACTGCAATAAAATTCAACCTGATATGTCTGTATTTTGTATGAATAATAATGTGTCCGTTAAAACATTTTATTTACCTGCATAGAGTTTATATGCGAAGTGTAACCTGTTTCAGACTAGGCTAAAATGAATAATTTAGCACACCAGCGATGTGATTTTTTAGCGGGTAGATATTGAACTATGGCATTACGACCTTTAAGGCCGAACATGGACTCGTCCACTGTGGCATCCCGAGCAAGATTGTAATTTTCTTTGAACGTAATGTTTACGAGATCAAGGATAGGCCTAAATTTATGAGAAGGGTCATGTCCTCTCCTGCCTCATGGAATGGCTGATTCATTATTGTTGCAGTGTAAGTATTGTAAAATTAATTTAAATCTATTACGAGACATGACAGTTTTGAATAACCAAGAGTCACTATTGTCTGTCCAGTAACTTTCAATCGTCGGTTTTTTCAAAATACCCATGCTTAGGTATAATCCTAAAAAAGCGGACATTTCTGACGCATTTGTTTCTTTCCACATGATCTAAACTTCGCAAAATATTTTGTTTTTGCAATTCTTGATTTGCATATCTATTTGTTTCCTGAACGAGAATATCGATCAGATTATCCCCATCACTTGTTGTTATCAGTTTATCGAAATAGATTAAAGCGGATGAGCCTGGAGGTGGGGGATTTATTGGTCCATAATGTTCATTAATAAGGATTTGCCATCATTTAGTGGAGGTTTCTCGTCCTCTGTGTTTAGTTAAGGTACATTTTACATATATTATGAAGATTCTACATCTTTGACTTTCCGTATTTTATCAACTGCTTACAGACAATATTATTGGGGGAAATTTATATGACATTTGTGAAAATATTAAATCAAATTAATAAAAGCTTCGATCTGATTAGTTGACGAATGCTTACTGACATTGGCTGGAGCTTCATAAATAATAACACGAAAGATTTCGGGCACATGAAACCACGGGTAGGAAAGATAAAACGAATTCGGACCATGGTTTAACGACGATGGACCATCCTCATATCGGCGTATGCAAGCAAAAACATCTCATATGTATTGGAAAAATACATTTTCAAATTGATGAAGTTGTTTTTCGTATTTATAAAATTTTATTATTATTATTTATAACAGACAACAATTTTCCCCATACACAAGAGAACATCTGTGAACAATTAGAAACGTGTGAAAGTTCTACACTGCATGGTCAAAACATTGACGAAAGCTTGAGTCCAGATAGGCCTATATGTAGAACAGTCGGCGAAAGTGGAGATGCAGCCAGTTATATTTCAGATAATGGATCTGGAAGCATGCAAAACACTAATGCATAAATAAAAAGTGCACCTTCTTTTATTGTAATAAATTCTGATTTATAGAATTTGAATGAATTTATATTTTCAAGTTTTCCGATTTCTATTTTGTGGATTTAAGCGTAATTTACAAGTAAATTTCAAAATCGAAATGTTTACAAAGGTCAACAATATTTCTAATTTTTATGTATTTATATTTTAGTAAGCATGGACAATTGTTCCGGTTTTGATTCACGATTTATTATATCTTAATTGTTGTTCGTAAATATACCACCGAATGTTTGAATATATATTATTGTCAGTATTTCAGGTGAGCAAACACAGAAAAGGAAACGTAAGAAAGTATTAACTGAAGAACTGCACACTCTTCAGTATGAGGTGTTGCAGAAAGAAAGCGAACTTTTGGATAAAAAAAAGATGTTTTATAATCTCCAAAATGAGAAACTGCAGCTTGAAATTTCTGTATTAAGAAAACAATCTTCTTCAGATGTGCAGGCCATTTACACCTTGGATTTAATTACATAGGAATTTGTTGTTTGTTTGTTGTTGTTTAACGTCCCACTCAAGAATCTTTCACTCATATGGAGACGCCACCAAATGCCGGTGAAGGGCTTCAAAGTTTGGCCTATGCTCGGCACTTACGGCCATTGAGCAATGGGGGTTCTTTAACGTGCCAACACTTAACTGCAAACGGGACCTCGAGTTTAGCTGTCTCGTCGGAAGGACAGGAAACCAACCTGCCGCCAGCTGGACGCGAACTCACGACCTACCGACTGAGCCAGGCCGGCTCACATAGGAATTTATAAAATATATACTTTTTAACATTCACAATTCAAGTAATTAAATTGTGAAAATACAAACAAATAATAATAATTGATATCATTCATAAATCTGTTTATTTTAACATCTTGTGTTACGATATAAAACCTCTCGGATACCGAAGTATAAATCTTTAGGATGTCCAGGATACAGATACAAATCCGGCAAAAAATGGACAAATACGGACCTCTGGAAACCAAAAGTTGAGGTCAGGTGCCATGAGTAAGCATCCCCTGTCGACCGGTCACACCCGCCGTGAGTCCACAGTCAAGTCCAAATGAAATACGTGAGGAACGAATCCTCGTCACAATTGGTACAGACTGGAAAGCAACCTGCCGCCGGCTGGACTCGAACTCACGACTTTACCATCAAGAGTCGAGCGCGCTACCGACTGAGGCAGGCGTAACTCAAATTCAGACAAGTTATTCTCCTTAATTTAAGTTAACGAGTAACTATAATGCATTGACGGATAATTATTGCCTGGTCCCAGAGTTCTGATACATGTACCTTGTACTAGCTTGGTCCCTTTAAAGATACGTATACTTACGTGCCTTTGTTTTCACCCGGTACACAAAATCGCGGTTCTATTTGGCCCATTTAATTTAAAATCGAGAGAGCTGTCGTGGCTCCGCGGTACAGTGCTCGATTTGCAACCGGAGGGTCGCGGGTTCGAGTCTCGACTGAAACGGTTGCCTTTTTCCTGTCCTTCAGACGAGACAGTAAAACTGAGGTGCCGTGTCACAGTAGGTGTCGGCACATTAAAGAACCCTCACTGCTCAATTGCTGCAAGTACCGAGCATAGGCAAAAATTTGAAGCTCTTCATCGGCATTTGGTGACGTCTCCATTATATGAGTGAAAGATTCTTGAGTGGAACGTTAAACAACAATCAATTCAAGGGCGGCACCAGTTTATAAACTGAAATCTAATATCTCTCTCTCTCTCGGATGATGTGATTGTTTAGTTACCACTGTAGATCTGCATATTAACACTGATATTTCCATAAAATAAATATAACGGGACTGAATAATATTTGCACTTCATCCAAACGTAACTCCCTTTCTGCATATTGTTGCTGGTGCATGTTTTTCTATTGTCCATGCTTAAGTATTTAATATAGGAGGCATGTAACTCGATATCATATTCAGTGTTTGACCGGGCATTGTTTGTTAGAAGAAAGGCAAGTATTTAAAGACCAGCTTACATGTTAAATTACAACAAAGAACGACAGACGAATCGCTATAAGAACGTCTGTACACTAAATAAGACAATAATGATTTTATAACTTTTTCATCACAATATATATTTACACCGTCTTTATTCTCTTACATAGATATTGAGGAATTAAGGCGCTCTCAAAATAATATTTTCATTTGCGAATATTAAATGGAACAAGAAAATTGAAATCTCTAGAGGAATTTCAAGTATCAGTAGAGAACTCTTTTTGATCAGGTAGGATTACAGGCAGCATGAGATAGCCCATTGTTTATTCACCGAGTCTAGTACAATTGATATGACTACAATTTGTATGGCTATGTACTGTGGTCCAATATATAAATATATATATATATATATATATATATATATATATATATATATATATGTTGAGAAAATTACACAAAAACTCAGGTGTACATACGTACTTATCGACCTTATTAATGAAAGGTTTACTGCATGCGATATGTACAATAGATGTTTTGTTATAACAAACACACACACGTACACACACACACATATATATATATATATATATATATATATATATATAATCAAAGCGGATTACACTTCTTTCGCTGAATGCAGACTGAATATTAATCTTAATTATACTTGTAGGAGTTATCGTTAATATCCTACACCCAATACTGGGATATAAAGGAATACTCCGAAATTTTTAACACATCCTTTATAAGCAGGTTACTTATGGGTTGGATCCGGAAAGTGTGGATGTTTATAGTTTTCATATAACATACCCCTGATTCTTTATTCTGCAAGCCTATCTCATTACCAAGCTATACCAACCGCAGCGTTAGAAAATTTGATAAAGACTATGCCTTATCTACCGTTACCAGTTTATCAAACAATATTTAAATCCTTTTTTAAATATTGAAACATATAAAATACTTGTGTACCTTGCACGCTAATCTAGTACCGAGTGTTCATTTAAATGAACAAAAACTACTTTATTTTGCAATCTTTTGTCTTGTACAAACAAAGATTGACAGACACTTGTTAAACGTAATCTCAAATATTTGCTAACTTCGGTTTCATCTTTTTTTTTCTGGTTTCTTTATATTCAAAATGACACCTGTTTCAATCATTTTCTCTTTTATTTCGAATCTAGGGAACAAAGGAGATTGTTAACGGTGGGGGTAGAACCCGCGTAGAGAAGTGACATGCCAGTATTTACAGAATAAGAGAACGTACAGTGACGTGCCAAAATTGATACAGCTTTTATATTTTTCTCGTTATATTCCATATAAATTCACAATTCTTAAAAACATTAATGGATAGTCTTTTCTAAAACAACTTTTACAAAACTTAAAACAGTTTCATTGTGCATTTACTCATTATGTTCAGTTTGTTTGTTTATTGTTGTTTAACGTCCCACTCAAGAATATTTCACTCATATGGAGACGTCACCAAATGCCGGTGAAGGGCTTCAAATTTTGGCCTATGCTCGGCACTTACGGCCATTGAGCAGTAAGGGTTCTTTAACGTGCCGACACCTATTGTGACACGGGACCTCCAGTTTTTACTGTCTCATCCGAAAGACAGGAAACCAATCTGTCGCCGGCGGGACTCGAACTCACGACCTCAAGATCCAGAGTCGAGCGCGCTACCGACTGAGCCAGGCCGGCTCCATTATGTTCAGTGTTTCTGTTTTCATGATTCAGCAATTTTAACAGAAAGTTATTTTTTTTATTCCACCATTTCCTATAAAACACATTAAAAAGAGACATTAAACGTTTGTATCCTGCAAGACCAGTATTATTATAAAACAAAGCAATGCATAGACGCAAACTTCAAAACATTAATGGTCAGTTGGGGAAATTGTATTGCACAGAAAATAACTTTGTAACACCTTTTTCAGAACATGCCAAACAGACGAAAAACAAAAGGTTGCATCACTGTAACTGAAAATGTAAACGAATTTGACTGTCGCAAAATAAGGAATATGTGGCTAAAAAATTCTTATGTCGTAAATTGGATTTAGTGTTTCTGTCAACATTGTTTGTGTATCGGCTTTTAACGGAATTTTTGTTTTAATTTTGATAATGTTTTTTTTTTTTTACATGCAGCATTGATTAACATTTATATCAAGACTTCATCAGTCTAGGGTGAAACATTGCGCATGTATGGTGCGGGTGTAATGCCAATACGTTGAAACTCAAACTATGTTCCACGCCTATGAAGACGTCATATTGAACGTGTCTGAAATTAGTAGGGTGAGACTTCATTAATGTTCCACGCATATGATGACGTCGTTAGGCTTAAGTGAAACACATATGGTATGAGTCTGATGTTCGGTGAAGCCCCATTAATTATTGTATAGTGTTTTACGACACACTTGATTATACGTTTAGATTTATTAGTTGGCCTTGTCTGATATAACTTTCACTTTAGAAAATCTGTTTAAAATTGGAGTCTAATTGACAGAAACGATCTTCTTGAGAATTTTGAGTTTGGTATTATGTTTATAATATTTATACGATGACGGTTAGTATGTAATAGTGATCGAAGCAGAGAACCCGATTACAGTTAATGTACCCAGGAAGAAACAACTGACCTTCCGCAAAGTAACCTTGTAAATCTGCCTAGATTCCAGTGGAGCCCGAACCTGCGCTAGTGAGAGACTTCATGGATCTAAGCGCGATGCTCTACCCACTCGGTCACGGAGCGCCCAACAGCCTGAGATAAAACACTGCCCACGTATGGTAGTAATGTGATGACAATATCACGAAAGGACTGGACATTATAACAAGGAACCGCCACTACCTGTATCATAAAGTGTTTGTCTGGATCCGAAATTGACCCCTATTCGTTTGCGAATTGATTGTGTTGCCATTAAATCCGATTGAGCGTTCTATTTGTCAAAAGTTGGATTAGTGTAGATATAGGGGAACACTCTGTTGGAGACTCAGTCTGGGTGTCCTGTGGGGGATAATAACCAAACATCAGTAGCATAACGGCTGTATCCTCGCCGACGCAACCGCATGTGCTTGATGGTATGCCAAGTTAATCATTGATGCAGTATATTACAACACTTTAGGATTAAACGACACAAAGGAAATTCAGAAATAACCTCCCCCTCCTCTTTCTGATTTTTAACTGCCATTGTTTGTTTGTTTATTGTTGTTTAACGTCCCACTCAAGAATATTTCAATCATATGGAGACGTCACCAAATGCCGGTGAAGGGCTTCAAATCTTAGCCTGTACTCGGCACTTTACGGCCTTTAGTAGTGAGGATTCGTTAACGTGTCGACACCTACTGCGAAACGGGACTTCGGTTTTTACTGTCTCATCCGACCGACAGGAAACCAACCTGCCGCCGAGTCGAGCGCGCTACCGACTGAGCCAGGCCGTGTGTCATTCGTGTGAAATGAATGAGAAACTTCGTGCTCTTCTCGGCTAGATCCGCCAATAATATGAGTTAGTGAATAACAAAGATAATACATATAATATATGGCCTATTTTTCCAATTCGTAATGGAATATAACTTTTAAAGTGGTGATTACCTGCGGGCAAATATTAAATTTTCCCTAATTATATCACTGATTGTTCAAATAATGAGGATTTAAGAAAAATTATTCCATATCAAACGGCGATCTTTTATTCCGGGTAAACCCATTTCTTTGAATAATAAAGATTTATAACGGGTTATTTTATCATATTTATGTTGTATCTCCGAATGGATTAAGAATGTAGAATATCTTCAAAAGCACGAGGTTCTCTAATTGCAATTGAGATCGGCGCTAAGCCGCCTGCAATTCTAATATTTGTTTATTCTTTAACGGGATATCGCATTGAAAATTTAAACCGCTTTGGTCGACACCGTGTATTTGCATTGTGTTTTGTCTCTAGGTGCTGTTTTGTTTTACCATTTATTCACATGACAGTTTTTGATGATTACATACGTAGCGATAAGCATCGACTCAATCATTATATATTATACTGCTGGGTATATACGTATCTGTAGAATCGAAGTGCGATCAGGCAAGTCTATTATAAAACATGTATTACACACCGGAGGGATTTGAGGCGTGAATCGCGATTTCGGGTCAAATAGAATGATAATACAGGCAGTTGTTATACTAAGAAGCAATAAACAAACGGTGTTTGACTACAATTTAACACCTGGTGTTTGAGATATTTTAAAAAGGATATAACTAGTTTCCCTCGCCCTTCCGGATTATTAGAAAGTCTTGGACTGTGAAATCGGACTTGGAAGTATATAAACTAGTGAACAAACCTTTCATGAATTTTGAAACAAAAATTCAATATTTAAGGATTAAATGATATCGAAATTGCTGTTTTATCGGAAGCTTGAGATTTGAGTGAATACACATATAGGGTGTATTGGATATTTAATTGCTCTAAAAATTGAAAATGGGAGAATTTAAAATAACACATAAATATATTCTGGACAATGATGTACGCTATATGTATAGCGGAATTCCTCGACCTATGAAATATAGAGGAAGTGGAGATTATCCTAACTTTGACATGCTTAGGATACAAAAAGAAAATTCACATCTCAAAAAATCAGTTTTGAAAAGTACTGAATATAATGTGAAACAAACTGCATTCTTTATTCCGAAGGCGCCCGCCTTTCGGCTTTTCACCCGGCACAAGGTCGATCCAGTCGTAGAACGTCTATTAGCACCGACAATTGCTAGGGAAGGATTTAATGCGGAAAAACATAGAGAAAAATTCAGGTGCAAGGAATACACACAGGATCCGGATAAATCCGGGTTTCCTAGTTACAAGAAAGTTCCCGAGGAACGAGTTAAACAAATAGTATCCAGGTTATTGACACCTACGCACATGTCCATGTTGAAACAACGACTTCCACCGCCACCTTTCCGACAAGATCCGAATAGAATTGCACCAATGGCAATGCCGATCGTGCAAGCATAGTTGCTATCTCATTAAGGTAAAGTATATTTTGAATATTGTTTACGCTACACTCAACAATTTTTCAGATATATGGTGGAGGAGAGAACCCGGTTAACATGTACCCGGGAACAGACTACCGGCCTTGCGCAATTAAACTGGCAAACTTTCTCATACAAATCAACTTAGGTTCCGACGGGGCTCGATCATGCACTAACAGGAAGTGAAACCTTATGGTTTAAAATCTGAAGCTCTAACCACTGAAACCCCGTTAAAGTATAAACAATAGAAACTAAAATAAATTTGTTTTCTTATACCGGGCAGTTTTACTTTCAAGTAAATAGGCGAAGTTTTACAGTTTTATTTCGTTTCTATTGTTTTATGTCAGTGTGAGGTCACAGAGGTGATAGATAGTTCGACACTGTAGCCATGGTCATAAATATGATTTTCATTATTATTTTCATCTTATCAAAAATGTCCTACTTTTCAGTTTGCTATGAAATACTACAAATCTTACTAAGTCTACAGCCTGATGATAATGCAGTGAAGGTTGTTTTACGATCTATTCCAGTCGAGATCTCGGATTTAAGTCTCACCTATGTGTGTTATATATATATATATATATATATATATATATATATATATATATATATATATATATATATATATATATAAATATTATATATATATATATATATATATATATATATATATATATATATATATATATATATATATATATATATATACAATCATTGTATATAATTGGAAAAAATCCCTACTGGGTATGATCTGGTACTTTGATTAAAAGTGTTTTAATGGTAGGGGAGATAACCCGGTTACATTGTACCCGGGAAGAGACCACCGAGTTTCCATAATTAAACTTACAGACTTTCCCACAAAATCAGCTTAGGTTACACTTCATTGTTCTATAAACTTCAGTATCGTGTATTATGAATTATAATCGAAACGCTAAAAGTCACAGTATCTAATAAGATTAGACATATCTAAACGATTAGCATAATCCCCAAGACATACAAATAACTAAGAATATGAAAACAAAATACACAAGAGTATGTTATGTTTCGTTTACCCCTATGCACTTATGCATAGGTTAATACTCTAGGTGTATGCACAGAAGTAATATATTCTTAGATTATAAGATCATATGCAAACTGAAAGCGGTTTAAATAATACAACTAGTTTACATATTTTTATAGTGCCAATGGATAATCGGGACTCCAAGTTAATTATAACACGACAAATCGGATGTGACGAGGATACACTCCTCACGTGTTTCATTGGACTTGACTGTGGACTCACGGCGGGTGTGACCGGTCGACAGGGGATGCTTACTCCTCCATGGCAACTGATCCCACCTCTTGGTTTCCAGAGGTCCGTGTTTGTCCATTTTTACCGGATTTGTATCTATGTCCTGGACATCCTATTGATTTATACTTTGGTATCTGAGATTTTTATATACAAATAGTCTCAACATGAACAATTGCAAATTCCAAACGGGATGAGACCAGGTTCCCGGAGTGATAAGTATTTAAAATAATACCACCAAGTTTAAGTTATATGCAGACTGACAGGTGTTAACAGTTAATGTAAAAATCTGGATACGATGTACCCTGGAAAAATATAATCCGTCTTCCACGAGTAATCTGGCAAACATCTTACAATCGCCTTAGAAACAGTCAATAATCAAACTTACATTGACTTGCAGAGAGAAACCTTACGGATTATAGCGCTTTTTCAACCTTTTAGGTGAAGATTAATCTATTTTCTTCACATTTACGGTTAAGCAACACACTTTGTTGTAAAGAGTTTATAATTCTTTAACCATTAATGAAATAAACTTCACAAATTTTGTTGGTAATGGGAGCCCACTATATTGGTGTACATTCTCACAAGCCATACACATACAGACTCAGATATAACTAAACAGACCAGGGGTTAATAGGCCTTTTTGGAAGGGTCCTGTACCTTTCCAACTGGGAATTTTACGTTGCAGTGGATCAAATAGGGTGGAAAAACTGACTATGGTCATTACGTTCATTAGAAAAGTCACAAACTTTATGATTCATTTAGCTTGTCTAACATGGTTTTCATCTGAGAACTTTGAGGGGAAATTTATACATGTACTAAATTCCTCCTTTTTACTGTTTAATATAGAATGTGAACAACATGGTGAACTAAATTGGGAAATCTGTGTTCAAAATTGGGGAAAATGTAGCAGATTTTACAGTGGGAATTGGGCCTTTTATACGCCCGCATGTTGATGTTAATTCCTGGAAAGACACAAAATAAATACACCATGTATATGAGAGGGAAAGGCATTTTGAGGGTATGCATTTCCAAATATCATGTCATGAAAAGCATTGCTACTACTTTTGGATTCTCTCCCACATGTCATTTATTCCCAGTTTGTAAACACATATGGATACAACCACTTGTATTGCTATATGTAAAGAATGTCTGTATATAACATACTGTATTTTTTTCCTTTAATAATTATTATATCATTACACAAGATAATGTGTAGGTATTACTTTTAGTAAACTATAGTTTTAGATATCAATTGAATAAAGATAGTTGATAAAATCTATTATTACGTCATAACTACCAGATAAAAACCTTTATGGGAACTCTATGGAAACCTTATAAACGCAAACACACACATACATAAGCACATTTAATTTCTATGAATAATCCGTGTGTAAAGCAGGCAAGTCTGAGAATGACCCTGAAATAATAACTTCCACGATAATATATAGTATATTAGCGATCGCAACATGCTCTCGATAATTACCCTGACGCATTTCCAAGTCATATAGAAATGTATGTCCAATTAAGTCTAATGCATTTGACACGCAGTACATCATAACATATTATATTACTTCATAATTATGCTAATGCAAATGATACAATGCCCGGACTGTATCTAGCATTTTTTAATTTAAAGTATGGGATAGGCTCAAACACTGCCATCTCTTCTGAAAAAGGTTTTTTCACCGGTTGGTTAATCACCCGCATTTAAAATAGCTACACGGGAATGTATCATCAACTATATATATATATATATATATATATATATATATATATATATATATATATATATATATATATATATATATATATATATATATATATATATATATATATATATTCCAGTACATCAAAATTGACAACAAATAAACGCATATATACCTTAACAATTGTACAAATAACATAGCTATAGAAAAAAAAAACACTTTCACAAAAAACGCTAACCACGTTTTCATTGTGTGTGACATGACATCACATCACTGACCGAGGTGAATTTTTTATCTCAACTCTAGGGTGAATTACTTTTTTTATCTATCAAAATTATCTATTAAAATTTATGAATGTTATGTCTTTTCAAATTACAATTCTAAGAATTAATGGCTAGGTTTTGCACTATTTCATCATTTTGTCAATTTACTTATACGGCGTTATTTTCGGCTATCGAGCAAAGATGCATAACTTCTTTAAAATAACGGTTTCATTGAACGACACTACCATTTACAGAGTGTGAGTGTGTTCTGACATTTGATCGTGATTCACTACAAAATAATAAAATCTTAATGTACAAATGTTATCTATTTCTTTGCAGAAATACATTTAACATGCCAATCATCCTCACGTGACCGACAAAATAAGTATGATGAAGAAAGTTGCGCATTCTGAACATTCCCAAAAAGAAGACATCGTTGATCTGCATTTCATTGATGAATGTATTTTGTAATTAACGGTCATGGAAGACACACTACGCGAAACATTCTAATTGTGTTTGAAGGAAAATGGTGTTTTTGTGTGTTGCTTGCAACATCTGTGTTGTATTATATAATAGGTACTTTGTTATATAACTGTATACATATTTTATCTGTTAGGAGAACAAGTATGTGATGATTCTGATGTCGGGGTTAGGGGAACAGGTATATGATAATTTTGTTGTCGGGGTTAGTGTAACGGATATGTGATTCTGTTATAGGGCTCAGGGGAAAATGTATACGATGATTCTGTCGTCGGAATTAGGGTTAGGTGAGGAAGTATGTGGTGATTCTTTTGTCAGGTTTAGGGGGACAGGTGTGTAATAGTTTTGTTGTCGATGTGAAGTGAGAAGGATTGTGTTGTCGGGGTTAGGTGAGCAGGTATGTGCCGATTCCGTTGTCTTGGTTAGGGAGAGCGGTATGTGATGATTCTGTTGTCGGGGTTAGATGAGCAGGTATGTGCCGATTCCGTTGCCTTGGATAGGGGGAAAGGTATGTTATGATTATGTTGTCGGGGCTAGGAAGAAATGATTGTGATGATTCTGTTGTTGGGGTTCGGTGAGCAGGTATGTGGTTTTTTGTTGTCGGAGTTAGGGTTAGGTGAGCAAATATATGGTGGTTCTGTTGTCGGGATTTGGTGAGCAGGTATGTGATGATTCTGTTTATATGAATTTTATTTAGTTTTCATTTTGATCACAGTACAATAAAGTATTGCCGAATTCAATAACATTGCAAAAATCATTTAGTATTTCGTCCTGTTATACTATTTCTCTCTATAGATATTTTAAAGCAAAATTAGTAAAACTACTACTACGGAAAATGATCATTTACACATATGGTTATCAGACAGTTTGTGGAATAGGATACCATATAAAAAAATTCAGATGCCAAAGTATAACCATTAGTGAAACCTCGCTTTTAAGACCACATAACTGACTCAAAATGGTCCGATTAGTGAGGTGGTCACTAAATGGTGGTTCTGTACTTATTAGAAATTGACAAGAGACTGAAAAATTATGGTCTGAAATGTGAGGTGGCTTTCTAATCGAGGTTGTCTTTAGACGAGGTTCCGGTGTAGTTATAAACATGCCGACAGCAATACTTTCCAGACGATGATGCCTCATGCATATTTCCATATGGGCATGTCAACTGACTTATATGGATGTAGAACCTCTTAGATGATGTGAATTAAATTCATTTATAGCTAGGCTAGGTTGTTTGAGATTTAGTAAAATGTGACATTACTCTATACATTACTATCTCAATCCAAAGGGGCGTTATTTCCGTTTTACTTCTTGATATAAACTTGATTGATATGAAATAACAAAAAAAGGATAAACAGAGGTATGAAAAATCTTAATTCCTGTATATTTTGTGGAAGATGTTTGTGAGACTCAGTTTGGCAATTATTCACTTGCAGTTGATAAACTCTACCATACTATTTATATGTGCATACCGCACAGGACCTGACCTTATTTTCATAAAATATATAGGAATATAATGTTGTAATGCCTGTGTTAAGCTTTATTTGTTATTGTATATCAAGGAAAAGTTGTAAAATTAGAAAAAAATCAAAATAATTGTTTTTTAAAAACAAGGCTAACTCCCCTTTAAAGGTTTCAAAGTATAATTTATACAGATACGATATTGTGTTTACTGGTATTGTCCTTGCACAAATGTCTAGGGATAAGCTGGCAGTAATACAAGACACTACAATATGGAATTCGATCGATTGACAGAGACAAGATACATTAAAGGGGTGTGAGCTTTTTTTATTACTACATGGATTGCTGTACAAAAGCACAAAAGAGATAAACGCATGGAAAGAAAAACTCTTAAATCCCTGTATATTTTGTAAAAATTGCTTATGAAACCCGGTTTAGCAATTATTTTTGCACTTGCTATGTCAATATGTACATTATTTATTTTCACAAAATAATTGAATTTTAAGAATTTTTATATAAAGCCTGTGTATAGTTTTGATTTACTAAAGTACGCCAATCCAAGTAGTAGAAAACGAAATAATAATAATAATGATAATAATAATAATAATAATAATAATAATAATAATAATAATTATTATTATTATAATTATTATTATTATTATAAAATTTTGAGGAAAACAGTTCATGCCCTTTAACCAAACCACATTTTCCCCGTGATACTTTTATACACTTCTATATTTCTTCGTGAATAATAATTCCTTGCGTAATTTTGTTCTGAGTGTATTGCTTATATGACTAAAGAACAATTCTCATGTTTTTATTTTTTTTTTTTGTAGGTTTAAGGTAGACCATATTATCATGCGTGTAGACATATGATGCTTAATTGCAAAAATATACAGAAATTTTAATGTAAACTGGTTGAAATAGTACATTTTGCTACATCCTAGTGGGAAAACATGGTTATGGTTTCTGTTTTATTTCTTGTATTTTTTATGTCTGAATGTTTTATCATGTATCTATATTTCGTTGTAATATGTGTGAATTGTTGTGACATGTATTTATTTATGTTCAAAATAAAGCGTTTTTAGTAAGACAGGAACACTCACCATTATTTATTAGCGTGTTCTGGAATGTTTAAATATAATCATCATCATCATCGCCAACTGTACTTTTTATACATTTATATACAAATGTAAAAACATAGGTACGAAGCACGTTATGGACTTTGTGCTCGCCCCGCCGGAAAAGGCTTAATTGATGGATCTGGATGGCTTTTGTCTCTTTCAGCTCCCCTTTCCCTTAGATATCCAGAGATACTGCCAACGTGGTCAGCTCCGAGTAGTCCAGGCTGCCACGTCTCTGTACATATTAGACGCAAAGAGGAATCATATTAATCTTACTTTGACGCCGGTGAAATGCCAAGAAAAACGTTTATAAAAATGTTAATTCCTTGTGTTGTTTTAATCAAAGAAGGTGTTTTCAATTTAGTAAGGGATGCCATGCTAGTTCGCTACTATTTTGCGCCTTTGTGGTTGGATTATATGTGGTGTTTATTTAGCCCTATTTTAGTGATTGTCATGAGTGTGCATCTACTGTCCGGAATTTTCAAGGTTCAAATGTAGGACACTTCTATCACATAGTTAAAAGAACACCAAGTGCTTAAATTCAACGGGTATATTTATCTTTCTAAAGTACAGCGGGACTGTTATCCTTCGACGGGACTACAGTCATCCTAATATTCTAATTTACGTATGCTAAAATGCTGTAAGGTATCATAGTCCTCGACTTGGTCGCTCCCAACCTGTAAAGCACTCAAAACCCAATTAGGTTTCTTATCTAGGATACCTATCTGTTAACACTTTTTTATATGCAGTGTCCAATAACTTTTAATGTGTGTAAAGGAATTATCTTTCGGATAACTGCTCCAAATATATTGCTCAGATTAGGGAAATGACTGGAGACAATATGTTAAAACTTAAAACTAAAACACTTTTTACAGCAATCATTAGGGTGTCCGGGTAGCGCAGTGGTTAGCGCACTCGCTTTTCACCAATGCGATCCGGGTTCGATCCTCGGATTGGGCAGGGAAGTATGTGAAATGGTTACCAACTCGGATACGCTCCTGTCCTTCGGACTGAGACAGTAAAAACCGAGGTCCCGTGTCACAGTGAGTGTCGGCACGTTAAAGAACCCTCACTGCTCAATGGCCATAAGTGTCGAGCATAGGCCAAAATTTGAAGCCCTTCACCGGCATTGGTGACTTCTCCATATGAGTGAAAGATTCTTGAGTGGGACGTTAAACAACAATAAACAAACAAACATACAGCAATCATTAAAACTCTTCTTTCTTAGATCGGGACCTTAACTCGTGCCCATTGCCACGGAAACGAAAATATCGTAACTGAGCGAATGGAGGCGGAGAAGAACTTCAGTAAGGGAACAACCATTTTATTTTAAGGGGGGACTTGGATCATATGCTATGAGTTTAATAAGGGTACTGTCCTATATGTCCTATTATGCAATATCTTTATGCATTGCAGTGGCAGATCTAGAGGGGGTTAATCGGAATTACAACCTCCCTTAAATTTGGTATTTTTATACATGGCTAAACTCTACTAAAATTCATTTAACATGAAGTTATCCAATTATGTGCTTAATTATAGAGGATTGTTAGATTTAAGTCAGTGTGTTGAAGCCAGGAAATTGCCCCTCAGAACTTTAAAAATCCAAAACATTCTCAGTTCGACCCTACCCCATACAATGCTCGTGCGAGACTTATGTTTGCTGATACTCATTGTAGGAAGATAATCAACTTCCGTGGAAGTTTGTGAATTTTGTCGGGAAGCTAGAAAATGCCTAATAATCCTTTCCGATAAGAAAGTTCCAGAATGTATCTATGGAGCATCAGAATGCTCCTAAACCCTCTACCCATCGCTGATATCACTTTAATTTGGAGACTGAATCAGTCTATGTATAAATGGGATATTTTGGACAGGATAAACCTAATTTGGCATTTGGATGCTATAACAAGGCATCGTATAACGTGTAAAGTTTTGGGGAACATACCCGAGACCAACACTAACATAAAGTTTGTTTCTTGTAACATTCCAAAATGTACTTTGGCAGCATACATGTACATCCGAACTCCAAGCATTCAACTTCTGTATACATGTACTGAATTTCCGTGGTCATGTATCTTGGATTTAAGTCTCATTCGAATAAGAGAACCCGTCTGCGAGGTGAAAGTTACACACATTCCGAATGACAATCTCTCTGTAAATATAACACAACAACCTGTTACAATCTGTATACAGACTTTTCTGCTTATAATATGCCTAATACTCCAGATGTTTTCACAGCTATATGCCTCCAATCAACTGTTTAAAACATTGTATTCATCATGCTTATCTCACCGGTGTAAATATCTACCTGAACATAAAAAAATCTAAAGAAGGAATTTGGCAGAGTATCTGTTGTTCCTTGTATTACCGCTCTGAACTACTTGGCAGTAGTGTTTCTAATCACCCTGATGACGTCACATGCTTTTATCTACTGAGACATTGACAACGACGATAATAAATACATGATGTGTGTACTATCAATATCAAGATGTACAAACTAAAGATAAACTGACAAATAACAGCAAGTAGAATATTGTATCTCTCCGTATCAATATTAGTTGTAACTCGTATTTATTTTTACATATTACTACCTCCTAAACTTGAAAACAATTAATGATAATAAAAGAAGATACGATCTTGAAAAGCAGGAGAATATCATAAACTAATTGCAACCTTGCGATTTGCCGAGCTGGTTGCCCTGGTTGTGCAAATGACACTGATGGGTACTGCATAATTAGTTCTGTTATACAGACATAGATGATCACACCTCTTGATTTCCAGTGGTCCGTGTTTTGTCCATTTTTTACCAGATTCGTGTCTATATCTTGGACATCCTAAAGATATATACTTTGGTTTCTGAGACATTTTATTCATACGTCTCTTTTCTTAAACTAGATGAAAATGGAGAAAAACAATAACTATTTAATTTACGAAATAAAGTAAATAAGTGTT
Source organism: Atrina japonica (assembly GCA_030159075.1). Taxonomy (NCBI): domain Eukaryota; kingdom Metazoa; phylum Mollusca; class Bivalvia; order Pterioida; family Pinnidae; genus Atrina; species Atrina japonica. Next base: position 56,973 of record BROG01000058.1, read on the forward strand.
TAATAGCCGGCTATTCAAATCGCCCTGCGTCCGTGGTCCGTCCGTCCTGAACAATTCTTGTTACCGTTTTTTCTCAGAAAGTGTCTCCTTGAACTTTGATATCAAGGTTCCCTTTGAGGTCTAGTTGTGCATATTGCATTTTCAGAGAGATCAGAATCCAATATGGCCGACAAGGGACCATCTTGGATTTTGACCAAAGGAAGTTTGTTACCGCTACGTCATAAAAAAGAACTAAAGGGATATCCTTGAAATTTCATATGACGGTTCAAATTGAATTCTAATTGTGCATATTGCAATTTTAGAGAGTACGGAATTAGATATCTTGCATTTTGACCAAAGAAAGTTTGTTACCGCTTCTCAGAAAGGACTGACGGGATCTCCTTGAAATTTTACATGAAGGTTCCCCTTGAGGTCTAGTCATTATGCAATGTACATTTTCAGAGAGATCTGAATCCAATATGGCCGACAGGCGGCCATCGTAGATTTTGACCAAAGGAAATTTGTTACCATTTATATTTCTTAAAAAAGGACTGTAGGGATTTTATTGAAATTTGACATGAGGGTTGACTTTGAAGTTTGAGTCTAGTTTTGCATATTACATTTTCAGAAGGAACAGAATTCAAAAATGCTGGCAGGCGGCCATGTTGAATTTTATTCTCTGTGAAAATGTAATATGTGCGGTCCAAGTTCAGTTTCACTATAATCTAGTGAAAAAACTATTTCACAGAAATACGGATTTAAATTCAAATTCAAATGCTTCGACACGGAGGAATATTAAGTGAAATTACAAAGTGAGTTGAGTGCAAGAGAAAACTTTTTACTTAAAAAAAAATAATAAAAACAACAATGACAATAACAACAATATTAATTAAACACAAATAATGCTGATAACTGTAATTCTGGTGATAATAACGAGAGCTTATAATAGATTAAACAAGGCGTCATCTGATCAAAAGATTACTAAACCTTTTTAAAGAACAAGCTACACGGGACACCTATTCAACTAGCATGTCTTAAGAAGTGCCATTTAAATACGCTCCATTGATAATGCGTCATTATGAATGCTATATCATCCACCAGGACAAAACCGGAACTTAAAGAATAAGTGCTCAATCTAATACTACATTCTTACATCGTCTGTGTTAGTGTGTATCATGATATTTAACATTTGGCAGATCATTTTTCATGTCGACACAGTAGACCAATTTCGAATTAACGAGTATTTATCCATGTCGTTGGTCATTATATATATATATATATATATATATATATATATATATATATATATATATATATATATATGTATATATATCTTAAAGATCATTATAATTTGTTTAGGTACCGACTGTTTTTGTAGACGCCGTTTCTAATTATGCCGATAACGTGACTACGTCGCAACACCGTCTATGAACATCAATAAATAAATAAAATTGAAAAGCATATTTATCGCAACATTGATTTATGTTTTCCCGACCCCATGGGCCTACCAAAGTTATGCAGCGTAAACCAGTCTGCAAATGAAACCGAAATGGTGATGTCACCAGCCAATCGAGCAAAAGTCTGATGCCCAGCAGAACTGTCCTACACAAGACCTCATTTCAGAACCGATTAATATGGTTTGATTTGAAACCTTTGAACAATATATAAACACCATTTATATAGAACATAAAGTTGCCACCTACATCTGTTTCGCTATTTTTTTTAAGGAATAAACACAAATTTTGGTAAAAAGACTTTCAACACCCAGATATAATGCATATATTCAGACCGAAATCGCTTTGACGTTTAAAACTCAAATTTTGTCGAACTGTTTCCTTATTCCCAAGATGTTACAGCGCGCTAATACAACGGCTCTTGACCCTGTTAGCATTTCTCTCCGAAAGAATGAAACATTTACACTCAATTCAATATTAATCTTTATCTTTAACACAACCCCTTCAAATTTTGTTTAATGTCAAATATCTTTAACTACGTCAAAAACCACTCATGTATTAAATTTGCCTATGGTTAACGTGTTTATATTCAGTTGGTCACTTGTGTTCAAATGACAAAAAAGCAGGTAATACAGTCTGTACTGTTGTAAACCATCGTCATGAAGAGTGCAGGGCTCATATCTCCTGGATGGATTGATGTAGTAAATTCTGTGCAGTTAATTAGTTTTGTTTTACTTTCAACAATATTTCGTATTGTAAAAGCTTATTTTACGTAAGATAATGGATCCATATATATATATATATATATATATATATATATATATATATATATATATATATATATATATATATATATGAAAAAAATCGCGAACAACACTGTCCTATATGTGACCCAAATGCAGTTAACACAAGTGAATTAACCCAATTTTTACGATAAGATAAAATATATTTTATATCAGCTTCTCATCCATAATTGGTTCTTCTGCTCAAACATTAATAATATTCATATTATTACGCCTTCTAATGACCACGTTTAAATGAAAGGATTGTCGCTTCAATATGATCTCAGACAGACCTACTGTTTTAGATTAGGGACAAACTGGCATATGGTCTTTACAGGATATTCCTCCCTTTAGTTGCACTGTATGCATTATATCTACACTTGCCAGATGGTTCTAGTAATTGTTTCTAAAATGAAAAAGTTAAAAATCACACAAACATTCAAATTATATATATATATATATATATATATATATATATATATATATATATATATATATATATATATATATATATATATGAATGACTTCGTAGGTTGATATAACAATATTATAAAGATGATACCAAAGTTATAATGCTCAAGACGATCGTTTCTGTCAATTAGACTTCATCAGTTAAGCTCCGATTCAAAATCTATGTATATTTTCTAAAGAGAAAGTGGTATCATAATAAGGACAAATAATAAATATAAAAGTATAGTCGAAATCCGTCTAAGAGTAGCCACTGTAAAAACAAAGATGACTATCTTAGCTCAAACACATCAAAGACATATTTGAACTTTGTCACGCTTCGCGTTTTATCTATATATAGCGTCAAGGAAGTGCATTCTAGATGACAGACGACGAGAGTGTAAACAAACGTTTTCGTTTCACCACAGTTGATGATGGTGTCCAAACATTATTGGAACATTATTGGAAGACAAGGATCCTAACAAAATTAGACGTGTAACACATTTAGCTATTTAAAACTATTGTGTTTCAGTTGTTGATCCTTAATAACATCCAAATATGTGGCTAAACTCCCATATCTTACTGATATGTGCGAGATTTACACATTGGCATCGGTGTCAAACTAATTAAAAAATTAGCGAATTCCTTTTTTATCAATACATGGAGTAACCAACCCCAAAAAACGATATTTAACCCTCGACTTTGGAAAAATATCATTTTCTTGGGTTGACAACACCATGCATTAACCTAAAGTGAAGTCGATAATTGTGTTATATATATATATATATATATATATATATATATATATATATATATATATATATATATATATATATATATATATATATATATACATATATATATAGTGTGTGTGTAGGTGTTTTGAAATGCATAAGTTTCATAAAAAGTTATCCTTTTTTAAAAGACATACTTATTTCACCAATCATGCTTTTCACCGAACTTGACCTCATCACCAAACTTGACTTTTTTTACCGAATTTGACCCGTTCATCGAACTAGAAAGGTTTCCATGGATGTGGCATGCCTTCCGGACACCTGGTCTTATCGCATTTGGGATTCGTAATTGTTCTTCATGTTGAGACCATTTGCACACCTAATTCGCCGTGTTATAATGGACTTGGTTTTGATTATTGATTGGTACTTCTTTAATTTTACTTGTTGATATATAAAAGCTTAAAAAACAGTAAAACACACAATATTCACAAATTGTCGACCCCTTTACCTTTATCAAGTGAAAGACGACAGTATCTATATAAGTTACATAGTTTATGTTAAATACCTAGAAATATTTACCATGAAGCTGTGTATTGTGCATAACTAATATGGATATTGTCGTCTTTTACTTCATAAAGGCCAATTGGCCATTAATGTACGATATTAACGCATAACGATACTTCCCTATGGAGGAAATTGAATTTTATATAAAAGCTTAGTTTATGGATATGTATACTATAATACTGAACATCCGAACAGCAATAAATGAAGATCCGGGTTGGCAGGATATGATGGTGGTGTGTGTGTCCGGATATCTATTCACCATGTCCGTTTTAAATCTATTCATCTCTGCGTGACAACAATTTAAGTCTGCAGAAATCAAATTGGATGCATCAATCTAAGTAAAGGCGATATTTAAAGTTAAAAATGTCTTCTACAACATCAAGCACATGTACGGTAGCTGACTATCTTTCGATCAGGAAGTGGGATAATGCTACAAAACTTGAGGATTTGTCAACAGAAAGGAGTCGACACTATGGAATATTTATAACGTTTGCCTCTCTAACTTGTGTATTTGGATTATTAGGGAATATACCGTTAGTCGTGGTGTTTCTTAAAAAGTACACCAAGTCCAGTTACCAGATATTCACCGTATGGTTTGCTTCCACTAACATAATTATATGTGTTGTCATTTTGCCGCTTCTGATCTACATTTATACGTATGGATTGGATTTTCCGAACGAGGCAATATGCAAATTTAGTGTGGCATCTGCCGTTGCCATAGTGATCATGTGTCATTGTATTTTACTTTTAATTGTTATCGAGAGGTACCGAAAGGTCTACCATCCGTTTGATTGGCAGGTGACTGACAGGAATCTTAACTTTCTCATAATTATTTCAATTCTAGTGGCAGTGATTGTTGCTTTTCCACATGCCATTTTCTTTGGAAAACGAAGTTTTGAAACAGGAATAATGGGTATTAATGCCACAACATGCTTCATATCTGATAATCACAAACACTCTACCGCCCCTCGCGATTATTATATAGCAAGTAATGTCATATCCATCTTTGTGGTTTTTATAATTACGGTGTTATGTATCAAAATTATTATAACTATTAATGGATTCAAAAACACATTCCAAAGCCATGAAGTTTTCCCAACTGAATCGGTCAACCCACCGTTGTTTTCGAGTACAACCAGGACATTAGCTATGAGACGATCAACAATCACTCTTTTCATAGCCACTGTTTCGATCATTTTAACTACTCTACCGATAACGTTGACGATTATGGCTGTTCTTTTGATATCCAATGATTTAGTCTGTCATCTTCAGTATCACGTAGACTTGATGTATCGAATATTTACTTCCATGTTGTTATCACACGTGATATTTATTCCATTTATATACGCATACTTTGATAATCAATTCAAGTACGAAATAAAAGATGTTATCTGTACGTATACGAAAATTCGGAGAACAAGGGTTGATGATACTGATGCTTTGTAAACGAATATAACATTCAACATATAATGTTTTTGTAAATTGTACATTACTCTAATGAAATGCTTTGTGATATCCTACTTTTTAAATATGCTCCTAAGTAGGTACTTGTTATGTGAGCGCATGCTTATTCGTGAGTGCGTGATACGGTGCACTGCGTGCATGATGTAAATACATGTATGAGATGCAGGAATATGCCTCGTGGTTGGAGTGGAAATTAAAGATGTCGAAGCGAATAGACGTTGTCTGTCATATCTCAAACTAGCATACCAATAACTTGGTATATGTCATTTGGCGACGAGGTAAAAGATCGTTAAACAACGATGGAGCACTTGCCTTATTTTCCGGCATTTGAATATGCTGACAAAGCGGATGCAGGTCCGAAATGGGAAAAAGTACACTCAGAGGCAAGAATGGCCATTGACGACAACGGTCGAATGCGGGCGCTGTTGCTGCATTATACAGGGGAACGAGTGTTCGATATTTACATGGCGGAAAGGGGAGATATAGCACTAACTTACGATGAAACTAAACAGACACTTTCTGATTATTTTTCACCTCGCAAAAACGTGCAAATGGAAGTGTATGAAGTTCGTACAAGCAAACAGTCTGCGAACCAGTCCCTCGATGAATACGTCACAGAGTTACGTACACTGTCAAAGGATTGTTACGTCGAAAATGTTGACAAAGAAATACTGAGTCAGATTATCCAGAACTGTAAATATAATCGCTCTTCGTGAGCCTGATATGAATTTGAAAAATTTACGTGATCTTGGTCGTGCTATGGAGACAGCCGAAACTCTGGCTAGTGCTATGAAGCCCAGAATGAATGTGTTGTGGCTGGTAGTGACAGCACCGTTACTGTTAATAAAGTTGGCGTGAATACATCCAGGAGATCTTATCAACGTGGTCGTGGGCGCTTCAGGAATCAAGGTACTACTGGTGGTTCCGAATCCACCACGATATTTCAGACTGAACATTCTAGTGTTAAACAGTGTAGAGATTGTGGAGGTTCATATCCTCATACTTCTGTTTGTCCTGCTAAGTGTAAAAAGTGTTTGTACTGTAAACTATTGAATCATTTTCGTAAAGTATGTATAAAGAGGTTAGCATATAGAAAGTGATCTGATTGTAAAACTGCATGGAGTAAGAGTACAATCAACTATGAATGATGATAGTTTTCATCAGTTTATGATGAATATTTGTATTCTATTAATTGTAGTAAGAGTTTAAAGTACACTTTGAGAGTGAATGGTGTGGATTGTGATTTTCTGTTAGATACAGGTGCGTCTGTAAATGTCCTAGATGAGAGTAGATATGTAAAACTCGGGTGACCAAAACTTGTGACTGATCACACATCCAATCTTATTTCCGTATGGAGGGGGAATGCACTTATCTATATTAGGTAGCTGTTCATTGCGCGAAGAGTCCAACAACAGTTCGCAGACCCATGGATTGTATGTTGTTTGTGGTGTCCATAGATCGTTACTAGGGTATCCGACGTGCAAGTTTGTTCAAGTCGTTAGTCAGGTTTCAGATTCTGACAAAGTACACAAGTATTCAGATTCAGACATGGGTAAGCTTAAGGATAAAACGGTTACTATTATATAGAATAACTTTGGTATTATGTTTACAATATTTGCTATTCACATTGGCGATTCTGTTAAACCCGTCGTTAGACGACGACATAATTGTGAAAGTAGAAAGAGAACCGACACTGGATATCTCCGATTGTAACTCCACCCCAAGAAACCCTGATGAGATACGAGATAAGACATGTGAGAGGCAAATAAAGCAATCGTTCGCGTGCAATATTTAATGCCTACTGTGGAGGAACACATTCATGATTTGAACAGATCACGCGTATTCAGTAAGTTAGACCTCCGAAAAGGGTATCACCAACTGGAACTTGACCCTGCGAGTAGGTACATTACAACGTTCAATACTCATACATTTATTTTTATATATAAGCGTCTGAACTTTGGCATCTGCTCAGCCAGTGAGGTATTTCGGGAAGCGGTTAGTACTGTTATCTTAAGGCATTTCCTGAGCTAAACTTGTGGAGTACGATATTCTCGTACACTCTCGCATTACGTGCCAATGGTCTTAAGCTAAACAGATCGAAATGTGAATTTTACCGTGATCGCATCACATTCTTTCGATTAGTGTTCAGCAAGGACGGTGTTTCACCTGACCTGGAAAAAGTAATTGCTATTCGCGATGCAGCATGTCCAGCAAAGAACTAAAGAGTTTATTAGCCATGTTGCCCTACTGTTCTTGGTTTATTCCGGATTACGCAATCCTGAGCGAACCTCTGAAAAGACTCACTCGCTCTGATACCGACTGGATCAGGACAGCGGGACAAGAAAATTCATTTCTGTCGTTTAAGTCAATATTGTCCCGCGATACTGTAGTAGCTTATTGCGATCCGCAACAGGTGACTGAAGTCATTGTTGACTCGAGTCCTGTCGGACGTTGTGCTATTCTAGCGCAAAACAACCATGTATGTGCATACGCAAGCAGATCTTTGTCTGACGTAGAATCTCACTTAAGCCAAACTGAACGCTCTTAGTCTTGTGTGGGCTTGCGAACATTTTGACATTTATTTACGCGGTGCACGTCATTTTTCTGTCATTACAGATCATAAACACTTGAAAGGATTTGGCAGCGCTTGGGTTTACGACTTCAACCTTTTAAGATGACGATCAAATATAGACCAGGTACTGATAATCCTTCGGATTTCATGTCACGACATCCTGTTTCTTGCACGACGCCAAACCTTGCAGGCGAGTTAGCTGAACAATATGTTCATTTCATAACTTTCGAAGCCGCACCTAGAGCTATGTCGCTAGATGAAGTCAAGTTACACTCGCGATGAGACAAGACTGTGTCAACGGCAATTGAATATGTGCGTATTTTGTTACGAGACGCTCGTATTGTCTTAACTCGACCTTTGCGAGAGCGAGCTTTAAACATCGTGCATGAAGGACAGAAGGGTATAAATTACGCTAAGTCATTTCTGCGCGCAAGAGTCTGGTTCCCCGGCCTTAATGATTTAGTAGAAAATACACTAAAGAATTGTTTAGCATTTCAGGGTGTTCTGCAGAAACATAATCAGTTTGAGCCGTTTAGAATGTCAGATATGCCGACTGGTACATGGGAAAATCTAAGTGCAGATTTTTGTGGCACATTGCCAGGCGGAAATTATTTGTTTGATGTTATTGACAAATTGTAAAATCAGTCTCTGCCAATGCGACAATTCCTGTATTAGATAAGATTATCTCATGTTTTGGTGTTCCTAAAGTAATCAAATCAGACAGTAGTCAGTTTAGGCAGTATGCAGAGAGCATTGGTTTTAACCACCGTAGATTGACGCCAAGGTGGCTTAGGGCGAACTCTCAACCTCAGGCTTTTAATAAACATCTTATGAAAGCTGAGCATGCAGCTTACATTGAAAGGAAAAACTGGAAAAATGAACTTTTTTGATTTCTTCGACAGTATAGGAGTACACCACACACCTCAACTGGATTTTCTCCGTTTACACTTATGTTTCAAAGGGAAATTCGTACTTAACACCCACAAGTGGATGAAACTCATACAAGTGTGTATCATGTGTGTGCAAGACAAAACAAAATGAAGGGAGAAAGCGAACAGAAAGTGTTTCTCAAAACATGAAACCTGGTGATGTTCTATTACTTCGCAACAGAGACGTAACAAATTGACACCAGTGTATGACCGAACACCACGTTGTATCTACAAAGGAAAGTATGGTTTCTGTGTCGCCAGCTTTAAACCCGGAACAACGCATTACTCGAAATTCATCGTTTTTAAAGAAAGTTCCGAATCACTTGGAATTAGATTCCAATTCATATGATATTATCGTTGTCGTTAGATGATAGACCGAGTATAGTATCACTACACCTGTTGAAACACCTTTATTGGCCGACCTGTTCCTTTATTCATACAAAGCAGACTTCATTGAGAAACTGCTGAATCAAAAGAAGAAAAAGTTAGGGGTGTCCTTTCATTTGACATTTAGACATATCGACGACGTTTTGTCATTTAATAATGACAATTTTCATACATATGTCAATGCGATATATCCCAGCGAACTAGAAATTAAAGATACAACAGAATCAAGCACACACGCTTCATACTTAGACATTTTACTTAATATAAACACAGACGGGAAATTACCAACTAAGCTATACGATAAACGATTTCGGCTTTCCCATCGTAAATTTTCCACATTTAAGTAGTAATATCTCTCAGTCACCCGCATATGGAGTTTATATTTCACAAATGATCCGATATGCCAGGGCGTGCACAACATATGAAGATTTCATAAACAGAGGTAAACTACTCACTAACAAATTATTGACACAGGGATATCGAAAACCGCGTTTAATGTCAACGTTCCGCAAATTTTACGGTCGGTATAATAGTCTTGTTTGCGACTACTCTGTTTCACTAAGTGAAATGTTGAGTTGCCTTTTCGTTGGCGGTTGTTGAGACGTCTGTACCAATTGTCACAAGGATACACTCCTCACTTGTTTCATTGGACTTGACTGTGGACTCACGGCGGGTGTGTTCGGTCGACAGGGGATGCTTACTTCTCCATGGCACCTGATCCCACCTCTTGGTTTCCAGAGGTCCGTGTTTGTCCATTTTTTCCGGATTTGTATCTATGTCCTGGACATTCTATTGATTTATACTTTGGTATCTGAAATTGTTACATTGATAATGCGTTAATTAATAACAGTTTTAAATCTAGTTCACCATTTAAGAGTTCTTTTAACAAACAGCCAAATCGTGGATCTGATGTTGTTGTAACAATATCTGGTAGAGTCGTTAAGAAACCATCTGCATTGAAAATGTTGACAATTAGATTGAATTGAACATATTGAAGACTAGTTAATGTCAAATGTTATAACATTTATTTTGTTTAGATGTACATGTTAATACTTATCATTTCAGTAAGTTTCGTTTTGTGTGTGTTAGTGTCAGTCTAAGGAAAAGAAGTATGTGATATCCTACTTTTAGTTATGCTCCTAAATAGATAATTGTTATGTGAGCGCATGTTTATTCGTGAGTGCGTGATAGGGTGCACTATGTGCACAATGTAATTACATGTATGAAATGTAGGAATATGCCTCATCGTTGGAGTGGAAATTAAAGAAGTCGAAGCGAATAGACGTTGTCTGTCGTGTCTCAAACTAGCATACCAGTAACTTGGTATATGTCATGCATTAACAGTGTTTATCAAACAAGAGGCTCACAAGAGCCTGTATTGCTCACCTGGCTCCAAGAGGCACCATTTTAAAGGGAACTAGCCAGGGACTATTGTGACGAGGTTAGGTTCCAGTTAGCCCAGTGGTTTCAGAGGAAATCTTTGAAAATGTTCCAATATGGTCCAATATTAAACTAAAATCCCAACTGGCAGGTATCTTGGATGAGGTGTGGGCTTGCTGGACACCATTTTCAAAATGGATCATCCAAGGAATACTGACCAAGGTTGGTTCCAATTGGCCCATTGATTTCAGAAGAGAAGATCTTTGAATGTGTTCCCATTCCGTCCAATGTTAAACCATGTTTCTTCCTGGTGGCCATTTTGGATAGGATATGGACCTGTCAGACACTTTTAAATGGGTACAAAAAGCATTCTGGCCAAGTTCAGTTCCAATAAGGCAAGTAGTTTCAGAGATGAACTCTTTATGTACTTTCCCATAGGGTCCAATGTTAAGAAATATTCCCTGCTGGCGACCATCTTGGAAGAGAAGTGGACCGCCTGTCAGACACCTATTTATACGGGTCCATTTAAGGACCACTGTTACCAAGTTTGGTTTGAATTGGCCATGTAGTAGTTTCAGAGATCTCTTTAATGTATTTTCTTATAGGGTCCAATGTAAAACTATGTTTCCTGCTGGCGGCCATCTTGAATAGGACTTGGACCTGCCAGAAACATGTTTTAAACAGGTCCATTCAAATGACCATTGTCACAAAGTTTGATTCTTTTTGGGGTAGTAGTTCCAGAGGAAAAAAAATGAAAATTTGTTTTCGCATAAGGTCCATGTTAAATTATGTTCCCTGCTGTCGGCCATCTTGGATGAGGTGCGAACTTAAAAACAGCTTTTTACAGGGGACCACTTAAAGACTTGTGAATAAGTTTGGTTCTAATGGGGTCAGTAGTTTCAGAGGAGCAGATCTTTTAATGAAAAGTTTACTCCGAACGGACGGACGACGGACGTAAAGTGATGACAGAAGCTCACTCTGGCTATAGCCAGGTTAGCTAAAAAATATATTTCGATATATTCTAGTTGATGTACAATTGGCCCTTTAGCAGTAACTGCGGTCCTGTGACATTGCTGGTCTTCCGGTTGGCAAACTAATACAGATTGCAGGAAAATGACGTCAAGAAACAATCGGTCACTATAACGAGGTCTATGTTTTGGGGGGTATCTCTATCATATTGCCATCCGGAAGACTGACAAAGTCATTAGACCACAGTTACTGCTAAGGATCTATAACAAACGAGACCTATACACAGGTATAAACATTTGTCATGTTGAGGAAATAAGGTCAGGTCCACTGTAAAGTTCATACCAATAGCAAGATTGAGTAAATCTATTGAAAATGAAAATGTGTCAATCCTAGATTTCTTAAGCAATATTCACCAAATACATGTATATAGGAATTTAAGAATTTCTATGCATTTTTTACCAATCATTTCCGTCACCTTAATTTTTTTTTTAAATATAAAGGATCTCGGATACCAAAGTATAAATCTTTAGGATGTCCAGGAAATTTATACGAATCTAGTAAAAATGGAAAACACGGACCACTGGAAACCAAGATGTCAGATCAGGTGCCATGGAGGAGTAATCATCCCCTGTCGACCAGTCACACCTGCAGTGACTCCATAGTCAAGTTAAAATGAAATACCTGAGATACTATAAATAAAAGGAGATACTGTATTCGAAACATAAGCAACTCCATGTCGATAGCTCTTCATCTGAAAGCAGCACTAGCGGCGGCAGCTAGGGCGTGATTTCTTCTTCAAGTGATTTTATATCCCTATATAGAGATACAAACTTTTCATTAATTACACTTGCACATATTGGCTTGTTTCAAAGTATTACAAATGGTATTGTTATTATAATATTCATAGCCAATGCACATCGGAAAATCCGAAAACATGCATTGTCATTTGTTTTCATCTTAATGTATGGTGGCTGATTCGTGATATCGCGTCGTTTAATACAACGCGATATTACGATACAATATCACGATACGTTACTACAATTAGAAAAGACAATGCTACGAGTTGTGGAATTTTCATCAGAAGTGCCACATATTTTGACCTATTATGTGAACTAAGACTGATGTAGAAAAAAGTCACTTAACAGCTCTATTATTATGCATTGACCCAACTTATAGAAAAAAAGACATCAACTTGGCAAATGGGGTAGGATAATACATAGCATAATTATTAATGACCGAATCCATTTATAGAAAAAGGACGACACCCTAAAGTAGGTCACTGTATAGCTTAATTTCTACTAAATGAGTCGACTTATAGAAAAATGGACACCATCCATGGGTAAGTTACTTTATAGCTCAATTATTACGATCTAGATCGACTTGTAGAAGAAAAAGGACACCACCCAGGGAGCAGGTTACTATATAACTTAATTTTTGTGGATTGTCACAGTAGGCGTCGGCACGTTAAAGAACCCTCACTGCTCAATGGCCGTAAGTGCCGAGCATAGGCCAAAATTTGAAGCCCTTCAACGGCATTTGGTGACATTTCCATATGAGTGAAAGATTCTTGAGTGGGACGTAAAAGAACAATAAATAAACATAGACTTATAGAAAAATGGACATCGCCCAGGGGTAGGTCACTTTATGGCTCAGTTATTACGAACTAGATAGTCTTGAAGTAGAAAACGGACACCACCCAGGGGTAGGTTATTATATAGCTTAATTTTACGGATTTAGCAGACTTATAGAAAAATGGACACCATCCTGGGGTAAGTCACTTTAAAGCTCAGTTATTACGATCTAGATCGACTTGTAGTAGAAAAGAACACCACCCAAGGACAGGTAAGTATATAGCTTAATATTTGTGGATTGAACAGACTTATAGATATTTGGACACCACTCTGGGGTATGTCACTTTATAGCTCAGTTATTACGATTTAGATCGACATGTAGTAGCAAAAGGACACCACCCAGGGGCAGGTCACTATAAAACTTAATTTTCATGGCTTGAGTAGATTAATAAAACTGTCCTTCAGATGAAACAGTAAAAACCGAGGTCCCTTGTCACAGTAGGGGTCGGCACGTTAAAGAATCATCACTGCTCAATGGACAGGTCACTTTATAGCTCAATTATTACGAATAAGATCGACTTGTAGTAGAAAAAGGACACCATCCCGGGGGCAGGTCACTATATAGCTTAACTGTTACGGATTGAGAAGACAGAAAAATGGACACCACCCTGGGGAATGTTACTTTATAGATCAGTTATTACGAACAAGAACGATTTGTAGTAGAGTAGTAGAAAAAGGACACCAGCCAGAGGTAGGTCACTATAAGCTTAATTTTCACGGATTGAGCAGACTTTTAGACGAATGGACACCAAACCTTTATAGCCTTTATAGCTTAATTTTACTGACTGAATCGACTTATAGAAAAAAAGACACCACCCTGGGGTAGGTCACTATATAGCTAAATTATTACGCATAAGTCTAACTTATAGAAAAAGGACATGCCCCAGGGTAGACCACTTTATAGCTTAATTATTACACAAGACATATTGATAAACAAGAGGCTCGATGGGCCTTAACGGTCACCTGAGAAATATTTTGAGTCAAGATTGGTTTAAATTAGTCCACTGATTCTTGAGAAGTAAAAAACTGTCTAATATTTTGACAATACAAGGGGAAATAACTCCCATAATAGGCAACCTGACAATTTTGACCCCATTGACATTATTTTAGATCGTTGCGTGCTGAACATTTTTGTTTCATCCAAAAACATTAAAAAGCCACTTAAATGGGGAAATAACTCCCATAAGGGAGTATTATACTTTTCAAAATAATATGACAAAACAGGAATATCCCACATAAAAGAGGAAAAAACTCCCATAAGGGACAACCTGACAATTTTGGCCCTAATGACGTTTTTGTAGATCTTTGCATGCTGAACATTTTTGCTACTTTCAGTTTCTCTCTGTCTATTTTATTTTCCAAGATAATAGGATAAAACTGTCAAAAAACATGACGTCCAAGAAAAGTATCTATACAGAGAACAAATGAACAAAGAGAAGAAAGACAGATGGAAGGAGGGAAAAGAAAGAGGGGACGACCACGAAAAGTAGAACACGAAGAAATACATCATAATATTTTAATGTTTATACGAAAATGGTTAAGCGATTTTCGTCGGTCTCCCATGTACAGTGGCACTTTTCATTTACAGTTAAATAATAATAATGGTAACCGAGAAGGTATGATGTATCATGTGCATCATGGGATCCTTTTTGTCATAGTGTAGACGTACCGATGATACAATTTGTGTTTCAGGACAAAAAACGTAGAAAAATATGATTTTTGTTCTGATCTAAATATAGATTTTATGGACCTTATAAAAAGGGGGTGAGAATCCACATCAGGGACAATTCACTCTCAGACACGATGAAAAGAACATCAAGTATGTATCCTTTATTTTCATCGACGATGGATGCTAGTCAGGCCGTCACGGATAGTGCTCCCATGAACCGAGACATGATGGATAGTGTACCACGAACCCATCGGGTAGAAGTGGATAGTGTACCGAGAGTCAATCTGATAGAAGTGGTAAGGAGTCCACCTACAGAAAGGAGACAAGGTGTGACCACTTTTAAACCAAGTCTTGCTACCGTCAGAGGGTTATCGTTTAATCAGGATTTAAAAATACCTTTAGCCTTACCTGTTTTTTGTACGTATGAATCCAGATACCTGACGTTTAAAGATCATTGGCCAAAATATCTACCGGGACCTAAACAGAGAGAATTAGCCAGAGCAGGATTTGTGTATTTAGGGAACAGTGACCACGTTCAGTGATTTTGTTGTGGCACCTGTTTAAAGGATTGGTAATGGTCTGATAATGCATATACAGAACATCGACGTTGGTTTAAAGATTGTGCTTTCAGTCAACTGGTGATATATAAAAAAAAAAAAAACTGTGTGGAGCCTCCATTCTTGGGACAGACAAGTGCCTGACTTGAACGAGTCTAAATATAGAATAAGAAGAACGGGTATAAAGTAAAGTGAAGTTTAGTCACCGAACAACATTTGAATCAGTCATCAACATGAGTTATCCAGGATTGCCTCAGACGCACCCTAATTATTCACCTAATTGTACACCATACATAGAAGGGCTGATGATTTTGATGAAGTTTTCAAAACTTTAGAACAGATGGATGAAAAACAAGAAAGTGATGCGACCAAGGGAATGTTACGTGATGCCTTCCTATCCACATTGCAGAAAATGAGGGAAGAATGCACGACCATTACAGCTAGTTTGAAAGAATTGAAGGATAAACTACAGCCAGAAGTCAGAACATCGTATATGGGTTACGAATATAAGCCTTCCCCACAGACTCATCCTTGTTTCATTTGTGGTGAAGTTGGACATTGGTCTCCTAGATGCCTAAGAATAACGAGTCGTCAACAACATCAGTAAGAGTGGAACCTGAGAACAAAGTAGAAAGTCGATCTCGTCAATCGGACCAATGTTATAAATGCCATCAGTCAGGTCATTGGGCTTATGAATGTCCCGAACAGAATTCAACAGGAACCAAACATAAAATCAACTTGATGCTCAAGAAGGGGGAAACCCACCACGAAAGTGAAAGTGGAAACCGAACAGAAGTGATGATGTGATTTTTGTACTGTTATAATGTAAATACGTTTACTGGCACAGCGTCAAGGAATCCGAACCGACCGATCTAGGACAAAAGATGACCATTTTTGCTCCGTGCTGTATGGGCAAGATCAAGCGTAGTAGTGAGACAAAGTGATAAAAGTTTGTTTGCATGTTTCAAGACTGTTTCACACTGATGAACTTTTCAAAGTGATGAACGTTTAAAAAAGTTATCAGTGTTTTCAAGTTAATAAGTGTTTTCAAAGTTAACAAGTGTTATCAAAGTTAATAATTGTTTCAAAGTTAAAAAGTGTTTTCAAAGTTCATTCTTATGTATTGTACATAGTCACAGAGGTACGGCCCTAATCCTCTGTCGACTATCTAAAAAAGTTTTTTTTAAGACATTAAACTTATTAAAATTGATCTGGTGTTTGTGTATTATGTCTGGGTATAAGGTGTACACTTAGAGTTTAGAGTACAATTAGAGTTTAAACCTAGTATCTACAAAGTAGACACAAAGGTACACAGGGTGATCTGGTGTAAAACACCATTGACAAACTATGAGTATGACTAGAAGGATACCAAGAGTAATAGTGTAACACTTAGAGTAGAAGAGATACAGAGAGAGAAAATAAGGGTATACAAAGGATCTATGTTTTATTGTTGAGACTATAGAACTGCTGTTACTCTAATCAGTCATAGGTTTCTTTTCGAAAAACTTAGGTGGCCGTTAAAACGGCCGTTTCTAATATTTAGGCTTTATATGCCATGACATAAAAGGCATTTTGTACATTTGCTTTGCCGTCTTTCTCTTTTTCAAACTTCACGAGCTCTACCCATTCATCGATATTCGTTAGCCAGCCCACCTTTCTTCCCACTCTATCGGCACACACCATCCATTCTTCTTTTTCTTTTACTTCATCCCACATGTTTACACATTCAGCCATGATCAAGCAATGACTATAGCCTCTTAGACATACTCAGTTTGGTGTGACGTCACACATCGCGTGAGCGTTTCTTCTCCTACTTGTTGAACATCGTTTAGTGAAACCAAAAACACAAAACAAAAACAAATAAAAACAAAATGGAGAGTACTTATACTCTATTCCTTAGACCCCCAGGAAGGGGACAAATGGGCTAAAACTGACATCTCGGGGCCATACATGTTATTGACTGCTGGGCTTCCTGGAAGTTTCTGAGCGACGCCCAAGTTATGAGAGGTAGAGGTGGGCATGCCCACTCACATGCACGATGCCATGTATGCCCTAGACTCTCAGGAAGGAGAGAAAGGGGCTAAATGTGACATCTCGGGGCCATAATTGTCATTAATTGCTGGATTTCCTGGAAGTTTCTGAGCGACGCCCAAGGTATGGGAGGTAGAGGTGGGCATGACCTCTTACATTCACTATGCCATATATGCTCTAGACCCTCAAGAAGGGGACACAGGGGTTTAAACTGACATCTCAATGCCATATTTGTTATCGACTGCTGGACGTTGTTTGGAGTTCCTGAGCGACGCCCAAGGTATGGGAGGTAGAGGTGGGCATGACCTTTTACATACACTATGCCATATATACCGTTGCACCTCAGAAAGGGGACAAAGAGGCTAAAACTGACATTTTGGGTCAAAATTTGTTATTGACTGCTGGGCTTCCTGGAAGTTTCTGAGCGACGCCCATGGTATGGGAGGTAGAGGTGATCACAAACATGGGGTTTATAAGACCCAAGGAAGGGGACAAAGGGGCTAAAACTGACATCTCGGGACCATATTTGTTATTGATTGCTGGGAGTTTCTGCTCCCCAGGAAGGGGACAAAGAAACGACATTCGGGGTCATTGTTATTGATTGCTGGACTCCTGGAGTTTCGAATGAACGCCCAAGGTATGGAGAGGTAGAGGTGGCATCACCTTTTTACATGATTCCTTTAGACATGGGACACAGGGGCTTAAAACTATACGGGGCCATACTCTGTTTATTGACTGCTGGGCTTCCGTTTTTGCACCAAGGTATGGAAGGTCAGCCCCACTCACATGCACGATGCCATGGACAGGGAGGAGAGAAATGGGCTAAAAAACATATTTGTTATCGACACGTTGTTTAGAGTTCTGTCAAAATTGGAGTAGAAGTGGGCATGCCTCTTATTTGCCAATATGCCCTAGACCCCCAGGAACTGGCTTTTAACCTCAGGGCCATACTTGTTTGACTGCTGGAGTTTGGAGTTTCGCGTAGACGCCCAAGGTATGGGAGGTAGAGGTGGGTGATACACTATGCCATATATTATAACTGCTCTATATATTACAATGCACCTCAGGAACAGGCACTACATTTTGGGTCAAAATTTGTCATTGATTGCTGGGATTCCTGGAAGTTTCTGAGCGACACCCAAGGTATGGGAGGTAGAGGTGATCATGGCCTCAAACATGCACTATGTCATATATGCCCTAGACCCCAAGGAAGGGGACAAAGGGGCTAAAACTGACATCTCGGGACCATATTTGTTATTGATTGCTGGGAGTTTCTGAGCGACGTCCCCAGGAAGGGGACAAAGAAACTAAAAGTGACATCTCGGGGTCATAATTGTTATTGATTGCTGGACTTCCTGGAGGTTTCTGAATGACGCCCAAGGTATGAGAGGTAGAGGTTGGCATCACCTCTTACATGCACTATGCCATATATGCTCTAGACCCTCAGGAATGGGACACAGGGGCTAAAACTGACATCACGGGGCCATACTTGTTTATTGACTGCTGGGCTTCCTGGAAGTTTCTGAGCGTTTCTGAGCGACCCAAGGTATGGAAGGTAGAGGTGGGCATGCCCACTCACATGCACGACATGCCATGTATGCCCTCAGGAAGACAAAGAAACCTCAGGGAGAAGAGAAATAGAGGTTGGCATCAAAAGTGACATCTAGACCCTCGGGCCATATTTGTTATCGACTGCTGCTTTCCTGGAAGGAACGACGCCCAAGGTATGGAAGGTAGAGGGTTGTTTGGAGTTTCTGGAACGCCGCCAAAGGTGGAAAATTGGACGCCCAAGGTAGGAGGTGGGCATGGCCACTTTCTTACATCCATGTACTATGCCAATATCTGCCCTAAGACCGACCCAAGAACGGGAGAGAAGAGGCTCTTACAAACTATGCCACATCTCGGGGCTTAAAACTAACATCATCCATACTTGTTATTGACTGCTGGACGTTGTTGGGAGTTTCTGAGCGACGCCAAAGGTATGAGAGGAGGAGGGGGCATGACCTTTTACATGCAGATGTTATCGATAATAGTGGATGAGGACAGAAGCAATTGGGATGACCATCTACCATATGTTATGATGGCGTACCGACCCTCTGTACATGAAAGTACAAAGTGTACTCCAAACCTTCTCATGATTGAGGCGAGCAGACATGAAGGCACATATCAAAAGCCGCCATGAGAGGAATGTAACACTTGTGGAGGATATTCTAGCTAAGTGCCACAAGTCAGTCCTGGGGAATAAAGGGTTTATAAACCCTGGATTATTTCTTACAAAGGGAGGACAAAGAGACAGCATTTCACCAGTGAGGATCCATGCCAATCAACATGTGCTTCTCTTTCGCAGGACCGACCACCCAGCATTCCTGAGTCTATGGAGTTAGCTGCTTCTGTTGAGCAGAATCGTGTAGAGGAAAGAGGAACCGGACCTTCCAGCCTGGCCACCGAGATTGCCCACAGCAAATTGATGCGACAAGCCAGACAATTGGTCTGGACTTCACTCAGTCAACCTTGGTAATTCAACCACCACCAGAGACAAACTGAAGAATTACAGCAGCATTTTATGTGGCTCTGTAATATTATGAACCAGGCTGGAAGGGCTCGGGAACTAGCCAAGAGGAAATTGGAGCAGCTTCAAGCGGAACCAGCACTGGAACAGGTGAGGAAGAGGAGACGGGAGCTGGAGCGGGAGAATAGAGAACTCAAGCGAAAGCTCAAGGACTTGGAGTTGGACCTTCATCTTTTTAGTTTTGAAGAATAAATTTCGGACATTAATTTTAAGATACATACATATGAGTTAATAATATACAATTACTAACAGTTAGACTTTTATAACCGTTATGAAACATTAAAATTGTACATAAAGAAATTTTAATAACTGTAAATCAAATTGAGATATTTTCATTGTAATGTAACATGTAATTTACATGTATAATTATACTGTATAATTCTTAATTATCCGACCATATTCATATTGATATGTGATACTTTGAATTCTATAATGGTGCTTTTTCTTTCTTTCTTTTCAAATTCATATAATATTATGATATAAAGTGGAGGTAATACCCCTGCAGAGGCCCTCCGTATTTTCCCAGCCAGCGGTGCCAGGGGCCCTCTGATTGGGAAAAGTGAATATAAATATTAAAGTACGTCGAATTAAGCATGTTTTTAAACCGGAACATTGATGTTCCGTTTTGGGTTCCGTTTAGTGCATATTTAACTTATCTCGAGGCATTTCCTACTTTTTCATTACTCTATACGCTCTACGTGTACATGTATATTGCTTCGGTTAATTGTATATGGCCTTTATCAATTAAAACAAGGTCATGTATTTTAAGTTTAAATTAATAAATATCTAAACTTTTATTGTAACACATGTACATGTAACTGTTATATGATATTAGCTCATTACATTAGTTTATTATCCAAATTTCCGTAAAGAACTTGGGATCCGGGAAAGAAATCGACACCTGGATGATAGTATAAATCAACATTAAGTTGATGAAACCATAGTAGATTTAAAATCTACTCAGACTCTCAGTATCTACCGAGTAGTACAGGTACTTAAAACGGGAACGTTGAGAAAATCTCATTACATTATACAGAACACTCTGTCCCTCAAAAGTAATGACTTTTCTTAATCTTCATAGCATACCGTATTCGACCCATTAAACGCCCAGGGCGCTACAAAAATCATGAAAAATGAGTAGGCGCTTAATTGGACATATTAATAGTCAAATTGACGTAAAACATTTAATTGTTTTATAAGGCACAGTGGTAAAGTTGTTGTAGTTATTACCGAGGGCACCTATCAACATAATTCTGTTACTTAAGGTTTTTCGGGTCTACATCTCCTTGTCAACCAGCTAGAAAAGATTCTCGAACGTATGTGAAAAAGGTGGAGGGCGCTAATAGGGACATGGGCGCTTAATGGGTCGAATACAGTAGGCCATTTCTAAGTTGGTAAGTGTGTCTTTAGGAGGTTATTATTTCATTCGGAACACTGAGGAAAATACTTTCTTGAATTTCTTATTACCGTATGATACATGTAACTTTAATGCTACCAGTATAGTTGTAGAGATATCGACTCGCAAGTTTAAGGTTCCAAGTTTGAATCTCCCAAGTCACAGTGAATGTGTGAGTGTAAGGAACCTGTATAACAAGAATTATGTGTAATTAGGAGACAACCATTTGGTTCTGAGGGGGAAGGTCGCTGGCAGATCCTTGAAATAAATATAATTACCTTGAAAATAAATTATTTGTTCTCTATCAGCAAGAAAATAATTAATCTGACCATATCTGTTACCAAAGTTATTGTAAAAATTAATTAATGTTTAAAAGTTTTCAGTTCGATTCGCTTGCTATATTTCATTCTTCAATTTTTCAGCTCGACCCACTTGCCATGTTTTTTTTTTAGTTACCAGTTCATATATAATATTTATCCCCTATATGATAGTTATCCGGATACCAAAATTGGTCATTACAATAAGTATCCCCCATATAATAAGTATTCCACCATGACACTCAGTAAAGGACAGACAAAGATTATTGAAATGAAGATGTCTAGTTATCGCCATCATAAAATAATCACTTTTAATGGTTGGATTAATACATGTTTATATGTAGGGAGTGTGTGGGTTGTGTAAAAGGAGTATTGAGAAGGGCTGATGGTAGTAGATGTAAAATGGGGGGTCTGCCACTCATGATCCCCACGGTTCCTCTGTCTGTAGTAAATCTATAGCTCCTCACATACATTCATGGCTCCTCACTATAGTAAAGCTATAGCTCCTCAAGCCCATTGTGATCCTATAGCTTCTCAGTTCCACTAATGATTCCTCGCTATAGTAAACCTATAGCTCCTCAAGTTCAAAGTAAACCTATAACGCCTCAAGTCGACTAGTGGCTGTTCGCTATAGTAAATAAATAGACCTTCAAGTCTATGGTAAACCTATAGCTCTACAAATTCACTCAAGTCCACTCACTATAGTAAATTTATAGACCCTCAAGCCCACTCACCAAAGTAATTATATATACCGGGTACATATAATATATATATATATATATATATATATATAATATATATATATATATATATATATATATATATATATATATATATATATATATATATATATAATTACTATGGTGAGTTGGCTTGAGGGTCTATAGTGAGTGGACTATATTGTTTATATATTGTATATATATTGTATTTGTATATGTGTCGATTTCTTATTTCAAGGTAAATTTTCTTTTTTCAATTTGAATTTTCTTGCCATAGATGTGTAACAATGTAAATTGTACATCATCAATCATTCATGTCTGAATAATGAAACGACGAAGATTTTTTGTTTGTTTGATTGTTGTTTAACGTCCCACTCAAGAATATTTCACTCATAGGCTTCAAATTTTGGCCTATGCTCGGCACTTATGGCCATTGAGCAGTGAGGGTTCTTTAACGTGCCGACACCTACTGTGACACGGGACCTCGAGTTTTACTGTCTCATCCGAAGGACAGGAAACCAACCTGCCGCCGACGGGACTCGAACTCACGACCTCACGACCAAGAGTCGAGCGCGCTACCGACTGAGCCAGGCCGGTTCAACGACAAAGATAATAAGATTTGTATATTAAATATTTAAATCAAAGGTAAATCTTACTAAATGTGAAAATAATTTATTTTCATGAAACAAAAAACATGTTATATTAAATATGGATTTTTTTAAAATTCCGATGGAAATAAAATACATTGCAAAGAGGTGTGTTACAGTGATAACATTGAAAGAAATAGATCTAGGAAACTTATACATAATTTCAAAAATGGAATCAAATACTCAAGAGACCAAAACAGCTAGAGCGTGGGGCTACAAACAGTAACAAAGATAAGTCTAATCCAAGATATTTAGAAGACAATAAGCAAAATGTGATATTTGAAGAATATTTACAAAAACACAGTTAAGGGCTAGAAGTAAATATAAAATGAATAACATCAGGTCTTGATGATTAGAGGTAATTTTAATACTGATCTTTACACAATGTAGAAACTGTTTTGTAGAAAATACAAACAATGATTAAATTTAAAAAATAAGTTAAAATATATAGAATCGTTTCAATATGTAGCCATTTATTTAATGATTGTATGGAAATATATAAACTTCAAATTACGAAAAAAAAAATCAACACAATTTTTGTAATGTAATACCATTTGTAAAAGTACAAATGTAAATATTTACCAACAAGAAATAAGTATTCACAAACTCCATTCTGTTTAAGCATGAAAAACAATTAAATCATTTTTTATACAGCTTTGGTCTGCACGTTTTGAAAGATGATTGCAGTATCATGAAAAGCAATTAAAGTCATTATTTATACAGTTTTAAATTCATGTTGACAGATGATGACCTCGTTTTTTAATGTTCATTAACTCTATTCCGTCTTATCATGAAAACAATTAATTTCTTTCTTTATACGGTTTTAAAATAATGTGGAAAGATGATTGAAATCACTGTTATTCTGACCCTGTTTTCAGAAGATAAGTGTTATATATATATATATATATATATATATATATATATATATATATATATATATATATATATATATATATATATATATATATCTATATATATATAATAAATTAGTTACATTTTAAGAAATTCGATAATCTTGATAATCACTTATTACTCATTTTATAGTGTTCAATTATTCAAGTAAGTTGGTATGTATTTGTTTAGTAATTTAAAACTCGTCTACTTGGAATAAATAATCTTAGTTTATTGTTGTGTATTTACAAGACAAACACTTCTAGGCACTACAACGACAGATGTTACAAATTGATACAGTTAATTAAGTTTTAACATTAAGATGGTTAGAAACCTATTAATTACTTTTATGTGGCCAAAGTTATCAGACGAACAATCTATAACAATTGCAGGTAGAAATACATTAATTGTCAATAAGGTCGTCGTTTCAGATATGTGTCAATTGAGAATTAGTTTTGTGAACTGAGAGTTTGGAGTTCAGAGTTGATAATCGGACAGAACGTAACATTACTACATTTGTACAGTTGTATATATGTACATAATGAAATTTAGAAAGTATATTGAATGTAGTGAAGACATTCAACACAACAATTTTTGGGAAGCATTATAAAAAATAATGAATTACATTCTTGTAGAAGATGATTTTGTAAATGTTTTTACCATTTAAAGATATAAGGGAAGCATTCATTAGCAATTTTGAAACATATACATAAATAGATAAAGCAAGCGCAATGAAATATTGCTCTTGTTTATATAACTTAAGTATTTACTATTCATGGTTGTATCAACAAACAATGAATTTTTGATCGAATCATTACCCTATAATTTTCAGTCACTACAGATTTAAAAATAATTTAAGACGAGAAACATGCAAAAGAGAAAAAGAAATAACATGAAACAGCGTGGCTGTCTATTCTATTGTGGATTAGACGATCATTTATCCCCAAAATGTAGTATTACCAAGAAGACATGACTAGACAGTGCCTTTCGGAACTTCATCATTATGTTGTCAAACTGCTTATCTAAAGTCGGATTGTGTTTCACTGATGCATGTGCACGTCTGGCAGATCCCTTATTTCTCAAATGTTGTTGAGAGTTTACGAGACATTGATTAAGAACATAAGAAGACAATATTTTGTTTCAATCATTTATTCAAGATCATCAATATCACATAATAACATCTATGAACATATTTGATAAACATCCGTGATGTAATGACCGAAGGCTAGCGTGCCAAAGCCGTTGTTGAGTACGTAGCGTTTGTCATCAATTGCAGTAAGTCCAAGTCTATTGATGGTTTGAACATACATCTCATGCTTGTCACTTCTTATAGAATGCATTTGGCACATTTTAATGTTGTTGTCAAATAAACATTGTTTATACATCTCGTGTCGTAGATAATTTCTAATTGTGGCTTTAGCAATACCTTTAGCTACTTGCTTTTCTTTTTTTTTAATAAACGAACGAGTACATTTTACTACGCAATCCAACAAATTTTCTGATAGGTACACCTTTGGTCTCATCTTTGAAATACCCAGGATTCTTTTTATTGTAACATCATAACATAGATGATTTATAGAATAGTTTGAGAGATCATATAGATATCTATCCTCATATATATCTTTATACACATCAGGCGTTTCTATTTCACAACACAAAGAATCAGTATCAGTAAACAACAATTTGACATGATTACCATATTTCCTCTTGATATAGTTGTAGTGAAAATCTTGCATCATCCTTTTGGGTAAATCCAAGATAGCCTGACCGACATAAATTGGTTTGTTTAGCATTAATTTGTTTTTTTGTATTCTCTACACCAACAAGATGTTCATTAAAAATCTTAAATCTTTCAAAAGTAGGTTTAGCCAGATATTTCTATATTTTGTTTGCTGTGTGCACTGGTTTAATATCAACCCTGTTTCTGACATTTCGAGCCGGCCTGGTTCAGTCGGTAGCGCGCTCGAATCTGGATCCTGGGATCGTGAGTTCGAAAACTGGAAAACTGGAGGTCCCGTGTCACAGTAGGTGTCGGCACTTTAAAGAACCCTCACTGCTCAATGGCCGTAAGTGCCGAGCATAGGCTAAAATTTGAAGCCCTTAACCGGCATTTGGTGACGTCTCCATATGAGTGAAATATTCTTGAGTGGGACGTTAAATAACAATAAACAAACAAACAAACTTCTGATATTTCCCATCGTTTTACCAAACACGGTAATTGATAATTAACTCTTGGGAGCTCCATAATAACTGGTGGGAACGATATAAATTTAATTGTACATGCCTGAATAACCCTTGGGAACGAGATCAAGCGACTATTTTGTCATTTGAGGAAAGCATAACACAATCGTGTCCCAGTTGATTATTGTGTCCCTCTTCGCAACCGCTGCAGACAAACAGCTCTCCAAACTTTACAAGATAGGCATATGTTTAACACAATAAATCGAGGACTTTTTTTGTAAGATGCTTTTCTTCAATAGTTTGTCGCATATAATAATTCAAAATTTCAGAATTTCCTCGGCCAGATGTATCCTGTTGAGCTGGAGATCAATGAAACGACAGAGAGCAACATATCTGCTTTTTACCCACATTTACTCCTGTAGATTGGAAAGGACGGTCAACTTCACATATCCCTTTATGACAAACGCGACGATTTCAATTTCCATATCACGAACTTCCCGTTTCTAAGTAGTAATATTCCATCTTCTCCTGCCTATGGCGTTTTCATTTCACAACTTATACGTTATGCCAGGGCATGCTCTTCTTATGAATGTTTTATTCTGAGAGCAAAACAACTAGCCAATAAACTACTTACACAAGGTTACGGTGTTGAACGATTGGAGTTGTCGTTTAAGAAGTTTTGCGGTCGATACGGGGAAAATTGTTAAATATTATGAAGTACCCCTCTCAGAAATATTAGATAGTATTGTGAAGCACGGCCACAGACAGTGACTCCCTGTCACCAATTGTGATTTTCACCAAACTTGACCTTTTCACAGAATTTGACTAGAAAGGTACCATGGAACGTTTGCGACGGGTGTGGCATGCCAGCAGAAGACGCTGACTCCTTCCGGACACCTGGTCATATCTCGTTTGGGATTTGCAATTGTTCTTCATGTTGAGACCATTTAAGCATCGTTGTGTTATAATGGACTTAAGTTTTGATTATCGATTGGTACTTCTTCAAATTTACTTTGTACACGTCTTGAAAAACTTATTTCTATTTCAATAACCATAGTTCTGAAATGTATATTAAGACAGAGTCTATGCACATCTGGGTTACCATTTTCTCTCTTCAAGATCTATAACATCATTAACATTCCAACTCTGCAATCCTACTCCACAACAAAAGCATATTACTGCGACTCCACCATAGACAAAATCATTCTTAGCAAGTTCATGGAATTGTTGTCTCAATTGTTTTGGTCAATTTTTAAAAGTTTTTTCAAGGACGTTACAACTCATAAAAGAAGGACATTTAAGTGTAAATGTTACAGGTTTTGTTGGATTTACACACACGCAATCAGTTTCAAAATCGTTAGACATCTTGGTTACCCTTTAGTATGATAGTATTTGTATGCTTTCAGCTATGTTATACAATTTGTTAACAATTTCGTCTGGTACAGCAAATTTTATCTTCTCGTCTTTATAATATATTTTTATCTCACCTTTGATCCTCTTGATTTTAAGTTCCTCCGATAAAGTTATTCGACACGTGACTTCTGCAGGTGTACTCCTTTCAATGTATGACCACTACTTTGGACAAGACCTAAATGTGCTTGAGTCGTGTATGTTGATTCTGGCAGTGATTTAACATATAAACCTGTACATGTACTCCTTTATTTTTGAAGATTTAAGAGTAGATGTGTTGTGAGGAGCTATAAAATTACTATGATGAGTGGACTTGAGGGTCTATAGATTTACTATAGTAAGTGGCCTTGAATGGATTTGAGGAGCTAAAGGTTTAGCAGTTCAGCGTCTATTTATTTACTAGTCGACTTGAGTCGCTATAGGTTTACTAGTCGACTTGAGGCGCTTTAGGTTTACTAGTCGACTTGAGGCGCTATAGGTTTACTATGGACTTGAGGATCTATAGTTTTTCTATGGACTTGAAAAGCTATAGGATTACTATAGCGAGGAACCGCTATAGGATCACTATGGGCTTGAGAAGCTATAGGTTTACTATAGTGAGGAGCCATGAGTGTACATGAGGAGCTATAGCCTTACTATAGAGTGGAGCCATGAGTGTACGTGAGGAGCTATAGCTTTACTATAGCAAGGAGCTATAGCTTTACTATAGTGGGGAGCCATGAGTGTACGTGAGGAGCTATAGCTTAACTATAGTGAGGAGCCATGAGTGTATCTGAGAAGCTATAGCTTTAGTATAGTGAGGACCCATGAGTGTACATGAGGAGCTATAGCTTTACTATAATGAGGAGCCATGGGTGTATCTGAGGAGCTATAGCTTTACTATAGTGAGGAGCCATGAGTGTACGTGAGGAGCTATAGCTTAACTATAGTGAGGAGCCATGAGTGTATCTGAGAAGCTATAGCTTTAATATAGTGAGTAGCCATGAGTGTACATGAGGAGCTATAGCTTTACTATAATGAGGAGCCATGAGTGTAACTGAGGAGCTATAGCTTTACTATAGTGAGAAGCCATGAGTGTACATGAGGAGCTATAGCTTTACTATAGTGAGGAGCCATGAGTGTACGTGAAGAGGAGCTATAGCTTTACTATAGTGAGGAGCCATGAGTGTATCTGTGGAGCTATAGCTTTACTATAGTGAGGAGCCATGAGTGTACGTGGGGAGCTATAGCTTTACTATAGTACGTGAAGAGGAGCTATAGCTTTACTATAGTGAGGAGCCATGAGTGTATCTGAGAAGCTATAGCTTTAGTATAGTGAGGACCCATGAGTGTACATGAGGAGCTATAGCTTTACTATAGTGAGGAGCCATGAGTGTATCTGTGGAGCTATAGCTTTACTATAGTGAGGAGCCATGAGTGTACGTGAGGAGCTATAGCTTTACTATAGTGAGGAGCCATGAGTGTATCTGTGGAGCTATAGCTTTACTATAGTGAGGATCCATGAGTGTACGTGAGGAGCTATAGCTTTACTATAGTGAGGAGCCATGAGTGTTTCTGTGGAGCTATAGCCTTACTATAGTGAGGATCCATGAGTGTACATGAGGAGCTATAGCTTTACTATAATGAGGAGCCATGAGTGTACATGAGGAGCTATAGCTTTTCTATAGTGAGGAGCCATGAGTGTACGTGAAGAGGAGCTATAGCTTTACTATAGCGAGGAGCCATGAGTGTATCTGAGGAGCTATAGCTTTACTATAGTGAGGAGTCATGAGTGTACGTGGGGAGCTATAGCTTTACTATAGTGAGGAGCCATGAGTGTATCTGTGGAGCTATAGCTTTATTATAGTGAGGAGCCATGAGTGTACGTGAGGAGCTATAGCTTTACTATAGTGAGGAGCCATGAGTGTACGTGGGGAGGAGCTATAGCTTTACTATAGTGAGGACCCATGAGTGTACGCGAGGAGCTATAGCTTAACTATAGTGAGGAGCCATGAGTGTACATGATGAGCTATAGCTTTTCTATAGTGAGGAGCCATGAGTGTACGTGAAGAGGAGCTATAGCTTTACTATAGTGAGGAGCCATGAGTGTATCTGTGGAGCTATAGCTTTACTATAGTGAGGAGTCATGAGTGTACGTGGGGAGCTATAGCTTTACTATAGTGAGGAGCCATGAGTGTATCTGTGGAGCTATAGCTTTATTATAGTGAGGAGTCATGAGTGTACGTGAGGAGCTATAGCTTTACTATAGTGAGGAGCCATGAGTGTACATGAGGAGCTATAGCTTTACTATAGTGAGGAGCCATGAGTGTACGTGAGGAGCTATAGCTTGACTATAGTAAGGAGCCATGAGTGTACATGAGAAGCTATAGGTTTACTTTAGACTGAAGAGTGGTGATGGTGTATTAATTGGCTGTTATAACCTTCTTTTGTCACAAATAACTTAAAATGCTGAAAATGTGTTTCTGGTACATGTACCCGAGTACTTTGAATAAATAAAAACAAGGTTTGACAGGATGTATGGTTACCAATGTAGAAGGGTGTTAATTGGGATTGGGATTAACCG
Source organism: Atrina japonica (assembly GCA_030159075.1). Lineage (NCBI taxonomy): Eukaryota > Metazoa > Mollusca > Bivalvia > Pterioida > Pinnidae > Atrina > Atrina japonica. The sequence goes on from BROG01000058.1 coordinate 87,215, forward strand.
ATTGTTTTCAATATAGGCCTATGAATAAGCACCAGGTAAATAATAACCATCTGTACAGGTACATAATGAGCGAAATATGTTAAATTATAGTTAAGAAATGAAAAAAATGTCATACTGCAAATTTCAGAGCAAAATGATAACATTTTACTAGGCCATAAGATAGTGATGCTTAGTTAGACAAACTATAAACAAATGAACAACACACAATTTACATAAAATGATATATTTAGTATTAATATATATTTTAATGAAATATGTAATTTTTTAAAAAAAATTATCAATTTTAAAAGAAATTTTTATCCATAATTTGTTTAAAAAAAATATGATTGATTACAATATGCTACATACATTATATATATATTTTGAATTATTTTGTTATTATCCCAGTGTTTTAATTTTGTTGGATTATGTGTTGGTCTGTCTGTCTGTCCGTATCCGAAGTATTAAAAATGTATATCGACCTATTTGTAACCCCCTCAAGGGACAGGAGGGATCATTGGGTACCAAATAAACACATCTACAAAAGTGGAAATTAAATTGTGAATACATTCCAAGTGATAAATATTTAAATCGAGCCATTTGTTGCGAAGGGAATTATGAGGGGAGAGTGGTCAAATTTTACATGGAAAAACAATATATAGATAGATTGTTTGCGATTACTCTGTTTCACTAAGTGAAATGTTGAGTTGCATTTTCGTTGGCGGTTGTTGAGACGTCTGTACCAATTGTGACGAGGATTGATTCCTCACGTGTTTCATTGGACTTGACTGTGGACTCACGGCGGATGTGACTGGCCGACTGGGGATGCTTACTCCTCCATGGCACCTGATCCCACCTCTTGGTTTCCAGAGGTCCGTGTTTGTCCATTTTCACTGGATTTGTATCTATGTCCTGTACATTCTATTGATTTTTACTTTGGTATCTGAGTTTTTTATATATGTAAGTTTTTCCTGGCTAGGATATGAAGGTCTGCAATGATAACGAAAACTATACATCCTAAACAGACGAGTGTCAGTGGCTGTATAGGGATAATACAATGGCATTTAGTAACAACCACTTGTATTGCCATTTTTTGTTGTTGAGGAATACGATAAATTTTCACATCAAACATTTTCTATTCAGCAAAATAAAATGTTCTCCTTATATACGTCAGAAAAGTCGTAAAATGTACCACCTCTAATTCACAAAAACAATATGGTCTACTGCCATCTCTTACGATATGTAGATGGGAGATACATATTATATGACCATATAATTAAGTATCCGGATACCGCAATTTGCCATATAATATGTATCGCCCTCTCGTTTACAAAGCCGAGATGCTCTATATAGCCATCACCTGTGATACGTAATTGGGAGATATATATTATATGACTATATAATAAGTATCCACGTACCAACATTTACCATATTCTGCTGCTCTACATATGAGATATAATGCACTTTATAGCCATTTGTAATGTATCACACTCGGTCAGGTTATTCTCTTTTGTTTGTGAACCGAAGTTATATATATAACTGTTTTTCTTTTTGTTTTAGTTTTTCTTATTCCACTATTTTAACTACATGTATGTAAGATACTAATATTTAATATCTCCTGTGGAGGTGCGCCCCAGTCAATGGCGGAAGCTCTAACACTAACAAACATTACCTACCGTGAAATTATGAATCACTGCTAACCACTGATAATAACGAAAGAGATAGTAGTAAAATTTAAAAAAATCAAATTATCAATGCTTTTTAGAAAATTTCTTCAGTTTAAATAGCTTTTAGTTCGTGTTCTTTTAATCTGTGTGTGTGTGTGTGTGTGTGTGTGTGTGAGTAATGTCGACATAACAAAACAAACACCACCGAAATAAACAAACTACAGAATTATATAAATTTTCATTTTTTATTTACTAAACTTTAAACCCATACAAATACTGACATATTATAAACAAACTGTATAATTATATAAACATTTATTTCATCCACATATTTTGTCAAACTTCAAATTTTTCGTTACTGCAGTTGAGAATATAGTAAATGTGTCGAACTGCAATGGTAAACATAATGCTTCCAAGCTCTTCGCCTACTCATGGATACATCTGAATACAATGAATTGACGGGACATAGATAAAAACAATTGGATATATATATATATATATATATATATATATATATATATATATATATATATATATATGTTATATATATATATATATATATATATATATATATATATATATATATAAACCTACAACGTCCCACTCAAAATTCTTTCATTCATATGGAGACGCCACAAAATGCCGGTGAAGGGCTTCAACTTATCCCCATGCTTGGCTTAAGTTTGAGAGGAATTTGCAGCACTGAAAGTGCTATAAAATACTGCCCATCACATAGTATATATAGAAAACACGGCATAAATTTGAAGCCTTTATCCGGCATTTTGTGACGTCCCCATATCATTAAATTATTCTATTGATGGGCGTTAAACAACAAGAACTATATATATATAACGACGCGAACAAAAATGAAGTAAAACTTTTGAGACGACCTGTCCAGTCATCAGGACTAAAAAATTACAACATAAGTAGAACACACATAGACACTCGCACGCACTAACACCCACATTGTGGGTGCGTGTTTTCTGCAAATTTTGGATACCACTTCGTAATGTTCTTATCAAAACAAATTGTAGGAATACTAAACCAATATTTCATTGACAAAGAATGAATACAAACTTATTAATATACCTAAATCATTATCTAAGGAGAACGTCAAGGCAAATATTATTATATTATTTTATCCTTAAAAGAATAATTACACATTTGTTTACAAAATAACAGCTTTTTAATAAATCGAATTAAGTTTTTTATCGTAATTTACTTTCGTTTTATAAAATGTTTGTTCAGCTTATTTCTTTGAATAATTGCAACGATAATAAATTTTGGTGGTTTTTTAAAAAAAATTTCTATAGTTATTTTTGATTTGAATTTTCATTGAGCATTAAGTAGTCATCTTGACCTTTGGCCCTATGACTTTCAAATTTCAAGCTAATTTTTCTGAATTCATTAAATTTGACCTTTTGTTGATGATAAATCACACTAACATACTTAAATTACATTTAAAATCTTTTTTAGATTTTTCACAATAACCTGTGACCTTCGATCCAAAGAACTTCAAACAAATATCCATAAATTCCCTAAAAATCTTAAGCAAAGTATTTAAGATACTTGAGTTGATATTTTTAAATTGTATTTTTAACTTAACCTCTGATTCCATGACTTATATATATATATATATATAAACCAACAGTGTCGGATATAAGCCAATAGATACAAGTCATAAAACTAATTTCATAAAGCACTAAAATGACGAACGACGCGAACAAAAATGAAGTAAAACTTTTGAGACGACCTGTCCAGTCATCAGGACTAAAAAATTACAACATAAGTAGAACACACATAGACACTCGCACGCACTAACACCCCTATTGTGTGGGTGCGTGTTCTCTGCAAATTATGGATACCACTTCGTAATGTTCTTATCAAAACAAATTGTAGGAATACTAAACCAATATTTCATTGACAAAGAATAAATACAAACTTATTAATATACCTAAATCATTATCTAAGGAGAACGTCAAGGCAAATATTATTATATTATTTTATCCTTAAAAGAATAATTACACATTTGTTTACAAAATAACATCTTTTAAATAAATCGAATTAAGATTTTTACCATAATTTATTTTCGTTTTATAAAATGTTTGTTCAGCTTATATCTTTGAATGTTTTACTTTCTTTGTTCTTTTGTCTCTTTCCTCAGTTATTTATCCATATCGAAATGGTTTTTTCTGTAATGACGTGCCATTTTTAGAGAATCTAGGGAATAGATATCTGAAACGTATGGCGGGTGGCATAAATCCAAGAGGTTCCCAAAACGCCCATCTCTTGAATCTTCGATTGCTCAATCTCTCCAACATTTGAATCCTTGGATGAAGATGTGTTTGTGGAATTTCTCTCCGAAGTAACATCCTGGTGCTTCCCAGGTTTAGTGATGGTGTACCATCAATTGTGTTCTCGAAAAAAACACAGACGAGAGGTAATAGTAAAACAATCACTTTCAAATTTGGGTAAGGCATCTGGAAATAAAAACCACCTTGTAAATGAATTAGTATATAAAAAAATAATTGCAACGATAATAAATTTTGGTGGTTTTAAAAAAAATTTCTGTAGTTATTTTAGATTTGAATTTTCATTGAGCATTAAGTAGTCATCTTGACCTTTGGCCCTTTCACTTTCAAATTTCAAGTTAGTTTTTCTGAATTCATTAAATTTGACCTTTTGTTGATGATAAATCACACAAACATATTTAAATTACATTTAAATTGTTTTTTAGATAATTTGAGTTGAAATTTTCACAATAACCTGTGACCTTCGATCCAAAGAACTTCAAACAAATATCCATAAATTCCCTAAAAATCTTAAGCAAAGTATTTAAGATACTTGAGTTGATATTTTTAAATTGTATTTTTACCTTAACCTCTGATTCCATGACTTTGGAAATTCACATAAAATTCTTCAAATTTCCTAATCAAAATCAACACTCGTTTTCAGTTGAAGTAAATGAGCATGGTGTTAACAGCACAAATGCTTGTATGCGGAACACCCGTACAATGGATGAATCCAAATGCATATTTGAAGTAATAATGCGAAAAAACAATATAAATACTGTCGTTTTTCACTTGTTAAAATGTAGATTTTGTCTTTTGTTTGGTTTTTTTTTTTCGTAGAACGATACTTCCATCTGGGGGACATTAATTTTATAAGAATTAATAATGTTTGTTACAGCATTTACAATATTGTAAAAAATATAAAAAACGATATTTAAAATAAAATCAAAATGTATTATTACATCTCTGATATGCGGTTGAATAAAGTTTAAAAAACAAATTTCTACTAATGTTACGTTCATTTCAATCAAAGAATTAAATTAAAGAATATATAAACGCTTACCTTTGTTCTACAAGGCAGTCCACGGAATACGGAATATATTCACAGTCTCGCTTATATAGAAGCTAACTTATGTTAATTATTCCGATGGTCTCAACCTTATCATTTCAACGTTTTCCAATTGGTTAAGTTTACTGACATCCATATAAGTGAAAGATTGATCTAACCAATCATTATTTATTTTTTAGTTAAAAATCCATAATATTCTCTATAAATGTTTAACGTTACTTGGGTTTTGTTTTAAAAAATCATTTGGCTTCTGAAAATAAATTTGTATTCTATCTAATGATATTTTGAACAGGTAAATAAATTAATGATAGCTAAATAAGACAAGGACTGTGGTGGCTTACCCTGATTGTTCCAAAATCCAAGTTAATACCTGTCCGCTTATCCACTGTGGTAGATATTAATTTTTTAAAAAGTCAAAACAATACTGTCCGGTAAAGTGCTGTAACACATGTGGATTCTTTTAAAAGTAATATTATCTGGTGAACCGCTGTGGCACGTATAAGTTGTTTCAAATCCCAAAGTAATAGTTTTCAGTGAAGCGTTGTGACATGCATATGTTCTTTCAAAGCAAATTCAATACTGTCCGATGACGCTGATATGGGTTCTTTCAACAGACAAAGTAATACTGTTCGTTGATCGGTTATGAAACATCTGTTCTTCCTATTTTATGGTCAATTCCATATTCATTTGAAATATAAAACATCTGAGATACCAAAGTATAAATCTTTAGAATTTCCAGGACACAGATACACGTTCGGCAAAACTGGACAAACACGGACCTTTGGAAGCTAAGAGGTGGGATCAGGTGCAGGTGGGATGGAGGAGTAAGCATCCCCTGTCGACCGGTCACAAATTGCGTTTCTGTAGTTGTGTTGGCCAATTCGAAATATAAAATCTCCTATACCAACGTATAAATCTTCAGAATGTCCGAGGTACATATACAAAACTGGTAATAATGGACAAACATGGACCTCTGAAAATCCAAAAGTGGGATCAGGTGTCATGGAGGAGTAAGCATCCCCTTTTGACTGTTACCCGCATGAATAAATCTAGATTTGTCAATGTAATTTCTTAGTTTCTTTAATATATTGCATGTTGTACAACCCACAAAACCGGATATCCGAGCGTATTTATTGGTCACTGAAATTTCAGTTTAAGTTTTATAATTAATTATTTTGGCTGCTTTATTCAACCCTAATCCTGTGTATTGATCAGATTAAGAAAAATGTATGAGTGTTGTTGTTATCGCTGCTATTAATATCACTGTTGTTATTATTACTGACTGTTCTGTTCCACTGTTTTTATTAATACTGTTGTTGTAATCAATTGTTATTTTTACTGTTGTTTTTTTCACTTGTTCTCATCACTTGTTGTTTTCACTTGTTATCACCACTGTTGTTGTTTTCACTTGTTATCATCACTGTTGTTTTCACTTGTTATCATCACTTTAGTTTTTTTCACTTATTATCATCACTGTTGTTGTTTTCACTTGTTATCATCACTGTTGTTGTTTCCACTTGTTATCATCACTTGTTGTTTTCACTTGTTATCATCACTTGTTGTTTTCACTTGTTATCATCACTTGTTGTTTTCACTTGTTATCATCACTGTTGTTTCACTTGTTATCATCACTATAGTTGTTTTTACTTGTTATCATCACTATAGTTGGTTTCACTTATTATCATCACTGTTGTTGTTTTCACTTGTTATCATCACTGTTGTTGTTTTCACTTGTTATCATCACTGTTGTTGTTTCCACTTGTTATCATCGCTTGTTTTCACTTGTTATCATCACTATAGTTGTTTTTACTTGTTATCATCACTATAGTTGGTTTCACTTATTATCATCACTGTTGTTGTTTTCACTTGTTATCATCACTGTTGTTGTTTTCACTTGTTATCATCACTGTTGTTGTTTCCACTTGTTATCATCGCTTGTTTTCACTTGTTATCATCACTATAGTTGTTTTTACTTGTTATCATCACTATAGTTGTTTTCACTTGTTATCATCACTTGTTGTTTTCACTTGTTATCATCACTGTTCTTTCCACTTGTTATCATTGCTTGTTTTCACTTGTTATCATCACTATAGTTGGTTTCACTTATTATCATCACTGTTGTTGTTTTCACTTGTTATCATCACTGTTGTTGTTTTCACTTGTTATCATCACTATAGTTGTTTTTACTTGTTATCATCACTATAGTTGGTTTCACTTATCATCATCACTGTTGTTGTTTTTACTTGTTATCATCACTGTTGTTGTTTTCACTTGTTATCATCACTGTTATTGTTTCCACTTGTTATCATCGCTTGTTTTCACTTATTATCATCACTATAGTTGATTTTACTTGTTATCATCACTATAGTTGGTTTCACTTATTATCATCACTGTTGTTGTTTTCACTTGTTATCATCACTGTTGTTGTTTTCACTTGTTATCATCACTGTTGTTGTTTCCACTTATTATCATCGCTTGTTTCCACTTGTTATCATCGCTTGTTTTCACTTGTTATCATCACTATAGTTGTTTTTACTTGTTATCATCACTATAGTTGTTTTCACTTGTTATCATCACTTGTTGTTTTCACTTGTTATCATCACTGTTGTTTTCACTTGTTATCATCACTGTTGTTGTTTTCACTTGTTATCATCACTGTTGTTGTTTCCACTTGTTATCATTGCTTGTTTTCACTTATTATCATCACTGTTGTTGTTTTCACTTGTTATCATCACTGTTGTTGTTTTCACTTGTTATCATCACTATAGTTGTTTTTACTTGTTATCATCGCTATAGTTGGTTTCACTTATCATCATCACTGTTGTTGTTTTCACTTGTTATCATCACTGTTGTTGTTTTCACTTGTTATCATCACTGTTGTTGTTTCCACTTGTTATCATCGCTTGTTTTCACTTATTATCATCACTATAGTTGATTTTACTTGCTATCATCACTATAGTTGGTTTCACTTATTATCATCACTGTTGTTGTTTTCACTTGTTATCATCACTGTTGTTGTTTCCACTTGTTATCATTGCTTGTTTTCACTTGTTATCATCACTATAGTTGTTTTTACTTGTTATCATCACTATAGTTGGTTTCACTTATTATCATCACTGTTGTTGTTTTCACTTATTATCATCACTTGTTGTTTTCACTTGTTATCATCACTGTTGTTGTTTTCACTTGTTATCATCACTGTTGTTGTTTCCACTTGTTATCATCACTGTTGTTGTTTTCACTTCTTATCATCACTATAGTTGTTTTTACTTGTTATCATCACTATAGTTGGTTTCACTTATCATCATCACTGTTGTTGTTTTCACTTGTTATCATCACTATAGTTGTTTTTACTTGTTATCATCACTATAGTTGGTTTCACTTATCATCATCACTGTTGTTGTTTTCACTTGTTATCATCACTGTTGTTGTTTTCACTTGTTATCATCACTGTTATTGTTTCCACTTGTTATCATTGCTTGTTTTCACTTGTTATCATCACTATATTTGATTTTACTTGTTAGCATCACTATAGTTGGTTTCACTTATTATCATCACTGTTGTTGTTTTCACTTGTTATCATCACTGTTGTTGTTTTCACTTGTTATCATCACTGTTGTTGTTTCCACTTGTTATCATCGCTTGTTTCCACTTGTTATCATCGCTTGTTTTCACTTGTTATCATCACTATAGTTGTTTTTACTTGTTATCATCACTATAGTTGTTTTCACTTGTTATCATCACTTGTTGTTTTCACTTGTTATCATCACTGTTGTTTTCACTTGTTATCATCACTGTTGTTGTTTTCACTTGTTATCATCACTGTTGTTGTTTCCACTTGTTATCATTGCTTGTTTTCACTTGTTATCATCACTATAGTTGGTTTCACTTATTATCATCACTGTTGTTTTCACTTGTTATCATCACTGTTGTTGTTTTCACTTGTTATCATCACTATAGTTGTTTTTACTTGTTATCATCACTATAGTTGGTTTCACTTATCATCATCACTGTTGTTGTTTTCACTTGTTATCATCACTGTTGTTGTTTTCACTTGTTATCATCACTTGTTACTTGTTGGTTCCACTTGTTATCATCGCTTGTTTTCACTTATTATCATCACTATAGTTGATTTTACTTGCTATCATCACTATAGTTGGTTTCACTTATTATCATCACTGTTGTTGGTTTTCACTTGTTATCATCACTGTTGTTGTTTTTCCACTTGTTATCATTGCTTGTTTTCACTTGTTATCATCACTATAGTTGTTTTTCCTTGTTATCATCACTATAGTTGGTTTCACTTATTATCATCACTGTTGTTGTTTTCACTTGTTATCATCACTGTTGTTGTTTTCACTTGTTATCATCACTGTTGTTGTTTTCACTTGTTATCATCACTGTTGTTGTTTCCACTTGTTATCATTGCTTGTTTTCACTTGTTATCATCACTATAGTTGTTTTTCCTTGTTATCATCACTATAGTTGGTTTCACTTATTATCATCACTGTTGTTGTTTTCACTTGTTATCATCACTTGTTGTTTTCACTTGTTATCATCACTGTTGTTGTTTTCACTTGTTATCATCACTGTTGTTGTTTCCACTTGTTATCATTGCTTGTTTTCACTTGTTATCATCACTATAGTTGATTTTACTTGTTATCATCACTATAGTTGGTTTCACTTATTATCATCACTGTTGTTGTTTTCACTTGTTATCATCACTGTTGTTGTTTCCACTTGTTATCATCGCTTGTTTTTTTCACTTGTTATCATCACTATAGTTGGTTTCACTTATTATTATCACTATAGTTGGTATCACTTATTATCATCACTGTTGTTGTTTTCACTTGTTATCATCACTATTGTTCTTTTCACATGCTATCATCACTTGATTGTTGTTGTTTACAGTTATCTGTTTTTGTTGTGAACATCACTGTTGTTATCACTGTATATGTTGCTGTCACCGTAGGTTTTTACACTTGATTTCACTGTAGTTGTTTGTGTTGTTGTTGTTGTTATCATCACTACTGTACATATCATCAATGTTGTTGCTAGCACAGGTATCACCGCTGTTGTTTTCTTTAATGTATTAGTTATCACTGTTAACACTTTTATTGATATCATTACTGTTGTTATCGCTTTCGTATTTATCAATTGTTATTATTACTGCTATTATCGTTGTTGAAATTATTACTGTTGCGGTTACAATTGCTTAATAGTTGTTTTGAAAGTGCTGAATCAAAAGAAGAGAAAGCTAGCGTTGTCCTTTAATTTAACAGTTGGATATATCGACGACGTTTTGTCAATTAATAATGACAATGTTCATACAAATGACAATGCGATACATCCCAGCGAACTTGAAATTAAAGATACAACAAAATCAAGCACACTCTTCATACTTAGAAACTTTACGTACTATAGACACAGACGGGAAATTGGCAACTAAGCTATAAAAAAGTAAAATCAATAGAATGTCCGGGACATAGATACAAATCCGGTGTAAATGGACAAACACGGACTTCTGGAAACCAAGAGGTTGGATCAGTTGCCATGGAGGAGTAAGCATCCCCTCTCGACCGGTCACACCCTCCGTGAGTCCATAGTCAAGTCCAATGAAATACGTGAGTAGTGTATCCTCGTCACAATTGTTACAAACGACTCAACAACCGCCAACGAAAAGACAACTCAACATTTCCCAATATCCCACGGTCATCCGAAATGGAGTTTATATTTCACAAATGATCCGATATGCCAGGAATAGTAATATCCCTCAGTCACCCGCATATGGAGTTTATATTTCACAAATGATCCGATATGCCAGGGCATGTTCAACATATGAATATTTCATATACATATGTAAACTACTCATTTCCAAAATATTGACACAGGGATATCGAAAACCGCGTTTGATGTCAACGCTCCGCAAAGTTTACGGTCGGTATAAAAATCTTGTTTGCGATTACTGTTTCACTAGGTGAAATGTTAAGTTGTCTTTTCGTTCGTGGTTGTTGAGACGTCTGCATCGACTGGTATGAGAATTCGTCCCTCACGTTTTTCATTTTAACTTGACTATAAACTCACGTCGGGGCGTTACCGGTCGACGGGGGATGCTTCTCTTCCATAGAACCTGGTCCCACCGCTTGATTTCCAGACGTCCGTGTCTGATCATTTGTGCCAGATTTGTATCTATAATCTGGATATCCTGAGGATTTGTACTTTGGTGTCGGAGATTTTTTGTGTATTTATTATCATGGTTGTTGTCGCTAAGAATTGTTATCATAACTGTTCTTGTCATCACGTGTCGTCACTGTTGTTTTATTTCAGGTTTGTTATTCTAATTTGTTACATTTTCTGTGTTTATTGCTTCATTTAAAATAACTTGTTATATCACTTTTATTAACGTAAACACTAAAACACGATTGTTGTTTACACCGTTGTTTTAACGGTTGTAATTATCAACATTGTTGTTGTTACCAGCACTTGTTATGTTACTATCACTATCACTGTTGTCACTATTTTGTTGTCACTTGTGATTATCATGATTGCTGTTGTAAACAAAACTGTTGTTATAACTACTGTTGATATCATCAATGACGTGTTTATATCTCTGTTGTTGCTGATGTTACCACTGTTCTCATCACTGTTGATGACTATTACTATATCACTATTGTTGTCACTATATTTCATGGTTGTAATAATTAAGATTGTTGTTATAACTTTCGTTTCTATCATCGTTGCTGTTGTCACTTGATATTACCACTGCTATTGTTGCCGTCAGTGTTGTTATCACTGTTCTTGTTGACCTAGCTTCATTAGTTATCACTTTTAACACTCGTGTTGTTGTCGTTTTATCACTGTTGGTAAATTACTATTCATATTATAAAATCAGGTTTTAGTTTAATCAGTACTTATTAACGCTATATTCATCTTTTAACAATAGTTAGTTACTCTTAGACGGATTTCGGCTATACGTTTAGGTTTATTATTTGACCTTGTATGATACCACTTTCTCTTTAGAAAATACATATACATGTTAAACTGGTGCTCAACTGATGAAGTTTAATTGACAGAAACGATCGTCTTGAGCATTATAACTTTGGCAGTATGTTTACAATATTTAAAACCACTAGGTCGTTGCCTCTGCTGGTGGACCGTTTGAGTCTTCGAGGGTATACCTAAACCTAGTACTTGGTATTTCGGTACAAGCTGATAATCTTATACTAAAGTAATATTTGGCACTGATAACACCATTTAAATATCAAAGTGTTCTAAAGCTAAGATAGTCATCTTTTTACAGTGGTTATTTACTCTTAGACGGATTTCGGCTATACTTTTAGATTTATTATTTGACCTTGTATGATACCACTTTCTCTTTAGAAAACACATATACAAATTTAAATTGGAGTTCAAATGATGAGGTCTAATTGACAGAAACGATCGTCTTGAGCATTATAACTCTGGTATTATGTTTATAATATTCATTACTTTTAATCTTTTCTGCATTTCTGACCGAAATTTACTTTTCAAATGTCTTATGCCTATTCTCAATTTTCAGTGCGCTTAACTATAGATTCATTTTTTCTAATTGCTTGATTCTGAAAAGTGTTTTAAGTCACACTAAAAAAAATTCAGTTTATGGTGACGGCCATTTTTATTGGTGGAAGAGAGAGAACCAGGTTACAATGCAAACGGGAGGAGACTACAATCTTTACACATTTATTTCTTGCTGTTTTCCTTGATGAATTCTCAACTGTTTTCGTTTACTTTTCAGAATTGACAATATTGATCACACAAAATATATCAGCGACATTTTTCCAGCTTTTTTCGTACTGTAATACACAGTGTAGGGGTGAAACTGTATACCGCAGTGTAGTTAAACCGCGTTGTTTTTTTTCTTTCGGTTCGGTACACGATACAATGACTCCAGTTGAAGGTACGTACCGTGCCCATTGTAAATTTAAAGCTAAATCGAGCCGCTTATAAAAGCGAGTTTCTGATTGGTCGAAATATTTTGATAAACCAATTGTGTACGGTCTTACATTCACCTGTTTGGTGATAACTTATAACACCCAATATGGCGGATGACAATGTTTAACTTCGAGAGACACCTTCCACCTACCGATCACCGGTGTGGACGCTTCAAAACAAAAGACTCGACAAGACAGCCACATGCAAAATTTGTTTTGCCAACATTCCATACAAGCATGAGAACATGTTAAACCTTAACACACATTTAGTAGGAAGACGCATCATCTCGTCGTCATCGACAGAGTCAAAATCGCTCGATCATTCTTTAAAAAAATCCCAACCTCAAGTAGTTACAGTTGAAGCGAAGAAGGCATGAGGCAGAAAAATACATTCGTCGTTGCAGCTGTAACTAAAACTCAAGCAGCCATCAAACAAGTGTTATTAAACAGGCTGCTACTTGCTTTTCAAGCACCTAGTCTAAGTCTGTTACCCAGGCAATGTGGGGTGTTATTGCTAATGGTATGCGACCATACTCGGGTGGTTAACAACGTGGGCTTCCGACATTTACTCAATACACTTGAGCCCAGGTATGCCATTCCAAGTCAAACTTAACTTTGTTATAAATTTGTGAGATAGACTGAGATTGTGCTAGTGTATCCAAAATGATCTCATCTACAGCAGTTTGAAAAAGTTTACAAAAGAAACATTAAATTTATTTTATTTAAGAAATTCTAGTCAAGGCGTGACATTTTGTTATTTGTTTGTTGTTATAAGTATAAAAATTTTAGATACCAAAGAATAAATCAATAGAATGTCCAGGACATAGATACAAATCCGGTAAAAATGGACAAACACGGACCTCTGAAAACCAAGAGATGGGATCAGGTGCCATGAAGGAGTAAGCATCCCCTGTCGACCGGTCACACCCCCGTGAGTCCACAGTCAAGTCCAATGAAACAAGTGAGGAGTGTATCCTCGTCACAATTGGTACAGGCGTCTCAACAACCGCCAACGAAAAGGCAACTCAACATTTCACTTAGTGAAACAGAGTAGTCGCAAACAAGACTATTATACCGACCGCAAAAATTTGCGGAAAGCTGAAATAAAAGTTAACACTGAAAACATTTTGTTGTAGTAGAATTAAGTATAATAGTGTTAACACATCTGTACCGAACCGAAATTAATCGAACCGTATCCAGTGTACCACAATATTTACCCCTATTTATTACACACAAGTTCATTGCTTAAAAGGTAAAATATTATCTCTACATAAAAAGTTGAAAATTATAATATTCTTTGAAACTATATACTCTGTCAATAAATGTTTAAATGTACAAGCCTGTTATGAAGAATATCGTGAAGAAAATTCATAGTTCAAGGTGATATATATATATATATATATATATATATATATATATATATATATATATATATATATATATATATAGACAAAACATACAGAAAGCACCCACTTACTGATTTGTTCAGACTCAGTGAAATAGATTATTAAGGATGTTATTATCAGCAAAGTGGTCATTGACGTTTATATATATATATATTAATAACATTCAGGTAGCTGTAAATGAAATAAATTAAATGTCTTTTTCAAACTGCTGTCTTTAATAAAATTCAGGCAGATGTTACAGGGAGATTTATTGCATCTCAAGAAAATGAAAATTTAGTTTTAATATATAAGACACAAATCAAGTTACGTCTAGGTAGAAAAAATATCTGCTAATTTAACCACTTTTCAAAATCTCGGGCAAATAGCTTTGTTATCTTCTTATATATTCTATAGTAAATTGGCTTAATTCGGAAAAATATATTTGTCATTTGCAACACTACAAACAGATCTTTATGTCCTAGACAGAAAGATATTTGATGAATTAGTTTGTTCATCATCTTACGTGGGATTCGTCAAAAGTCATATATGGTATGTGTTTTTAAAAGGCAAAAAGGGGGATGGGTATATCATGCACTTCCGGTTTTGTTAAACCTAACAAATAATGATAAACAAACCGTGATTGAGTATGGATAATTAATTCTTCAACAGCAGGACTATAATTTGCAACTAAATATTTGTAAATTGCAAATAAATATCAAAGTAACTCGTCATCTGGCTACCCTATTAAATATAACCTGTCGTCGAAATCGAATATTGTATTCTGTCTAATTCAGAACGGGTTTTAACCAATCTGAGTCAGTAAACGCTTTTTGTGCAAAGTGATAAAGCAACGTGATTTAGGCAAATGTATTCAACCGCTAAATTGACCTTTTGAACGTTAGATTAAACATATGTGCGGCAATGTCCTATCCAAAAGGCAGGATACATAATAATTCCGTTTAGACAACGTTTCGTCTTTTAAACTTATTTCTATAACTATCCACACTTAATATTCGTAGCAGATCTATAGATCGAAGTCAGTAGTAAATTATGTACAATTCTGTTCACGGAGAACACTTCTAAGTGTCGTTTGAATAGTATTTCGTTTCCGGCAAATCTAGTTCTGACTTTTTCCCGGATCTTTTGTATGGTCATATGAAAATGTCACCCAACAACAAATACCGCTCGCCAACGAAATGGATACGACGTACCTGTCATCCTGAAATTTATACTTTGGTATCTGAGATTTTTAACATTTCAAACAGAATTTGTTTCGATTAGGTTGAAAGGGTTACCGCTGGTGATATGACAGAATCCATGACAGCTTGAAGCGTACTGGCAAATATCTGTGGTAGACGACAAGGTCCCATACAGATTTACAATTCCACAGTACAAAGGAATGACGGGCCTCCGTGGCCGAATAGCTAGATAATCTTGCTTTAAACTATGAAGTCTCTCACTTCTGGTCAGCGCAGGTGCGAGCCCCGCTGGAACCTAGGCTGATTAATGTGAGAAAGTTTGTCAGTTTACTTGTGGAAGGCCGTTGGTCTCTTCCCCGGTACACTGGAACCGGATCTATCTCCTCCACCTATAAACACTGGTCGCCAGAATTGTTCAGTGTGGTAAACGGCACTATTTAAAGTAAAATTGAAGAAGTACCAATCAATAATCAAAACTTAAGTCCATTATAACACGACGAATTAGATGTGCAAATGGTCTCAACATGAAGAACAATTACGAATCCCAAACAGGATAAGACCAGGTGTCTAAAGGAGTCAGCGTCTTCTGCTGCCATGCCACACCCGTCGCAAATGTTCCATGGAAACCTTTCTAGTTCGAAACGGAGGTCTTAAGAAAGTATAGCTAAGTGAATTCTGTGAATATGAATCTTGAAATAAACATGTTGATGACACGGAACTTGATTTCTTTTTTTTTCATTTAGTATACAGTAGATTATCCAACTGGGGGTGAATTTCATATTCGAAAGGGAGAGGACAAGTATGTAAAGTCAGAATAAATGTGTTTATTTTCATACTTTCACAAAAATTAGCAGTCTCTTTTTCTTTATAATTCACTGTTATATATGCGTGTATATTTATATACATACATAAGTAAATGTTGTTTTATGGTAGAAGTTTCACTGCTGCCATATGTTTAATTTTTGAGATATACTTGTTCATACATGGATATCTCTAAGTAATTTAAAACTGTTGTCAATATCTGTAACTAAGTGAAAACCGTTGTTATGGTGACAAAACATTTATATTTTTAAGAAACGTCAATTAATAAGAAGTGAATCTTATGTTTTGTTTAAGTAAATGTGTTTTTCTTTATACTTTGCTCCTTTAATACGGAAGAAAGAGATGAGATCAAAAATCAATGGAAATATAAACTTTTGTTACTGTGGAAACCAGCAAATACTAAAACATCCTAATAATTATTTAAAGGTCAACGGACACGAAAATAAAAATTCGTATATACTTTTATATGACCCATATAACCAATAATTAAAAAACCACAATGTCGAAAACCACACAGGTATCGAGATATTTACCTTTAAAAAGCTAAAAATACCCATGCCCCGATTGATCGCCTTCTGTAACGATCGGTAAATCTCGGAGCGAATGGAGTGTGACTTAAATGTGGTGGTGTCCGCTATTTATTATCTGTGTCAAAATATCAATACAGACTTATGTATATGAAATGCGTACTCACAGCTCTGCATTTAGCTGTAAGAAAAATTGATGGATAAAAAAGAGGTGTTTATTCTTTCCAGAAACATTCAAGTATTTTTCTGTTTGATACGTGACAATAGATACATGCATTATTATACTGTCCTCAAAACACGCTTGGGACATAGAGAATTTCCTAAGTCACCGTACGCCATGATGTATTTTGTCAATTATTATTTATCATGATATCATTTCCAGACTTAAATGTGAATTTTAAAGGACCGCCTTCTACCTGTGCAGGTAACTCACTTTAACAGTTAGTTACCTGTCAGTCATCATTCAGCTTTAGTACGTATACTCCGTGGGTCGCCTGTCTGTTTAGTCAAGTGAGAAAATACAGCAGTCTTGTATGCCCATTTCATCTACTATTTTGGTGTTTTGATAATGATTTTAGCAGCGATATATAAAACTAAAATTGTTAGGCTTGATATGTCTTATTTTGTTAATATCGGTTGAAATATATTCATATTTCTGAATAAAATGTATAATTTCAAAATACAGTAAAACCTGTTATAGCAGCTACTTCTATATAAGGATTACCTGTTCATAGAGGCCAATTTTTTCAAGTCCCTTGACACACATTTGATGTACATTTTAAAACCAGGGACCGGTAAAACTAAATGATAGAAAATTGTCAAATTTTGCTTCAAAAATAAGACTAAAATGAGGTATTTTTTCGAAATTATAAAATTTTGTTTCAAAGTATTAAAGAATTCTGCGATGTAAATGGCGCATATCGCCAGTATTGCTGGGCACGGACTTGAAAGAACGAAAATTAATTTAAAAAATATTTTCTCCACATCGATTTTAATAAATTAATATTTCTGAATTTCATGTATAATTTTGAGTCATTATTGTTTTACGCAGTACATTCTATCATTGACTTTAGATACATACGTGTATAATGACCGAGTATTAATCGTTTCAAAAAGCCGTAGTAAACACGCGTGGTTGGATGTACATTGTACACTTATAGTGCGTAAAACCAGTGACACCCCTGTAAAATTAAAACATAATAATAAAGAATTCATAAGTTTTGTGTCAAAAATGAGACTAAAGTTAAGTAGGTCTAATTACAAAAACCGTATACAAAATACAATTTTATTCAAATAGACAGCGTTTGTAATATACAGTACCTTTGTTATGTGCACATTAAAGTTAACTTAATTTGGATATGTCTTATATGTTTTTAATTTATTGTTGTTGTTTTATAATATATATAAAACATCTCAGTTACCAAAGTATAAATCTTTAGGATGTCCAGGACACAGATACAAATCAGGCAAAAATGGACAAACACGGACCTCTGAAAACCAAGAGGTAGGGTCAGGTGCCATGGAGGAGTAAGCATCCTCTGTTGACCGGTCACAACCGCCGTGAGTCAAGTCCAAATGAAGTACGTGAGGAACGAATCCTCGTCACAAATGGTACAGACGTCTCAACAACCGCCAACGAAAAGGCAACTGAAGAGCAACTTCCAGAGGTCCGTGTTTGTCTATTTTTGCCGGATTTGTATTTGTGTCCTGGACATTCTTAGGATTTATACTTTGGTATCTGAGATGTTTTATATTCTCCTTCTTAAAACTATAACTTATACGTATGTCCACACACAAAGATATTTATACACAGACAACATATCAATGGGATTGCATTTTACTGCCCGTAGCACCAAGAACACACAGTGGTGGCCGGAAGGCCCCGATTGAGACGTCCTGTAGATCTTCTCACAAATAACTTTATCAGGGAGGTTTGAAAAATTACACGATACTTGATTATCGATATCTACTTTAGGTTAAATGAATTTTAAGTCACATAGAGAATAGCGGAAGCCTATATAGACACAGCGATATATTTTAGGCTTTATATGTTGCTGATAGCTCTAAAATAAAAATAATAACTGGGTTGAAAATAAATGTTCAGCTACTAAGAATGATATTCTAGAAAGAAAATACAGAAAATCTGTCTGTAATCTTACAATATGAAGCCTTGCACCAGAGCCATATATCCAGTTTTTATCTTAATACTGCTGACCACCACATGTTCGTCACTTCCGGTTTAGCAGACCTAGCGGAGTATTTGATAAAGGAAAACAACTCTTTCTAATCTAACATTTTGTTACCTTTTTCCACCTGGTATGTGTAAACGGAGCGGTAAAAAAATTCTGTGTACATAATACTTAGGTTTTATGTCTATCTTACCAAAAATGTAATAAAATCAACATCGAATTTATGTGTCCGTTGACCTTTAATTGATTCATATAGAACGTAAATGACACTGTCACAGTAGGTCCAACTCTAAGTTGCTAATTATTGCAATTTACTGTAAATGCAATTAACAAATTTCTGTTATTGAAAAATACAAAATTATTCTAAAAGTAGGATTTTGTCTTATTTCAACCATGCCACATACATGTGTTTATATTTTCACATTTGCAGATGAAATATTATGAGCATTAAAACATTTAGGAAGAATTATTCTCATCTAAGAAAAAAACAATTCTTGCATAGTCACAGCATTTAAGAGTATTAGATGTATTAAATGTTCAATCTTGATTTCCATGGCAACTGTTAACGCTACTCATTCTTTTTATAAAGGTGTGTCATATCAAGTCACAACAACAACAATAAAGAAAATATGAGATGGTCCGTTTGATATTAGTTTTGATAGCAGACGAAGAGATATAAACTGTAAAATAAGCTAAAACATCACCATCAAACATGTTTAACACCTTTAATACATTTGAGAAAAATACTGATTTACATTGAAAGAAAAGTGTAATAGTTCCATGTAGCATCTCTGAGTGAGTGAGTGTCGTTCCTCAGGTAAATTACCTGTAGAGTGGGATGACATCAATAAACAATGAATCACACCAGGGTGTATATCTGTACCTTGAAGGTGTGAACATTTACACAGAAAACCACTTGGATTCCAACAGTGTTTTCAGGTGATATGCCCACTGTGTTTTGTGTAAAATATACAAAACACCTGAGCTGTACTGTACGTCTTTTTGTACTGTACGTCTTTTCCGAAGAGATAATTTTACTTTTTGATTCGTTGATTATCTCGTTCGAACAACATGATTAACTCGTAGCAACGAGAAAATCAACCAATCAACTGTTTGGTGTAAAATCAGTGTCCTACAGCGAAATTTACGCTTTGGGTATTGAAGAATTTCTTCGGGAAATCAGCATTATTAAACTCCACTGGAAATACACTGGCCAACAAAACAAACACAAACAACTAATATTATTTTTTTTACAAACATACACATTACCTTACTTAGTTAACTAATACGCAAACATACAGGAAGACAGAATGAACACTGAAGGTAGCGCAAACGCACACGCACAGAGAGAGAGAGAGAGAGAGAGAGAGAGAGAGAGAGAGAGAGAGAGAGAGAGAGATTACACCTTAACAGAACACAATGACCAACAGGACATGAAAAACAGACATTTAATTTCTGTGCATTAAATTAACAATACATTTATAAAACAAAGTTGTTATTTAATTATTTTCATTTACTTTATTAAAGGTGCATTAGCTATGTTTTGTTCAAAAAGTTTTCTTCCTTTTTTACTTCTTAGATTGAAACACAAGAAAAAAAAAAAAAAATGATATACATAGGCATAAAAATTCTTAAATTCCTATATATGTTGAGAAAATTGCTTGAGAAACCCAAGTTTGGCACTTGATTATCTCTACCTTACTATTTGTATGTAGATACTACACTGGACCTGACCTTTTTTTCACAAAATATATATAAGATAAGTGTATAAGATTTTGTATGCCTGTGTATAGCTCTTATTTGTTATTGTACATCAAGCACAAGTAGTAAAAGTAGGAGGAAATCGAAATAATTGGGGGGGGGCAAACACAGCTAATGCTCCTTTAAATATGTACAGTAAAACCTGTATATAGGGGTCACCAAAGGGACCAGAGAATATTGACCTTTATGTGCAGGTGACCCTTATACACAGGTTCAATTTAGTTGAAGTACGCAGTCAAGGGACTTTTCATAACTGGCCTTTATAGACAGGTGATCCTTATATAGAGGTGACCGCTATAGCAGGTTTTACTGTATTTGTATTTAGTTTTATTATCACTATTTAAATCATTCTGTAACATAAGCATCAATGAATATTTCAGGATCATCAGTAATACTCTAAAGGTTCCACATGATTAGATGATAAACTCGTGGCCACGAGTAAATAAGTCGTTCGAAAGAGACAATAGACCAATGAAAAAGTAAAAAAAATTATGTTGTGGGAACAACCCAATATCTCACAGGAACTATATTATAACTTCGTAGTAAAGCGATAATTATCTCGTTTGAATGTCATCTCTCATGGGAACAAGATAATTATCTCTTGGGAACATCAAAACTTCTGGGAAAAGATAATCATCTCGTGGAACATCATAATAAAAAGTTGTAGGAACGAGTTGATAATTAATTCTTGGGAGCTCCATAATAGCTGGTGGGAACGATATAAATTTTATTGTACATGCCTGAATAACTCTTGGGAACGAGATCAAAATAATTTTGCCAGCATCCTTATCTCGTGGATAGAGATAAAAAAAGATGCGAGCGTCCGCTCTGTGCCACCGTATGAATACCACACTGGACCTGGCCTTAATTAAAAAAAAATGTATAGGAATATTAGATTTTTTGTGTATAGCTCTTATTCGTTATTGTACAGTAAGTACAAGTAGTTAAAAGGAGAAAAGAAACGATATAATGTGTCTGCTTGTGATGCACGTATGTGGTACTGCGATTCGATGAACGCACTAAAAGCAGACGAACTAACCATTCATCCACACCTACTTATTATATTCAGCAATGAAACCGCCTATATTACAACGATTCAGATTTTTAGACATAAAAGGATATGTTTATATATGTTACATACAGATACATTACATTGAATAGGTATACTTTCATTTTACTACAGGTATGGTATAATAAGCTCCCTATCTCGCATACGTCTATGAATCAACAAAATGAGTGATTTCGACTCAGATGACGACTTGCAGTTAATATCCTGCAAACCACAGTCAGCATGCAAGTATCATGATAAAGAATCAGATATAGAATTATCTGACTCAGATGATACAGACAACGTGTCCTTGATGACTTTAGCATCCTTAATTCTGAATAATACCAAAAAAGATGACAGTAGAAACCCGGATCCACAGACGCCTCCTAGATTATCTTTGAAAAAAGTTTAGTAGAATTTCCTGTATCAGAACACTCATATACTGTTCAGATAGATTCACATATTTCTACTGATGTAGATACCAATATTAATGGAACACGCAGCACAGAAGTCAATAGAAGTGAGGTTGATACTGAATTGCTACTAGATGATGTAGAGTATGACTATCCCACATGATGTTCTAATAACGGAGTGTGTAGAGTTGGAGACCAATAATAGTGGTTGTGAAAACGAAATTGCGAAATTACTATCTAATAATGATGCGTGTGGCATTGATGACATTAACATAAGCCAAATAGAAGCCTTCACTGACAATACATTGTCGGAAAATGATGAAACATTGGTCTTGGACAATTCAGAAAGTTCAAAAGAACCCGATGATGGACCAACTGAAATACGACCTTCACGGAAGCGCAAACGAAATGAAAATGAATGGAAAGTAAATATCCGAAAACGTAAACGAGCACGCGGTGAGGAGTATGTAAGTGTGAAGGGTAAGCGCATCCGTAATAAAGAATTTACATCTACAAAGTGCAGATGTAAGTTCAAATGCTCATCAAATATCCCAAATAAAAGAAGACAAGACATTTTTCAGACATATTGGTAAAGACCGTATGAATTCCAGAGGGAATTTATTCAGCAAAATGTGAAGATGTTGACCACCAAAAGAAAAACCACGACAGCTTCTACACGACGGAAAAATACAATAGAATACTTCCTACCATCAGACGGGACAAATATACAAGTTTGTAAGAAGACATTTATGAATACAATTGATATAGGCGAAAGAACAGTTTTCTACACGCTGAAGAGACGCAGGTCTGATTGTAGAGATAAGAGGGGAAAACATCCACCCACAAACAAGATACCGGAAAGCGAACGAGAACAAATTCGAGAACATATCAAGTCATTTCCTGTAATAGATTCACATTACTGTCGGAAATCAACAGGAAGACGTGATTTGGACAAGAATCTCTCAATCAGAAAAATGTATGATCTATATTGTGCAGAATGTAATTTAAAGGGAATAAAAGCACAAATGTTTTGGCTTTATGACACAATATTTGGCACAGAATTTAATTTAGGTTTCCATACTCCCAAAAAGGATGCATGCTTATTATGTGAAACCTTTAACAAACTGTCCTTGGAAAAACAGGAAGAGGTTAAAGATGAATATACAAGACACCAAGACAGAAAGCAGCAAGCGAGAGACAAGAAAGCAGATGATAAATTAAGATCAATGGCCGGCCCTCTAATAAAAACATTAAACTTTGATCTACAAAAGGTCTTAATTACACCGAAGACAAACGTGGGTGATGTCTACTATAGCCGAAAACTCGCCACCTATAACTTTACAATATTCGACTTGGTGTCGAAAGAATGCGTTTGTAATATGTGGTGGGAGTCAGTGGCTAAAAGAGGATCGAACGAAATAGCGTCATGTATTTACAAGTATATCAATACATTAGGGGCAGTCAACGAACTTAACTATTATTCCGATAGTTGCACTGGGCAGCAACGAAACCTCCCCTTTTCTGCCATGTGCTTGTACTCTGTGGTAAACTTGCCAATCAAAACAATCAATCACTTTTACTTTGAAAGAGGCCATTCGCAAATGGAAGGGGATTCTATCTATGCTACAATTGAAAATGCAACTAAAACGTCAGAAATTTTCGCACCCAGTGAGTGGATGTCCGCTGTAAGGAATGCCAAACGTTCTAAACCGACGTACGACGTTAAACAATTACAAAATGAGGATGTTTTGGACTTCAAAGATTTGGCATTGAAAACCGTATCAAACCGAAGCAAAACATCCAATGGACAAATTGTGCATTGGAACAAAATCCTTGCCTTTTAGTATCGTGAAAATACACCTTCCAAAATACTTTTCAAGTACGAAATCAATAATTCTGATTTTTTGGAACTAGACATACATTCTGTTTTGCCAATTTCCCGAATTAAAATTTAAAGATCTACAAAATTTGTGAGGACGAGAACAGGTGAAGGGATACAACTTAAAAAAAGAGCATACACTGGACTCCTGCCAATTTCCGAATTAAAATTTAAAGATCTACAAAATTTGTGCAAAAAATGTATTATACCTGAAGTGCATCACCAAGTTTATGGTGAAATTCCGCACAGTGGAACATCTTTAGACCGTCTACCAGAACCTAATGAAAGCGATGATTCTGATATAGGCTACTAGATTCGTAAAATTAAGTGTTTTCTAGTGGCATCAGATCTGATGCACCTTAATGTGCATTGTTTAAGCGTAGAAAACACTTTGAAGATTTAATCTATTTTTATCTAGTTTCGTTGCATACGTTAAATCTCAATCTTGTTTTAAGAACCATTTTATAGTGGTGTAACGTCACGAGTAATGGCAGACATTTTTTCTTTAAATCATGCCGTATCTGACTTTATTTAATGTAGCAAAATGTTGTTAAGCTTTGTTTCTAACTTTGTGTATATCATTTAACAACATTTTGCTAATTTTCTTTCTGACTACACAATTGTGAGCATGAACAATGTTCATCCTTTAAATTTAGTATTGCCTTTAGAAACCTAAATATGTCCTTATGGACGTAAAAAACATGAGTAACGTGTGTCAATTAGTAAGCTTCTTGAAAAATGAACAAAGTTAACGTGTCTTCTACGAATCACCTATTTCACCAAAAGTAAAAACACAACACACAAAATAACAAAGAATATAACACCACACACACACACCAAAAGTAACACACACTACAAAGTAATAATACACACACACACACACACTACGGTATTTGTGCATTAAAACATGATACAAATGCAGATTCCGTTATATTTGAGTGTAGTGGAATGGCATAGGTTCATTTTCATCAACCAAATGGCTTTCAATTTGGTGTTATGGTGGATGTCAAACTCAGGGGTATTTGAAATTTTATATCGTTGATAGTGTTCTATTTACCTTTAAATCGTCATTAAGGTCATTTTAGACCATATAGAACAGTCTAAATTTTCTAAAATATACTCAATAATGGAATAATTTTACGTGTGAAAAACAAAACCAACATTTGTAACACGGCATTACCATGAAGGATGGCATATAACATATCCTTATCAAAAAGGTAATTTCGTTTGAATACCAATCTTATAATAGAAATGTATTTCTTATTTTTTTTGTTGATTTTTACCACTTTTATAACGATGGAATATTGAAATATACATCTAAAATCCTGTAGTGTGACGATGTTTATAAATGTTTTGATAGATATTGTATGTGAAAGTATAACAGTAGCAATTGAGCACTTTTATAGTTCTACATAAATGTATTTGCATGCAAACATAGTGATGATATATTTACTGAAGATTTAGTATGCATATTTTTTTACCGGCCATCTATACCTGTATTTGTTTTGTGTACGGGGTGAATTTGACATTAGGATATGTTCTTTCACGTGTAGTATAGTCCCATATGTAAAAAATCTAATAAAAGCACACACACACTTACACACACACACACACACACACACACATCACTTACATAAATTACACGTCCTTTCACACACACACACTCTCAATTAGCAGTTGTATATTTGCATTAAAACCAAATGCAGATTTTAATTTGAGATGTCTTATGTGAAATTAAAAACCAAGGTTCAGGGTTTTCATATTTCAATGTTATGGTGTGGTTTTTTTTGAATTGATTTTTTATATCATTGATAATGTTTGTTATATTTACCTTTAAATCAGGCCTCTATTCAACACAGTATGCTATTGCATTAAACTGATAGTAGAGATAGAAACCAATAAGTTACCCAGTTTCGAAAAATAATGTCCGTTTTTTCACCTTTTCAAATTATGCATGGACGAAAATAATTTTTGTGAGAACATTGTAACGTGTGATGTTGCATGCAGGGGGTTCAAACCTGTGTGTAAGCTTCTTGATTTGAACAGTGGGTAAGTCCTAGTATTGTACAGTCCTACATGATATATAATAACCATGACGATCACCTATATACAATATAGAATTCTCACTACTCAAACAACTTGCTACACTGTTAGTGCTAATTTTATTGCATAGGCCAAAAAATTCATGAAGCCCTTCAAACGGAAGCATTTGGTGACGTCTCCACAGGAGTGAAAGATTCATGAGTGGGAACAATACAACTACAGCTTATTTGATATGCAATTTACGTATTTTGCCTAAACCTACTGCTCAAAACATTAAAATGTCTACACTTAAAGTGCTAAGCATAGAAAATAAACCCTTTGGTGATAATGAGTGAAAGATTCTTAAAAATTGTATTGTATGTGTATTTACATTAGCGCACTCATATACTAGCGCTCTAAGGGGGTATAGACTTATAAGCGCAATCTTAAATTCGCGCAAGTAATTTCATTAGCTTTATCGTGTATACAGAATGACAGTATAGAGAAATTTTAGCGCTGCCCTTGAATTAGCGCAATGACTTGCACTGCGTAAATCTCGTCCAAGACGTGTGTCCAAATTTATGTCCCGATTCACCTAACTTCGATGTTTGAACATTATTCTTGCCATAATCTATTATTAATTATTTAATAACCAACCAAGAGGAATAAAACGCGTTAAAATTCAAGTAGGCAGCACGCTTTGTGGCATAAAAAGGGGAACAGATATATATATATTTTAAAAACATTAAAAACGTCTTGTTAAATGCCAATACATGACCGAAGTCAGTAAATAATACATACAATATGTATTATGTATATAATAAACGATATTCAAGACACAAGTAAATTAGTATAAGTTCATATGATAAGATAGATGACTCGGAACATGCACTGTGGCACATAAACCGGACTAAATTTATACCATTCCTATTGTTAGTGTAAGCAAACGTCGTATGGCCAAAACAAGCGAACAGAGAAAGAAGTGTTGGTCTCCTAAACCTATTTCGCTCACATAACACATTGTTTTCGAAAACCAAAGGATTAACCATGTTCCGAAATACTCTAGGGCGACAATGACAATGGCATTCGCGTTTATCTATCCCGGGGCGAACATAGGGAGCAGTCATTTTCGCTGTTAAGATTTACTTAAGTCAGCTACATGCCGTACTTCAGTATTTTATCGCTTGAGAAAGAAGTTTGTCTAAGATTTCTTTATGGTCCACAACTTTACCCAAGTCTAGAAAATTCTCAAGATTTGAGTAAAATCTTGAAGTTGAGTAAAACATTTGTCTGAGAAAAGTTTTATGGCCCTGGGCCTTGACGTTTGTGGTCATTCTCTAGCCGCCTTTTTTGAGCTATACAAAACAAAATAGACGCCGAGACAAAACGCTTAATACAAGCTGAGATACAAAACACGATAACGGAGTCTCTGAACACTATGAGGACGGAAATAAAAAAAACCTAATTAGGCTACTACGGAAATGAGTAATGTGCAGAGACAAAACCAGGTGTTAGCGGACAAACAGCTATTGAAAATAGAAAAGTCGTTCACTGACTGGTTAATTAATTTAATAACATATATTCAAAAAACGTTTTTTCTTTTCCTTTTGAATTTCAAAATTGACAAAATAAAGCGCTGTGTAATTTACAAGCGACCAGAGGATGGTGGATTAGGTATGCCGCATATTGTGTCATTCAGTCATTCTCTAAAAATGTGTTGGGTTAGAAAACCCTCTTCATGTTGCACCGTGGAAAACGTTACTTATAAATAAACTGGAAAACTTCGAAGGTGACAAAGTCTTCAGATTGAAAAAAGAAGGTCTGTATGAAGTATCAAAGCATTTAACAGTTTCTGGGGTGTCGTTCTTAAAATCTGGGGAAATACCCAGTATAATACCTTACACACAACCCCTGAAGATGTAGTTAATCGACCAATCTGGTACAACATAACCATTAAGATAGATTATAAACATTGGTGTCTGAATGGTGTTTATTTTATAAGTGTCCTACTGAATAATAACAATAGGTTTATAATCTTTAATGAATTCAAACAAAAATATACCACGTTAAATCCTGTCATTTTTGCACAATATTTCGGTATAGTAAATGCCATTACAAAAAGATGGAAACTAATTCTTTCTAACGTTGTAGTTCAGTTCTAATGAAAGTTAATAAATATGTAATGTACCTTAATTCACAAAAGAAAAGTACAAAATTCTTCAATACAATTTTTACCAATTCCGTATGTACATCTTCTATTCCTAGCACAGAAAAGTGGCAGAACAAATTACAGATAGATATACAATCAGAAGAATGGAAAATATATTGCGTAATTCCAAAATCTGTTACAGCCGATACGAAGCTCATCAATTTTCAATTCAAGCTAAATCATCGAATACTTTATACTAACACAAAATTGATGCTGTGCGGTCTAAAAGATACCAAGCTCTGTGTATTTTGTAATAGTGCGAGAGAAACCAGATTGCACCTTTTCTGTGAATATGTTCACATTAATGCTTTCTGGAACTCCATTTTCAATTTTCTTAACACAAAATGTAACGCCCTCCTTCAATTTAAAACTACTCTAAATTTATTTGGAACTCCAAAATGTTATCGGAAAAGTGCAGTAAATTCCATTCTTCTGCTATGCAGATATTTCATATACAGCTGTAAAATAAGGGAGACAACCCCTATAGCTGAATCCTTTTTTTCCTTCCTAAGGTATTATAGAAACATTGAAGAATACGGTAACTATCTATACTCTTATCGAAAACGAATAGTAATAGGCAATAAATGGCATTATATTGGACAACTATATCTTTAGAAATATTTATCACTTTTTGGGTAGCTAATTATAAGGGTTTGTTCACACACACAGACACAAAATACTTCTACTGTTTAATTTTGAAAAGAAATGATCCAAGTGAAATCTACCAATGAAAATAGTCTTCAAACTTTGTGGCCTACCATTTCTTGCTTCATTAGAAATAGATAGGTAATAGAGAGACCACGTGCCGGCTTTTTATGAGTGTTATTTTTTTTAAAATATGGGTTGGATAACAACATATTTACCACTCGTGTGGAATACTCATATTCTGCCTCAAGAGATAAAACAATAGTGTTGAACTTCGGAGATTCTCGGGCTGCTTCTTAAATATTACTTGATACAGCAAATAATTATTCATGGGAACATTCGTGTCTTTGTTTGTACGCGAGATACGGTTGCTCCACAGTGATAACAACAGTAGTTATAGGCAGCTCCCTGGCACGCATTTGAATTTTGGCCGCTAGGGGGCGCCACCAGTGGCGCTGTTTGATGACGTCATCAGAATCCTGGCTTCTGATTGGCCAATTAAAATGCCTGCCATGGAGCCGCCTGTGACGTCATAATCGGAAGTGCGTCCTACCGGAAGTGAGGTCATGGTGTCATGGCAATAAGGAGAAATCGTTGAGCTTGTAAGCGTGTCTATGACCGGAAGTGGAAGGTTGTGGGGTCGCCATCTTGGCTAACGAGCCAATGACAGCCTTCGTTACAAGAGGTCGGGGTCACGAGAGGTCAACGGCTAGAGAGAGAAGTTGGGTTTTTCCAGTATTTGGACTGAGAGTGAATCTATTTTTAGAACCGAAACTTTGGGTTTTTCCAGGTTTGTGAAACCAGCAGTAGGTGTCGCCACAGTCGATGACAGTCCTGTATCAAGTGCGCAAGCGCGAGAAGTGATAGGCCGTGCTCGAGTCAAGCTTGAACTAAGACTTGTACTAAGATTTGTAGAGTGACGAGTATGTACAAAGGGAGATCACTCTGTATAGCCTATAGGGATGGGACAAAGGGGAGACCACTCTGTATAGCTTGTATGATTAGGACTAAAGGGAGATCACTCTGTACAGACTGTATAGGTGGAACAAAGAGATCACTGTATATAGACTCTATAGGTGACACATCACTCTGTATAGGCTGTATAGGTGAAAGAAAAGGGAGATTACTCTGTATAGACTATAGGGGTGAAACAAAAGGGGCAATGACTCTGTATGGGCTGTATGCACTAAACCAGAGAGGGAGGGTGGGTAGTGAAACAGGAAGTATAGGGAGGGTAGCCATCTTGGCTATGGAATCATGGGATATCTAGTTTTTCAGAGACTGACTAATCTTACGACAGGAGAGAGATACATTGAACATGAAAGTGTATAACGTACTCAAAGTTTCCAAAAGTGATCAAGTGTGTGTGTGTGTGTGTGTGTGTGTGTGTATGTGTGTCGTTCTCAAAAGTGATCAAGTGTTTGTGTCGTTCTCATGTTTCAAGTTTGCAACGTGTGCAACGTTCTAGGTTAATGAAGTCTCAAAGTGACACAAGTGACATAAGTAACACAAGTGACAGAGTGACAAAAGTTGTGAAGTATGAAGTTGTTCACTTACATTGTTTCAGCAAGTTCAAACAGTGAAAACAGTATTTGTATTATGTTATATCGTTTCTTGTACTTCTGTATATAAAATAAAAAAATTAAACACTCACCCAGAGGAATTTTTCTGACGATGTTGACTCTTCGAGCTTCGGATGCCAGATGAGCTCTCAGAGGTCTAACTGAAATTATTCTCTGTCTTTCTCTTGATCGTCATGATGATCGATATCTGTAGGTGACGAAAACTAGCTCTAATCTGTTTTCTAGTACAAACATACTGAGCTGACAAATAGTCTAAGCACTGTCGGTACTGTCGGTCGAATTGATCTCTGGCTTTCTGCAAGGTTTGCTGATGTTTCTGCTGCCTCCATTTCTGATTGAATTCCATCAGTAGACTCTGATAGTAACGATTACACTGCATTGTACGCCACTTGGTCTTCTGTTGTAGCAGAATAATTCTGTGAATAGCTTCTGTATAGATACTCTCCATTTTGGTTTTTGTTTTTCACTAAGCGATGTTCAACAAGAAGGAGAAGAAACGTTCACACGATGTGTGACGTCACACCCTGCTGAGTATGTCATTGCTTGATCATGGCTGACTGTGTAAACATGTGGGGCGAAGTACAAGAAAAAGAAGATGGATGGCGTGTGCCGATACAGTGGGAAGAAAGGTGGGCTGGTTATCGAATATCGATAAATGGATTGAGCTCGTAAAGTCTGAAAAAAGAAAATGAGAAAGACGGCAGAGAAAACGGACAAAATGCGTTTTATGCCATGGCATATAAAGCCTAAAACACAAACGCCCCTTTTCAGGGCCACCTAACTTTTACGAAAAGAACCCTGTGACTGATTAGAGCAGTTCTATACAATAAAACATAGATCCTTTGTATACCCTTATTCTCTCTGTATTTCTTTCTCTGTATCTCCTCTACTCTAAGTGTTACACGATTACTCTTGGTATCCTTCTACTCATAGTTTTGTTAATGGTGTTTTACACCAGATCATTCTATGTAACCTTTGTGTCTACCTTGTAGATACTAGAGCAGGACTCTAAGTGTACTCTAAGTGTACACCTTATATTCAATAGGTTTAAACTCTAAGTGTACTCTAAACGTGTACACCTTATAGCCAGGCATAAATACACAAACACCAGATCAAATTTTAATAAGTTTAATGCCCCGCTAAAAACTTTTAGATAGTCGACAGAAGATTAGGGCCGTCCCTCTGTGACTATGTACAATACATAAGAATGAACTATGACAACACTGATTAACTTTGATAACATTAACTTTGAGAAACTGATTAACTTTGAGAAAACTGATTAACTTTGGTAACACTGACTAACTTTTTAAAAACGTTCATCACTATGGAACAGTCTTGCAACACGCAAAAAAAACTTTAGTCACTTTGTCTCACCACTACGGTTGATCTTGCCCATACAGCGCGGAGCAAAGTTTGGTTACTACACTTCACTTTACTTTATACTCGTTCTTCTTATTCTATATTTAGACTCGTTCCCGTCAGGCACTTGTATGTCCCCAGAAGGGAGGCTCCACACAGGTTTTTTTTTATATATCACCAGTTGACTGACAGCGCAATCTGTTGACCAACGTCGATGTTCTGTATAAGCATTATCGTTCCATTCCCAATCTTTTAAACAGATGCCACAAGAAAAACACTGAACGTGGTCACTGTTCCCTAAATACACAAATCCTGCTCTGGGTAAATCTGTCTGTTTAGGTCCCGGTAGATATTTGGGCCAATGATATTTAAACGTCAGGTACCTGGATTCATACGTACAAAAATTAGTTAAGGCTAAAGGTATTCTTAATTCCTGATGAAATGATAACCCGCAGGTCTTAGTTTAAAAGTAGCCACACCTTGTCTCCTTTCTGTAGGTGGAGTCCTTGTCACTTCTATCAGATTGACTCTCAACACGCTATCCACTTCAACCCGATGGGCTCGTGGTACACTATCCACTTCTACCCGATGGTTTCGTGGTACACTATCCATCATGTCTCGGTTCATGGGAGCACTATCCGTGATGGTCTGACTAGCATCCATCGTCGATGAAAATAGAGTTTCCATACTTTATGTTCTTTCCATCGTGTCTGAGAGTGAATTGTCCTGATGTGGATTCTCAACCCCTTTTTATAAGGTCCATAAAATCTACTTTTAGATCAGACCAAAAATCATATTTTTCTACGTATTTTGTCCTGAAACACAAATTGTATCATCGGTACGTCTACACTATGACCAAAAGGATCCCATGTTACTTGTCGTTGTTCTTTATGCACATGACACATCATACCTGCTCGGTTACCATTATTATCATTTAATTGTAAATGAAAAGTGTCACCGTACATAGGAGACTGACGACAATCGCTTAACCATTGTCGTAGAAACATTAAAATATCATGAGGTATTTCTTCCTGTTCTACTTTTCGCGGTCGTCCGCTACTTCTTTTCACTCCTTCCCTCTGTCCTTCTTCTTCTTCTTTTTGTTCTTTTGTTCTCTCTATGGATACTTTTCGTGGACGTCCCCTCTTTCTTTTCATTCTCTGTTCTCCTTCTTTTCCTTCATCTCTCTGTCCTTCTGACTTTTCCTGTCCTTCTGTCTTTTCCTGTCCTTCCATCGTTTCCCCCATTCTTTCTCTCTGTTCTTCATCTTCTCTCTGTTTCCCTTCTTCTCTCTGTTTTCCTTCTTCTTCTCTCTGGTTCTCTTCTTCTCTCTGTTTCTCTTCTTCTTCTCTCTGTTTCTCCCCTTTCCACCCCTTTCGTCTTTTCATTTCTTCTTTTTTCGAGTCTTTATTCATTTCATTTTCTCTTTTCGTCGGTTTCAAATTAATAGAAGTTCAATACCCGATGTGGACACGATGACTCTCGGTCATCAACTGACCAAAGTCCCGTGATGCCCTTCATTTTATGATTAAATGACACGACGGAAATGAAGTTTGGCAATCACTTTTCCTCCTAGAAAATGAATTTTACGTCCCATGTCATATCTCAATTGTATTTCAATGGTATCAAAATACTTTTTATTTAAACCCACATAATTATAATGAAAAGGTTCCCAATGTAGATGATTGAGCGATTGACCCGTTTGAAAAGGGACCACACGTAATAACGGTAACGTTTGTGAACCCACAATTTGACTTTCGGCAATGTTACTGTAGACATAAATACCACTCATGCCAATATTTAAATCGGGTGGATACCGTGACATGTTTGTGACATCGATCCATTCAGTCATCTCCTCATTCATGTCAATGGCTTCAAAGCCAAGCTTATAACCTAGTAGACTTGGAAAACGTATTAAAAAGGGAACGGAATAGATGGATCGGCCTTTAAACTCAATCACATATCGATCTAAAGCTGAGTCATACCTGAATTTAATAGTATTTTTATGAGAGAGATCTTCTATACCATCAATGACGAAATTTAAGTCTCCAAATACTTCCTAAAAAAGCGATCCCCGACTTCGTATCAGTTTTACAGATGACATGATCAAACTGGGGATCATCTAACGGGACGTGTTTCTTAATCAATTCTACAGTAAAACGTTCATGTTGACGATATTTCATTTCCTTTTTCTTAGGATACGTAGAGGGTACCTGGAGTATTTTAGGTGTAACGACGGATTCCAAAGGAACGTGAAGGGGAACCGTGACATCTATGTAATTCTCATCGGATCCTATCGATTCTATTAAGTTGGGAAAGATCAATTCACTCAAAGCTACTTCCCACTCACTATCCATCATACTTAAAGCTTGAGGTAAATGAGTTTTGAATTCTGTTAAGGTATTATTGGGAAAGACTTTTAAACTAGGTAAAGTCATGTAAAAACTACCATGATCTTTAGAATCGAGAGTCGCCATGATACGTGTACTTGAGATCAAACTGTATAAATGAACCCCTACCCGTCACTGTCTTCTGTTTTATATCATCAACAACAACACCAAAGTAAAGTTTCATAGATTTTAATACTCAATAAACAAACTTTATTCAA
Organism: Atrina japonica; assembly: GCA_030159075.1. NCBI lineage: Eukaryota > Metazoa > Mollusca > Bivalvia > Pterioida > Pinnidae > Atrina > Atrina japonica. Next base: position 121,840 of record BROG01000058.1, read on the forward strand.
ACAGTCTCACTTTTTGCAATAACCATAAGGTAAAGTACAAAAGTTTTCAATGCGGTGTCTCTTATCATACACGACACGCACTTCTTTAGTCATCGCCTGTGTTTTGACTTTATGCTGTTTCGTTTGCATGATCCTATGAGGGTACAATACAAGCACTTTCTTTTGTTGACCACGTAACAACTGTTTAAATGTATCTACGTTGACTGTAGAAGTGGTACGACTATCAAAAGTGATTCCTTTGACTTTACACACCGTTTTGTCCTGACGAGTCTTGTATGCATAATTTTTAGGACCTCCCGAGACAAAGGATAAGATAGAATCGTCATCTAATTCGTCTGTCCATCCTCCTAAACTGTTCATTATAGTGCTGTGAATCGTGTTGATAAATGATACTGTCTGTATCAAAATATAACACACGTTCTCCCAAACGTTCTAGGGTGGCATAGAGATGTAACCGTGATAAAGACGTCGTAAAGGCTGCTAGCACTACATTGCTAAAACCATTTGGTTCATCAAAGTCATCCGTCAATTTCGAATTCACCAGCAACATGTCAAGCTCATCATGGCATTCGTCATTTGGAATCAGTTCTAAATGTAATATATCACGAGTGTCATCTTGAAGTAACTGTTCTAATGCTTCGTAACTCTCCACATACTGTGTCTGAGGTAAATTAGTCAGTTGAGCAAATTTACCCCACAAACAGTTCAGAAACAGTTTAGCAATGGTCCGTAAGATAGGATTCTTCTGTACATCATCTTCTCGTATGATCAGTTGTTCTCTCGTTTCAATCTCTTTGAGGTACTGACGACGGTCTTCTACTGTTTGACAGGAAGCAGGAAAACCACTAGCCTGTTGCTTAATCTGGAGAAACTGATCAATATAGCTACGAAATAAAATATTGGACAGATCAGGGAAATGCCATACTTCAAAGATACGTTCGATCACATAACCTTTCTCTATAGCTTTATTCAATTCACACGTCGTCCATGTACCTAACAAACTTCGCCCTTGATTAGAGCATCGATAACTAATACCCAACTCCTGTTCGATTCCTTGTTGAGCACAAGTACGGCATAAAGGACAAAGTAATTTTCCTCCTGCAAACCGATAAGGTAACACGTGATGAAACCGCTGACGAGGAAGAATAACTCGACATTGTACCAGTCCAAAATATTGATCTAGAATTTATTTGGTCATTATTTACTTCAGGTAAGTTTATGTCATGTGCATCACCAGCATTTATTTTATTTAAAAAATCAAGTTATCTATAGAAATATTTTGAGACTTCTTTTTAATTTTGGGTTTAGGATTTTCCAATATTCGCGTGGATTGCAGGTTCTTATACTACTTATGTTTTTATTAACTTATTCCTATATCTATTGATACTGATATTCTTTTTTTTTCTTTTTGTATTCATTTTCAGACACATCAGTTTAAATTTGTTTATGTTTTCTTTTTAAGTATAAATGAAGAAGTACCAATTAAAAATCGAATCTCAAGTCCATGAGAACACGACGAATTAGATGTGCAATGGTCTCAACATGAATAACAATTGCGAATCACAAACGGGATGGACCAGGTGTCCGGAGGGAGTCGGCGTCTTCTGCTGGCATGCCACACCCGTAGCAAATGTTCCATGGAACATTTTCTAGTACGATGAACGTTTCAAATTTAGTGAAAATGTCAAGTTTGGTGAAGTGTTCATGTTCGGTGAAAAGCAAGATTGTCGAAAGCGAGTCACTATCTGTGGCCGTGCTTCGGAACACTATCTAAGGTAATTAAGAGGGGTATAACGAAATGTTTTTAGATTACACTCTTTATTAAACCAAGATTTTGACTTTTTATCACTTTTGTTTAAAATTTGTTTAACTGTAAATTAAGAAATGATGTGAAAAGTTTCCAACTCAGATTATTATGGTAATGGCTATTTAGTTTTTGGAATCAGACGTATCTCCTTTTTTGTATATTGAAATGTTGTTATTAACAGTTAGGCACTGCTGGGGTATTAATGCGGTGTCAAATATAATATTAAAAAGAAGCATATACGTGTATAATTAGCATACTAGTAACTGTTTTATATATATATATATATATATATATATATACTCGTTGATAACTTAATCATCACCTGATGATTTATTGTTTTCAAGATCCTTATAACCTTTTCAACTTTAAGTTGAAATAGGTTCGATTAAAATGAAATTTATTTGGTCATTATTTACTTCAGGTAAGTTTATGTCATGTGCATCACCAGCATTTATTTTATTTAAAAAATCAAGTTATCTATAGAAATATTTTGAGACTTCTTTTTAATTTTGGGTTTAGGATTTTCCAATATTCGCGTGGATTGCAGGTTCTTATACTACTTATGTATTCATTTTCAGACACATCAGTTTAAATTTGTTTATGTTTTCTTTTAAGTATAAATGAAGAAGTACCAATTAAAAATCGAATCTCAAGTCCATGAGAACACGACGAATTAGATGTGCAATGGTCTCAACATGAATAACAATTGCGAATCCCAAACGGGATGGACCAGGTGTCCGGAGGGAGTCGGCGTCTTCTGCTGGCATGCCACACCCGTAGCAAATGTTCCATGGAAACTTTTCTAGTACGATGAACGTTTCAAATTTAGTGAAAATGTCAAGTTTGGTGAAGTGTTCATGTTCGGTGAAAAGCAAGATTGTCGAAAGCGAGTCACTATCTGTGGCCGTGCTTCGGAACACTATCTAAGGTTATTGAGAGGGGTATAACGAAATGTTTTTAGATTACACTCTTTAATAAACCAAGGTTTTGACTTTTTATCACTTTCATTTTTATTTTTACATGTGTTTACGTCATAAGTACCTAGTGTTTTACGTGCAGAACCGATCATTATATTATATTCTTCTCACAAATGAATTAATATGTACACTATTTACACGTTCATTTTTGCAGTTTGCAAATCACTTAACAGTTCACTTATTTTATTTACATCAATAATTTACGCGAATATTATAGTTTCACCGTTTCCCTATGCCTTTAGTTTTTTGTTTGTTTTTTTTTTTGGGGGGGGGGGTATTGGGGCACGTATTATCGTCATTAAACTCATTTGTGTTATCATCCGCACCATTTACATCTATGGACAGCATGAGCGGACAGTGTGCATCAGAAATTAAACAACTGAATTCTAAAACTGAAAAATCATCAACGTAATTCAATAGGTTGGGTGTAGCAATCATTGTGGTATAACAAGTACTTTTTAGTTATGGCCGTTGATATAAAGCAGGAATAACTCCAATGTTTCCAGTTAAACAGTTTTAATTGGAAAGTCCAAACAGCCTAACATGTTGTATGCTGAATATAAAGATGGCGATCCGGAACTACTCTCCCTCACGGCCTGACACACTCCTCTTTCCTAACTATGTCCGTGACTACTACATCTAGATGAGGAGTGTGTCAGGCCGTGATACACTGGATACTTTTATGGCTGTCCAGACCACACAATTCTTTCTTTCATTCTCCCATGTTATCACTATCATACATAGGTATAAGGCTATTGGTAAGTTAATCTAAATATACTACTTGTACTAATAATGTACGTATCATATAGTGTGATAATTAAACAAGCACGTGTTGATAACGAGTGCATACATTTATACTACTAGACACATACGGAAACATCTGGAGATATAAATTCTGTGTCTTGTTTCACATCATAATATTCCATTATATAATCTTATTTTTACAAGTACGTCTACCAATTCCATTACAACCCTTACGACGAATTCCCTGGTGGGATATATACAATGTCAACAAGACAATTTTAAACCATAATACATGTTTGCTACTTGTTTACAATGATGTTTATATTTAGATAGATTATTTCTGTAATTCACGATAATGCCTCCTGATTTAGCACTACTAATTTTACATGCTATTCGTACAATGTACTTTAGCGATCACTGTATATAAAGACCACCTGGTCACAAAGACCTTTTATTGCTGTCCCAAATAGTACCATTTGTGTACAAATCAACCTCTATATAAAAACAACCTCCCTATAAAGACCAGTTTTCTTGTGTCCCTAAGGAGGTCGTTATATAAAGGTTTCACTGTATTTGGTATAGGCAATCAGTGTTAAAAGAATGTTATATATGTTATATGTAATTTTTATCATTTATTTTATATCCTATTATTATATTTTTCGAGGTCATCATGTATTTATTGATATCTGATTTTGACATTAATTTCTCTACTTCTGTTTTTTCTAAAGGTTTATTAAAAAGACATGGTATAAATCACTAGGATGTCCAGGATACAGGTACAAATCTGGCAAAAATGGACAAATACGGACCTCTCGATTTATTTTTATTAATTTAGTAAAGGTAAAAATGGGGGTATTTTCTATTTCATGTGTTGTTGTTGTTGAAACTGAATTATCCCAGAAATTGTGAGCTATTGGTATAACTGAAATTTTATTTATCAGGTTATCATATATAATTTTGTTTGTTTCTTGTTGGAGATCTGTGTGCTTTCCTGAATTTAATGTTCTTATTATATCATTGGTTCTACATTGAAGTTGACTCAGTCGGTACCGCACTCGACTCATGATCGTGAGGTCGTGAGTTCGAGTCCAGCCTGCGGCAGGTTGGTTTCTTGTCCTTCGGATGAGACAGTAAAAAACGAGGACCCGTGTCACAGTAAGTGCTGGCACGTTAAAAAACCCTCACTGCTCAATGGTCGTAAGTGCCAAGCATTGGCTAAAATTTGAAGCCCTTCACCGGCATTTGGTGACGTCAATATATGAGTGAAATATTCTTGAGTGGGACGTGAAACAACAATAAACAAACAAACAAACATTTAAGTTTATAGTTTGATAACTCTTATCTTTCTTATATTAATTGACCATTTCTGTGGTATTGCCTTTTTAAATTTTAATATTTCAGATATTCAGTTTTGTTGGTATTTTTTAAGTTCATTCCTTATGACATTTTCATTAATTTTACCCTGTTCATCAATAATATGTTTCAATTTAAGTATATCACTTAGTCTATTCATCCATTTTTTAATTAATAATGTTTCATTTTTATACTATATGAATTTGTTTCCCCAAAGTAATTTGGTTTCCTATTTCAAAAATATTTGTTGGATTGTTACATTGGTTTCCCCTATATCTTTCCTTTATTTATTTTGATAAAATACTGTTATATTTTCTATTTTTTCAAAATCCTTCGTTTGGTCCAGATTCATTTGATAGCAACAAATTTGATCCAAATAAGCCATAATAAAACTTTGTATTGTTCTCCATAAGCTATTGTCATTCTCTATTATTTTTAAACCCATCCTGATAGGATAGTACTAATGTGTTATTTTAGGTCAATCATATTTGGTCCCCCCTTTTCATATTTTCTGATAATTGTTTTTCTTTTCAATTTATCTTTATTGGTATCCCATATGTATTTATAGTTGATATATTCTATTGTTTTCAATTAAGGATTGTTTTTCATTTTTGGAAAGCATCGAGTATAAATGCAATGGATTATGGGAAAAAAATCTGTACAACAGGAAATGCTGCACATCGAATTTTTTTCCATAATCCATTGCATTTATACTCGATGCTTTCCAAAAAATGAAAAACAATCCTTATATTTATACATATTACCATTTTCTGTGAATCTGTGGTCAGCTGGTTACGAAATTCAATCTATGTAATTGGCTTTGCTGTGGTTTTTTTTCACATGACGTAACAGCCAAATAGCTGTGTGAGACGAGAAGTACTTCCTCTTTTCTGTCCGGAAATACTAAATGGAATTAAGGTTTATATTCTTATTTTCATATCATTTTGAAAAAAAATAGTGATATGGAAAATTTTGAATAAGTGTCAAATTTGTTTAACTTATTTTAAAATATTCTTCTGCTTGGTAACCGGAAGGTTAAATGTGTCAGAAGAGAATTGAAAATGCAAATGGCCGCGCCCATGAGTATGCTGTAATGTATTTACAATATAAAAATTTCAGATACCAAAGTATAAATCAATAGAATGCCCAGGACATAGATACAAATCCGGTAAAAATGGACAAACATGGACCTCTGGAAACCAAGAGGTGGGATCAGGTGCCATGGAGGAGTAAGCATCCCCTGTCGACCGGTCACACCCGCCGTTAGTCCACAGTCAAGTCCAATGAAACAAGTGAGGAGTGTATCCTCGTCACAATTGGTACAGACGTCTCAACAACCGCCAACGAAAAGACAACTCAACATGTCACCTAGTGAAACAGAGTGGTCGCAAACAAGACTATTATACCGACCGTAAAATTTGCGGAACGTTGACATTAAACGCGGTTTTCGATATCCCTGTGTCAATAATTTGTCAGTGAGTAGTTTACCTCTGTATATGAAATCTTCATATGTTGTGCACGCCCTGGCATATCGGATCATATGTGAAATATAAACTCCATATGCGGGTGACTGAGGGATATTACTACTTAAATGTGGAAAATTTACGATGGGAAAACCGAAATCGTCGCGTTTATCGTATAGCTTAGTTGCTAATTTCCCGTCTGTGTTTATATTAAATAAAATGTCTAAGTATAAAGCGTGTGTGCTTGATTCTGTTTTATCTTTAATTTCTAGTTCGCTGGGATATATTGACATATGTATGAAAATTGTCATCATTAATTGACAAAACGTCGTCGATATATCTTAATGTCAGATTAAAGGCCACTGCTAACTTTTTCTTCTTTTGATTCAGCAGTTTCTGAATGAAGTCTGTTTCGCTTGAATAAAGGAACAGGTCGGCCAGTAAAGGAGCACAATTGGTGCCCATAGGAATGCCGACAGTTTGTTGAAAGACCATGTCTCCGAACATTACAACGAATTTGCGTTTGAATTCTGATACATTATTAATGGAATATACTATAGAAAGTTTGAGTGTGTCTTACAAGAAGAGAGACAGCTAATATTCATTCATGACAACTGAAAGTAGCCATTTTATTTGACATTTTTTACCAATCAACTGGGAATCATGATGTCTGATTGGTACGTAACTTACATATGTATTTCACACGACCTGATTTTACATGATGCGGGTGACGAATTGTTTCTGATAGGAATATCCGGTGAAGGCAAACAAATCGACTTGTTTATCACCCGCAAATGGAGTTTATATTTCAAAACTGATCTGATATACCAGGGCGTGTACAACATATAACAATTTTTATATACAGTGGTAAACTACTCACTGACAAAATATTGTCACAGGGATATCGAAAACTGGGTGTAATGTCAACGTTCCTAAAATTTTACGGTCGGTATAATAGTCTTGTTTGCAATTATTCTGTTTCACTAAGTGAAATGTTGAGTTGCCTTTACGTTAGAGGTTGTTGAGACGTCTGTACCAATTGTGACGAGGAACCACTCCTCACGTATTTCATTGGACTTGACTGTGGACTCACGACGGGTGTTACCGGTCGATAGGGGATGCTTACTCCTCCATGGCACCTGGTCCCACCTCTGCATGTGGTTCTGGTCATAACATGACCTAGATATATCGCGATTTGGGCCTGTAGACTGTACAAAGTGCTACAGATGTAGTCTCGTGTTTTCTTTCTTTGATTTTTATTTGTTTTGTGGAAGGCCCAATGTATGGCTTTTAAGATTAAATATATAAGAAATAAACATGTGGTATTCTATTCTTTATTGATTTGTTCATGTATTCTTACGCTGAAAAGTAAAGCGGTTAATATTCGGGGTACGCGACTGCATTTACAGAATATATAATATATTTACTTGGAACGAAAGGAATTGCAATCGGTATGTAAATATATAGTATTATAGATCATCTCTATTACTTTAATTAGATATGTTAGTTGGGGGTACAAAAAGTGACTTTGTTATTTGAATTCTACCTACCATAGTTAATTTTCTCTGTTTCCATAGATTTATCCCGTTTTGGGATTCGCAATTGTTCGTGTTGAGACGATTTATATATCCAAATTGACTTGAGCTTCGATTATTAATTGGTGCTTCTTAATTTTTATTTTACTAATCCAGTCTTTTTTTTCGTAATTATAGTCAACATTTTTATTACCTAATCTTATTCCTGGTGTTTCTTTCTCTGTTCGGTATTAGCCCTGATAAATTACAAAATATTTCTAGAGCCGCTCTGTCGCAGTCAGTTGCGCGCTCGACTCTTGGTCATGTATGTCATATCTTAACTACTCAGTTCTTTAAGTAGGCTTATTTGGTAAAAACTTAGACAGAATGCTACAAAATACAAAAACTTCTTTTGTTTACCTAAGCTCCTCATATGGAGTGCAAGTTTTTTTGTTTGTTTATTGTTGTTTAACGTCCCACTCAAGAATATTTCACTCATATGGAGACGTCACCAAATGCCGGTGAAAGGCTACAAATTTTGGCCTGTGCTCGGCACTTACGGCCATTGAGCAGTGAGGGTTCTTTAACGTGCCGACACCTACTGTGACACGGGACCTCCAGTTACTGGTATACATTTTAAGAAGACAGAGTATCGCTTACAAAAATTGCATGATTACTGCCCTTATTATTCCCCTTTTTTATCATATTTTTCTCTACCACATCTAGGTTCTTTCTTCATCTAATCTTTCTATATTAGGTTCAGGTGTAGATGTAGATATTAAGACGACAGAGTGTCAATTTAGAAAATTACAGACCGTCCACGCTTATCTTTGGAGTTATTTCATTTTGTTCATTTCATTTGCCTGGGCCATATCTGTTTCATTTCTTCACCTCTGGTCTTTCCATATCTTGTTCCAACATATTCTAAGGTAGATTAATAATTGATTTTTACAATTTATACATGTATTTACAGGGTGTTTAAAAAACATGTCCCTACTTCAAATGCCTTGATTTTGAGCGCAGACACATGATAATTAAAAAATTAAAAGTTCAATAGAAAGAGATTTAACCTATAACCTTTGAGTTCAAGTTCATTGTTTTGCCATAAAATGTAAGGCCACTTACCATTTGGCTTGGTTTCATATTATCAACAGCAAATATTGGGCTAATCATAACATCTTTATCTTTATTGGCTCAGTCGGTAGCGTGCTCGACTATTGATCATGAGGTCGTGAGTTCGAGGTCGGTTTCCTGTCCTTCGGATGAGACATTAAAAAACCGTGTCACAGTAGGTGTTGGCACGTTAAAGCACCCTCACTGCTCAATGGCCGTAAGTGCCGAGCATAGGTCAAAATTTGGAGCTCTTCGTCTGCATTTGGTGGCGTCTCTAGATGAGTGAAAAATTGTAGATTAGGAAGTTAAACATCAATACGACTGCAACTAAATATTTCTTTTGTATCAAGAGATTTTGTTATATCTGATTTTGATTTTAAAAATAGTGTCGTGTCATCTGCCAGTTGTGATATTTTTAAATCTTCACTTAGTGTGTTAATTAGTTTTATACCTTAGATATGATTTTGTTGTCTTAATTTTATTGCCAAAGTTTCCACTAGAGCCGAGAGCGGAAAGCCTTGTCGGATTCCCTTTGCTATTTTCATGGGTGTAGATAACCATCCATTATTTGTTATTTTACATGTAGTATTGTTAATGTGGTAAACATAAACTTCCATTCTATAGTATCGAAAGCCTTTTTAAAGTCCAAGGAAAGAATTGCACCTTGTATTCCAAGATTTTCTGAGTAGTCAATAATATCTTGAATTAATCTAATATTGTAACATATGTCCCTTCCATTAATGAAACCATTTTGGTCCGTGTGTATGATTTTGGGTAAGATTGGATTTATTCGCTGTGCTAATCAATATACTGCTATGTCCGTGTGTATGATTTTGGGTAAGATTGGATTTATTCGCTGTGCTAATCAATACACTGCTATGTTGTAGTCTGTATTTAAAAAGGTTATGGGTCACCAACTTTCTAGGTCAAAAGGGTCAGTCATTTTTCTTATACATGAAAGATAATACTCCTGTGTACTAGATAGATTTTGTTTTCATACCCTCCGTTTAAGGAGTTTATGAGTAATCTGTTAAGTGAAAACTAAAATGTTCCTATAGAGTTCAACAGTCAGTCCATCTACTCCAGGATATTTATTAGTTTTCATTTTATTTATTGCTGCATGGCATTCCATTTCTGTCAGTTTACCTTCACAGAATTTTTTTATCATCTACATTCAATTTTTTTTATGTTCAATTTTTATTATATGTTTCAATTTTTGAAGGGTTTAGATTTGTATATAGATGGTGATAAAATTATTTTTGTTTTTCTAAAATGCAGTTTAGGTTTGTAATCAAATTTCCATGTTTATCATTCAATGTATTTATGGATTTTGGCTCTTGTCTATTTTTTAAAGATTAAAAAAATATTCAGTGTGTCCCTCTCTTTCTTTCGTCCATTTCATCTGTGCAGCTTTAGCTTCTTTATCATATTCATTTTCCAGTTCCTTTTCTATATTGTCAATTTCATTTTGATCCGATTTTGTATCTATCTTATCTTTTAGGTTTTCTTCACGTTCCTGTATTTTATTTTTTCTGACTTTCCCTTTACCATATTTGATTGAATTTTCCTTTATTTCTTCACTACATATGTCCGAGATTTGTCTTACCTTATTATATTTTTGTGGTAGGTTTTTATATTTTGTTATTATTTTTTCAATAAGATATACATAGGATTTATCTTTTAGCAATGAATTATTAAGTGTCCAGAAACTTGGTCCTCTGATTACGTTTTTACTATCAATTTTTAATATTTGATAATTGCTTGCCTTATATCATATTTATTTACTCTTATGTATTATCTCTTTTTGTATTAAAAATAATCTATCCTACTGGCATCTGTATTTGAATTTTTACTTTTCCAAGTAAATTGGTGTATGTGTGTTGTTGTTTCTATGGGACTATAAGATTTATTCCTTTCTTTATATTTCTAACTCATTACATGTTTTATCTTTCTATTTATTTCCTATCTTACTCCCATTTAATTTCATTCCAGTCTCCTCCCTTGATTACAAATCCTTCGGTTTTATCTTGTATAATTGTTTTTATTTGTTGACAAATTGTTGTCTTTTATGTCTTATCATTTGATTCATAAATATTGATGAAACAGTAGATAATATAATTTATTTGTACGTTTGCTAAAATGTATCTGCCTTCCCTATAAATTGTTATGATAAGTATTTCAGTATTTAAGTTTTCATGTATAAGTCTGCTAACCCCTCTACTATTTGAGGATCCTGTGCTGTGTATTATTTTACCTTGCCATTCTTTTTTGATAATTGTTATTAATATTTCATCTGTAAAGTGTATTTCTTGTAAAAATATTATATTTGATTTTTGGTTCTTGATCCATTCATATAATCCATTTCGTTTTAGTTTTAGCGCTTGTGTGTTTAAAGTGGTAAAGTGTCAATTTTCATTTTCGGTGGTATGTGTTCTATATTGTTGTTATCTATTTTAAGTTTGTTTTCATATGTGTTTGTAGGACTATATTCCGATACCAAAATGATTTGCCATAATTGTGATCTGCTATGTTGTACTATATATGTATAATGTTTCATTCATATTATCTAATATTTCTGTACAGTTTACCTGTTGATTTTCTTGGTCATAAGACTAGTAAGGGGACGACCATTTGATTCTGAGGAGGTGGGGGTGCTGCAGATTTTGGAAATAAATATTCTGGCCTTGAAAATATTGAAAATAAATAATCTGTCCTCGGCTAGCAAGAAAATAAATAATATGACCTTAGCTGGTGCCAAGGTTTTGGTGAAGATTAATTAATAATTAAAAATTTTCGGCTCGCTTTGCTCGCCATATTTCATTCTTCGATTTTTTCGGCTCGCTACATTCGCCATTTTGTGGTAGAGGATAGTCTCTTATGTATGACAACAAGTAGATACAATCATTCTATTCAGTGTAATTTTAATGTTATGCTTTATAACCTATAAGTTAACCTCGTCCAGATCAAGAAAAGGTTCATAAGACACCATCCCGCCATTTTATATGGATTTACTTTTTGTACAATAAATTGAAATAAACTAAAAAGCCTAGAATTTGACAAAAATGATTAAAACCTCTATACAGTGGAACCACGCCTAAAGAACACCTCGTTTCGGAGACCACTTCACAATTAAGACCATGAATTTTCAGTCTCTTAACTAATGTTTATTTTACTTAAGAGGCAACCTCACTAATCAAACCTTTTTGAGTCAGATAGGAGGTCTTATTGACGGGGTTTCGCTGTATTTTTAAATAAGAAGTTGGAACAGTAATAAGAATAAATTACCAAAGTTTTTGTGCCTGGTTTCGCACGGCAAAACAACTTTATACTCTTCCTTCCATCTAACCCCAAATAATAGACCCACCCTGGATTTGTCTATATATTTTGAATTCAATGACTACACTTAGTTTTGTTTCAGTTTATCTCTAAACTGTTTGTCCTACATATCAGTAAAGAAATTTTGATTTGTATGTATGAATATGAACAAAATTTGCATTATATCAAAATGTATATGATTTATCCTACATTGTGTTATTATCAGCTAGATGTATCAAAATTTAATCATCGATGATATCCAATTCTTTACACTGAATGAACGCACCGTTATTACGCGTACATGTACAGCATATAAAACACTTTACACCCCTCATTGAAAATTCCTGGATCCACCCCTGTAACTGAGAACAACAAAGTTTGGTTGAAGACATAGTTCAATGTATGTGCGTGTTTGTACACTTACCAAATACTAGATCGGATTTTGAATTTGAATTTTGAATAGTGTTATATGCCACGCTCAACAATTTTTCAGTTATATGGTTATGGCCAGTTTTATTAGTGGAGGAGAGAACTCGTTAACAATATACCGGGAAGAGACCATCAGACTTCCGCAATTAAATTGGTAAACACTCTCACAAATATCAATTTAGTTTCCAGCCGGGCTCACACCTGTGGTGATCAGAAGTGAGAGACTTCATGGTTTAAAACCCAATGCTTTAACCACTCGTCCACAGAGGCCCCACAAATACCATTTAAGGCTTCCAAATTGTTGAAATGTGACAGCATGTAAACCGAATTTGACCCGTTCATCGAACTAGAAAGGTTTCCATGGAACATTTGCAACGAGTGTGGCATGCTAGCAGAAGACGCTGACTCCTTCCGGACACCTGGTCTTATCCCGTTTGGGATTCGTCATTGTTCTTCATGTTGAGACCATTTGCACATCTAATATGTCGTGTTATAATGGACTTGAGTGTTTTGATTATTGATTGTTACTTCTTCAATTTGACCTTTCTATGTGTTCCTTATCACAATCTTTCCTCACAATAATCCAGTGTGCAGTGAGGTTTGTATTTTATAACACTTTTGAATAGTATATACTTATGTTATCCTCTCAAACTCAACTCCCCCTTTGAAAAGTTTCTAGATCTGTCACTGCAATATATTACATTTCTGACATGTAAATAGCGGAAAAAATGAAGAAAATAAATAATCTGTCCCTAGTCTGCTCGAAAATAGATATTCTGTCGTGCAATGGTATGAAAATAAATAATCTGACTCGACAAAGTTTGCCAGCCCCCCCCCCCCCCGTAATCAAATGATCGTCTTCTAATGTAACAAAATTATCAATGATATTTATTTGTACTATTACTATTACAGTTTTTCCGATTGTTTATGATTGATATATAAAGATATTTTCTATACACCTAGCATCGCACCCAAGCTATTCAATTACAAACAGGTTTTGCAGTTCCTAGACATCAACCATCTTCTTCACAACACTCACACATGTTCATGTGCTTCATCTCCTTTCAAATACAATCCTATCGGGCATGTCATGACGAGGTCCTTCAAAATCACGTGTCTGTATTACGCTCATTTGATATACCTACAACGGATACCGATTTCGAGCTACCACTTTTATATTGGAAACCTAAACTTCATAAAACCCTATATAAGCATAGATACATAGCAGGATCCAGCAAATGTTCTACCAAACCTTTATCTTTACTCCTTACCAAGATATTGATAGCCGTTAAGGAGAAACTTCAGCAATATTGTACAGTTGCTTATTCCAGAAGCGGTGTAAATCAGATGTGGATACTTAAAAATTCTAAACAGCTTTTAGAAAATTTGAAGGGACACAATTTTTCTCGAATTCACAGAATCAAAACTTTTGACCTCTCTACTCTTTACACTACTATTTCACATAAAAAATTAAAAGAAATACTTTTCAGCATCATAGACAACTGTTTTTTCACTAAAGGTGGTACCCGAAAATTTAAATATGTATTGATTGGCTATCATGATACCTACTTCGTCAAACACCACTCTGATTCTACACGTAGATACACTGAAATTTATATAAAAAACATGCTGGAATTTCTAATAGACAATATATTTGTAATGTTCGGAGACGTGGTCTTTTAACGAACTGTCGGCATTTCTATGGGAACCAATGTGCTCCTTTATTGGCTGACCTGTTCCTTTATTCATATGAGGCAGACTTCATTCAGAAACTGCTGAATCAAAAGAAGAAAAAGTTAGCGGTGTCCTTTAATTTGACATTTATATATATCGACGACGTTTTGTCAATTAATAATGACAATTTTCATACATATATCAATGCGATATATCCCAGCGAACTAGAAATTAAAGATACAACAGAATCAAGCACACACGCTTCATACTTAGACATTTTACTTAGTATAGACACAGACGAAAAAATTTCAACTAAGCTTTACGACAAACTCGACAATTTCGGCTTTCCCATCGTAAATTTTCACATTTAAGTAGCAATTATATCCCTCAGTCACCCGCATATGGAGTTTATATTTCACAAATGATCCGATTTGCCAGGGTGTGTACAGCATATGAAAATTTCATATACAGAGGTAAACTACTCACTGACAAATTATTGACACAGGGATATCGAAAACCGCGTTTAATGTCAACGTTCCGCAAATTTTACGGGCGGTATAATAGTCTTGTTTGCCACTACTCTGTTTCACTAAGTGAAATGTTGAGTTGCCTTTTCGTTGGCGGTTGTTGAAACGTCTGTACCATTTGTGACGAAGATACACTCCTCACGTGTTTCATTGGACTTGACTGTGGACTCACGGCGGGTGTGACCGGTCGACAGGGGATACTTACTCCTCCATGGCACCTGATCCCACCTCTTGGTTTCCAGAGGTCCGTGTTTGTCCATTTTTACCGGATTTGTATCTATGTCCTGGGCATTCTATTGATTTATACTTTGGTATCTGAAATTTTTATATTGTAAATACATTACAGCATACTCATGGGCGCGGCCATTTGCATTTTCAATTCTCTTCTGACACATTTAACCTTCCGGTTACCAAGCAGAAGAATATTTTAAAATAAGTTAAACAAATTTCCAGAGGTCCGTGTTTGTCCATTTTTACCGGATTTGTATCTATGTCCTGGACATTCTATTGATTTAAACTTTGGTATCTGAGATTTTTTATATCTTCTGGACACCGAGAACTTTTTTGTGATCAAGAATTTTATACGTAAATTTTCCGCATTTAAGTAGTTATATCCCACAGTCACCCGGGATGGAGTTTATATTCACAAATGATCCGATATACCAGGACGTGTTCAACATATTAACATTTCATAGACAGCTGTGAACTACTCACTGACAAATTATTGACACAGGGATATCAAAAACCGCGTTTGATGTCAACGTTCGCAAATTTATGCTTGGTAAAATAGTCGTGCTTGCGATTACTCTGTTTCACTGAGTGAAATGTTGAGTTACCTGTTCGATGGTGGTTGTTGAGACGTCTATACCAATTATGACGAGGATTCGTTCCTCACGTATTTCATTTTAATTTGACTGTGGATTCACGACGGATGTGACCGATAGACAGGGGATTTTTACTCCTCCATGACACCTGATCCAACCTCTTGATATCAAGAGGTCCGTGTTTGTCCATTTTTTTTACCAGATTTGTACCTATATCCTGGACATCCTGGATTTATACTTTGGTATCGAGTTTTTTATATGTGTGTAGGTGTCAATTATTCCCCAATGCTAAATAATTTTCAAATCGGTTGCAGGTTTCTGGCTCCATTCACATTAACTCTTAATTCACAAATACGGTTATATAATATCGATGAATCATGATAAAAATAGATCAAATTGTAAAATATTTTAAATCTTGAAAACGAATTATAAATAGATGTTTGAATATATTTTGAAATTTTGTGATTATTGAAAAATTGTTTTATGTTTAGGAGACAATATATAAAACTGATGAACATTTGACAAACAGGAACCTCTAGATTTGATTTGATTTGATTTTTTGTTTTACGCCATACTCAACAATATTTAAGTCATATTATGGCGTCCATTTTTTATTGGTAGGTGAGAAACCCCGGTTACCCGGGTAGAGACCACCGACCTTCCGCAAGTAAAGTGACAAACTTTCCAACATATTTCGAAACGACCCTGGCGGGATTCGAACCATAGCTGAGAGGCCTTGTGATTTAAAGCGCAGTGCTCTAACCACTCGGCCACAGAGGCCCCCACGAACCTCTAGACATCCAGATGAATGGTTACATCCGTTGCAAATCTACAGTTCATTAAAATGAAATAAGCGAGGAATAAATATTTGTTAAATCAGGTACAGATGACTCGACAACTGTTATCGAATAGGTAACTCAACATTTCATTTACTGAAACGGAGTAATTGCTAACAAGTTCATTATAATGACTGTAAACATTGCGGAACGTTGCCTCTGTATAAAAAATATTCATATGTTGAGCAGGCCCTGGCATATCAGATTATTTGCGAGATACACCATATGCAGGTGAATGCGGGATATTGCTACTAATGTTGAAAATGGTAAAACCGAAATCAACACGTTTATCGTTGTTAATTTCCAACCTTTCTATAGTGTGTAAAATGTCCATTATTGCCTCTTTAATATCTAGTTCAATGGGATACATCGCATTGACGTCGTTGATACATACAAAGGCTAGCGCTAGCGTCTTCTTCTTTTGATTCAGACACGTCTGGACGAAGTATGCTTCATATGAATAAAGGAACAGGTAAGCTAATAAAGGGTCAAAATTGGTTCCCATGGGTATGCCGACAGTTTGTTGAATGACAAGGTCTCAAAACGTTACAAACATATAGTCTTTTAGAAATTCCAGCATCTTTTTATATCAGATTCTGTGTATTTCTGTGTCAAATCAGAGTGATGTTGCACGAAATAAGTATCATGATAACTAATGCTTAGATATTCAGATTTTCGGTTGTCTCTTGTAGTAAAAATATGGCTGTCGGGAATTTGCTCGCTCTGAAGTTAATGTTTCATTGTGATATGAATTTTTAAGTTGAAAGCATTGTTTTTCATTCTGCTATACGGCATTTCCGAGATCTAGAACGGTTCAGAAAATAAATTGCGCTGATCATGTTTAGAAACTCTAGGCACAAGGCAGCAGGATGTATCATAACACATAAAAAAACAAGTGCATATTGGTGATACAATGTTATAAATCGGATTCCAGAAAAAAAAAATAAGGTCAAATAGGGATCCGTGGAAGGATGATATTTCATTTAAAACCGTTTTCCGAGCCGGCCTGGCTCAGTCGGTAACATGCTCGACTCTTAATCGTAAGGTCGTGAGTTCGAGTTCAGCCGGCGGCAGGTTGGTTTCCTGTCTGTCGGATGAGACAGTAAAAACCGAAGTCCCGTGTTACAGTAGTTGTCGGTACGTTAAAGAACCCTCACTGCTCAATGGCCGTAAGTACCGAGCATAGGCCAAAATTTGAAGCTCTTCACCGGCATTTGGTGACGTCTCCATATGAGTGAAATATTCTCGAGTGGGGCGTTAAACAACAATAAAAAAACAAAAATATAAAACCGTTTCCCGACGGTGAACATACGACTGGAGTCTGGAGTGTATTCCTATGATACGCTATCCAAGCCACTATTATGAGTTTCGACCTCGTCATATGGAATATGACCAATATTCTGTAGGAAATTATAGATTGAAAATTAAAATCTTCATTGTTGGAACTTTAGTATTAATATGAACTTTATTATCTATCAGCTGATATGGGGACTACTGTGTGTATCCGCCATTTTGTCCAAAATATGCCTAGATTTAGGTCACGTGTTGATGAAAGTCACATGACAAAGATGGCCGGAGCTTTTTAAGCAAACGAGTGAACAGATTTTATTGAAACTTTATACAGTTGTTTCCTGCAATAAGTTCTCAAGACGGGTCGAATGTCGAGGTCGTGGAATACAAATTACTACCATCGTTTCTATTTTCAGAAATCTTAAGTAAACAACATTTAGCTTCTCCAGTGAACGGATTTTATTGAAACTTTATACAGGTGTTCCTTAGAACTAGTTAGGGAGACGAGTCGAATTTCAAGGTCGTGGTTTGTGAATGTAAGTCACCGTTACTATTTATAGAAATATTATGTAACTATGTTCGTCAAAAGATTTCCAAGTAATTTAATGAATGGATTTTGATACAAGTTCATACAATTGTTCCTTGCTACATATTCTTTAGACAAATCAACATTTCAACGTCATTGTTTGGTTGTGAATGTAGGTCACTGTTGCTATTTTTAGAAATCATACATAACTTTACGCGCTGTGTAGGTGTTCGAATGCAGGCCACTGTTGCCATTTTCAAGTTTTAGTAATAATACTACAAATGTAGTTCAACATTGCAATGTATTGGCATTTTCTTATCATGCAATGTGTTTAGGTATACTGTAGATTTCTATTCCTGTGTAGTATGATAGTTTGTTTTAGCTTGCATTGGTTGTTGAACTTTCATTTCTAGACTTAATCCTCATATGGATATACATATGTACTTATATGTACACTTATTCACTTCCTTTTGACATAATGCACAAAACATCTCAAAATATCCATGTACTTACATGGTCTGAAGATGAGAGTATAAGCAGTCCATGAACACCCACCCACTCACATATATTATGCATGTGACGCTGTCTGCATATGAACCTAGATAGGATTCCATTCCTTGTGGCGATAACTTTTATTCTTGAATACATGACATTAAGTCCTTACCAGATCCCAGTCACCAATTAATGGTCTTCCGTTTCAGCCTTCACAAACAATCTTTCTATTATGCATTTCCATGTATACTCTTATACCGGTATATTATAATTACATATCTCAACGCAAATAAAATACCTCTTTAGTGCATTCTTAGTGCTAATTGCTTCTTTCAAATAAACTGTGCATCGCTTTACATTTCACGTCTCGTGTCTATATGATGTACGTATATGATTAATGAAATTCAACTTATTTACAAATGTTGGCAGCAGTTTAACTCTGTAGTCAAGCAAAAGATATATAAAAAAGTTGTATTAAATGAAAGTGTTTACAGAAACACTTCTATATAAGATAGTATTGGAGTTTATAGTATTTTTTCTGCAGAAGTGATACCTTCTGTGGCATTTTCAAAGTATTGGTTTTGTTTCACTATTCATGACTCATTACCACGTGTTAGTTAAAACAAGTTACTATCAAGTAAACCTACTTTTATTAAGTTTAAGGGGCATTAGTTATCTTTTCGAAAAATGGTTATTTTCCTTTTTACCTCGACCAGCTGTGTCTTGTTGAGCTTGAGATTTACACTGGTCGATTGGAAAAGTCACTTTATACCCCCCAGTCAACGTTATTTTTCCCTTTATGACAAACGCGACGATTCCAATTGCCATATCAAGAATTTCTCGTTTCTAAAGAGTAATATCCCATCTTCCTCTGCCTATGGTTTTCATTTCACAATTTATACGTTATTATGAGAGCCAAACAAATCGCCAATAAATTACTCAAAAGGGGTTGCGTTGTAGATCACTTGAAATCCTCACTATGGAAGTTTTATGTTTAATGCAGTCATCTTGTTAAACAATATGAAGTTCCCCTCTCAGGTATGGAGATAATATTCTGGAGCCTGACCATAAACAGTGACTCCCTTTCGCCAATTGCATGTATATCTAGAACTAACGGATGGCATTTTCACCAAACTTGACGTTTCCATCGAACTGGAAAGGTTTTCATGTAGCTTTTGCGACATGGTGCAGTATGCTAGCAGAGGACGATGATTCTTTCCGGACACCTGGAACTATCCTGTTTGGGATTTACAATTGTTCTTCACGTTGAGATTATTTGTATATATAATATGTTTTTTCTAATGGACTTGAATTTTCGAATATCCATTAGTACTTTTTATCCCCCGATTTTGCCAAAACGGGGGATATTAATTTGGGTTTGTTCGTCTGTCTGTCCCTCTGTCCGTACGTCTGTTACGCTTCGTTTTTGTGTAATCACGGCCACAAATATTATAATATTTTCTTAAAACTTGGTGACGAGGCAAAATACCGAAAGGACTCGGCCATGTTCGATCGCCACTTTTGGTGCACGTTATTTGACGAAGTTATGCTCCCTTGATTAACGAAAAAATGTCATTGTCTGCTGTTTTCGTGCAATCACGGCAACAAATATCCGATTTTCTTAAATTTGAGAACAAGATTAAATGCCTAAAGGACTCGCCCATTTTATCGCCTCTTTTGGCGAACATTATTTAGCGTAGTTATAGCCCCTTGATTAAAGAAAAATATCATTTTCTACCGTTTCCGTGCAATTTCTGGAACAAATATCTGATTTTCTTCAAATGTGGTAACAAGGTAAAATGCCTAAAGGTGCTTTGGCGGACGATATTTGGCGGAGTAATGACCCCAAAAAATGAAAAATGTCATTTTCTGTCGTTTCTGTGTAATTACGGCAACAGATATTATCCGATTTCTGGCGCACATTTTTTTGGCCGAGTCATGGCCCCTGTGTATAAGGCTTTAGTTTATGTTCGAAATCCTAGCAATACATCTTGTGAAAACAACATGAAAATTACATGTTTAAACCTAACCTATAAAGAGTTTATATAATTGCCCTTTTACGAGAGAGGGTAAAACGGGGGATATAAATTCTACGAATTAGCTTGTTACATTACTACTTACATTGATATACAGTAACAAAAAGAGATATACACAGGCATATTGTAAATTGCAATCGATTAATTAACCTTACTATTTGTCATAAATATTACACTGGAACTGACCTTATTTTCACAAATTGATATAATATACAGCTAATGCCTTTACCCAGTGGTTTTTCATTAACTATCGTTAACTGGGGGAAAACCTATGTATTCGTATTTATGATTATTTTACCTCGTTCTTATTGGTAGACATTGCGTCATCTCGGAGTTACAATTATAACACCAGTTCTTATTAGGAGACTCTGTGTTTAACTTGGAGGTGCAATTATAATATCAGTGGGCATTATTTTCTGCTTGAAGATACAGATTATGTTCTACGTTCGTAATAATGCGCATCGTGATTAGCGTAAAGTTACAGTTATATATGTCAGTTCTTATTGGTAGATATTGTCTTCAACTTTGATTTACTCGTATAGTTATTATGTCAGTTCTTATTAATTAACGTTGTGTTTGACTTGCAGTTACTTGTACAATTATAATGTCAGTTCTTTGTGCTAGACATTGTGTTCAGGTTAGAGTTACAATTATGTCTGTTCTTATTTGTAGGTAGTGTATTAGCTAGGAGTTACATATAATGTCAGTTGTTACCGATAGATATGAACTGATCGTTTCCTGTACCACGATTTTTGTATACCGTTTCCTTTACCATGTCATTCAAGGTTACCTCAACATTTAATTATTCATAATATGAAATGAAAAAACAACACGAAAACAATTCACATATTTTCTATATTAACAAAACCTTTGTGAATAATTAAGAAAATAATCCATTGCTCTTGTGGTCCTCGTGATTAAACATCATTTCATTTTAATTACAGTTAAAGTATATTCAAAGCAGAAGTGGAAAAGGCAAAATTCAGAAAAAGAATAGATTTCGGATAATAATATTTTGCTATGATAAAATAAATAAAACATTTCTTTTGTAATTTATCAAAAAGTTCTTTTCTTGCCTCATCAAATGGTATCAAATATGTTGATGTTTGTAACCCCCGTGGTATGAAAGGGACACGAGAAATATTAACCATATCTTAGATGACCCATTCCATTCTGAGAACTTTGTTCTTGCTTCCTGTTACCGCCATTTATTCTGACAGATGCTGGAACATAACCAAGTGGCTGCCAAAATACTTTACGCTTGCTAACTGGCTTTAAGTCAGTTCCCTCCAGGATGCCGTCATCGCTAGCGATATCATTTTTTAGAATGTCGGTAAATACGTCCTCGTTGACAGGCTCACGCAATTTTCTGTTTGCAATTTCTGTTTTTAAAATGTTTTCAAGCATCTGCATTTCTTTTTCCTGATTTGATGATATTATTGATAATAGTTTGAGATTTGAAAAATATAATGGTCTCAGTGGGTCTGGTAATACCATACTGAACGACATCGCCACACATAATGACAAGAAACACGTTACCCAGGTTTTTGCTGACATCTGCAAAAATGAAAAAAATATGTATGTACTTTAACTTTTAAATTAAGTAGAAAAGATTTAGTTGTAAATAGTGTAATTACAACAACTACGACTACTTCTACTGTTGAATAATAATAATAATAACAATAATAATAATAATGATAATAATAATAGCAATAATAATAATAATAATAATAATAATAATTGTTATTATTATTATTATTATTATTATTGTTATTATTATTATTATTTATAGTAATATATAGTAACAATAACAATGACGAGAATAATAAAAGTAATATTTATAATTGATAATGGTGACACGAATTATGATAACGGAAATCAAAATGATAAATAGAGATAAGTATATGACCATTTTGATATTATACTCCTTTTCAGTCCGAGGTTCCCGATATTAGCCTAAGGGCTGAGAAAGAATAGGATATCAAAATAGTCATATCATAAACTTTTCATCATGTGTTTACATTACAAATTCTACCACATCACAAGACACAGCAATAACAACATACTTTTTAAATCCGATAAGAATTAAAAGTCCTTTCACCGTGTTCAGTTTCATGATATTGGATGACACTGAACGAGCAGACGATGAAATGTACCTAAAACAAATGGCACGCGAAATTCTTTTTTACTTGTCATTGATCGCAGTATAAATAGAGAAGTTCCGAACAGGGGGTGCATTACGAGAATATATAATGCATGGGGTGTATTATGAGAATAATTAATGCATGGGGCGTGTCAGTATCGTATATACAAATGTAGTCATATCCGGTACAGATATATGATAACAATCATTATTACTACTGTTTTCATTATTTCATTATTGTTAATATTTCTATAATAAAAATAATAATAATAATAATAATAATAATAATAATAATAATAAAAATAATAATAATAATAATAATAATATATTATTATTATTATTATTATAATTATAATAATTATTATTATTATTATTAGAACCTGTACCTGCAAAAAGATTCAAACAACACAACCTTTATGAGTAACCCGTTTAACTTTTATGGTAATTTACTGCTTCAAAGAATTTTAATATGATACACGTTTTATATACAGTTTTCCCTTACAGATTCAAATTATCCTTCAAACACCATCAGGACTGCATTGAAAATATAACACAACATAAGACCTAACGTTTCAATAAAGTGGCATCAGCTGCATCCCCCTCCCCCTGAAAATAATTCTACTTTCATTATTTGTATTTGATGTACAGTAACAAATAAGAACTACAAACAGACACAAAAATCTTATTTTTCTATTCAATTTGAGAAAATGAAGTCATTTGCAGTGAATTAATCAGTTGAACATATGAACATTTTATATACAGATGTAAACTACTCACTGACTAATTATTGACAAAGAGATATCGAAAATCGCGTTTGATGCCAACGTTCCGCAAATTTTACTGTCGGTATAAAAGTCTTGTTTGCGATAACTCTGTTTCACTGGGTAAAATATTGAGTTGCTTTTTCGTTGGCGTTTGTTGAGACGCTGTACCAATTGTGACGAGGATTCGTTCCTGACGTATTTCATTTGGACTTGACGGTGGACTCAAGGCGGGTGTGACCGGTCAACAGGGGATGTTTACTCCTCCATGGCACCTTATCCGACTTCTTGATTTCAACAGGTCCGTGTTTGTCCAATTTTACCAGATTTGTACCTATATTTTGGACTTTGGTAACTGAGATGTTTTATATTGCAATTGTAAAAACGTCAAACCTAGGTTTCTCAAGCAATTTTAAAATAATATATAGGAATTTAAGATTTTTATATCCTTGTGTATAACTTTTGTTATTAATGTACATCAATCTAGGTAGTAAAACGAAAAAAAAAAATCAAAAGCCCCTTTAATTAAAATTTTGATAATTCATTAGATACGTTGTGCATTAAAAGTTATTGCATGAAACCTTCCGCAAGGAGTCATTAACCAATGGTTCATGAATTCCCGAATTGTTCATTAACCCTGTGTCAAACATGACGTCACACAACCTGACCTACGAATTTAAAAACGTTTAGATCTACATAGTATTTTCCATCCCATAAATCAACGAATGATTTTTTTGAGCCGGCCTGGCTCAGTCGGTAGCGCGCTCGACTCTGGATCGTGAAGTCGTGAGTTCGAGTCCCGCCGGCGACAGGTTGGTTTCCTGTCTTTCGGATGAGACACTAAAAACTGGAGGTCCCGTGTCACAGTAGGTGTCGGCACGTTAAAGAACCTTCACTGCTCAATGGCCGTAAGTGCCGAGCATAGGCCAAAATTTGAAGCCCTTCACCGGCATTTGGTGACGTCTCCATATTAGTGAAATATTCTTGAGTGGGACGTTAAAACAACAATAAACAAACAAACAAACAAATGGTTTTAATCTTAATGTATGTAAGTTTTTTTCATGAATTGAATGTTAGGTAGTCAATCCAAAAAGTCACTTTACCTGGCAATAACTGTATAGTGTAAACAAAGAAGACGTTTGAAAATGATGAACCATAGACTCGTGCATGGTTAGTATAGCGGTGTACTGTGTATATATCACCATTCTTTTACAATATTTAGTTTGTATTAAATTATGCTCATTCTTTAAGATTGATTTTTTCTCTTATTAATGCTTTATACAATATGGCAGTATTAATCGTTAAGTTAGTTCATTACAGCGTAGTTATCGACCGTTTTTCATAGCAAGAGTTATCCTCCACAAGAGAACACTTCAGCACATAAAAAATCGGATGCACTTAAATTTTATCGTCCAAGTATCTCTAGCATTGTTTTAATCATCCTCCCGCCCTTCCCAGTTATTTTGGACCTAGTACTGCCTTTAATTTACTTATTTCGGATAACCAAGCTGTATAATCAGAAAGAACATATCTTCATTGCTGTTTGATGTTAAAATAGTATGTAACGAGGACATTTTTAGTGTATCGTTGGTTACACCATGCATTATGTTTTATTCAAGGACAGTATTTAATATATTTCCAATTTAATTGCTATGACATACTCTGTGGCTCTCATAATCAACTTAAAAATTGATTTACCGAAATTATATCTTCTGTTAATCCTTTTAAAGAAAAAATGAAGAAGTACCAATCGCCAATCGAAACTCAAGTATATTAGAACATGACGAATTCGAAATGCTAATGGTCTCAATATGACGAACAATCCCGAATCCCAAACGGGATAGGACTACGTGTCTGGAAGAAGTCAGTGTCCCCTGCTGCCATGCTTCATCCGTCGCAAGTATTGCATGGAAACCTTTCTAGTTCGATGAAAAAGTCAAATTCGGCTAAAAAGTCAAGTTTGGTGAAAAGCTCAAGTTCGGTAAAAATATCAAGTTTTGTGACATACAACGGTCTCAACATGAACAACTATTGCGAATCCCAAATGCGATAGGACCAGGTGTCCGATGGGAGTCAGCGTCCCCTGCTGGCATGCCACACCCCTTACAAATATTTTATGGAAACCTTCCTAGTTCGACGAAAAGGTCAAATTCGGTGAAAAGCTGAAATTCCAAAATATACAACGGTCTCAACATGTACAACTATTGCAAGTCCCAAATGTGATAGGACCAGGTGTCTGGAGGACGTGAGGGTCCGTCCCCTGCTGGCATGCCACATCCGTGAAAATTGTTCAATAGGTTATTGAATTTATTTAAGGATGTCATATCAGTTGCAATTTACAACTTGGCTCCATCATTGTAACTTTACAGCCATGGCCAATATATTCAAATATATAAATAAATCAAATTAATATAAAATATACAATAAACTGCAAAGTTGTATGTTATTTATTTAGTTTAGAAGGTTGTTTGTCTGACAGACTGACTGTCTTTATCACTGCATGTGATAAATCTGCATAAAGCACTAACAAAAATGCAAGACGTAGGGGCTGCCAAAATAGTGCACGTTTTGTTGTAACATCCTCATGTCTTATAATGAAGCCAACTAGCTTCACTTGAGTATGGAAGTGTATTGAAACGTAATGTGGTTTTAGTGTACGGGCCAGTCATTAAATTTTGATACAACAGATTCTAATGAAATACAATACAATATGTTTAGTTTAATGATGCCTTATTGATTTATAATACTTTGATACATCCGGGTTCTTGTATTTATCGTTATTCACGCATTAAGTGTTTATCACAGTATGAATCGGGATATAAAACGTATCTTACATTAAATGACATTTTCCCCATATTTCATTTAAAGACATTTCAGTTATTTGGGTTATTTTTACTTTAATTCCGAAAGTTGGTGGAAATATAATTACCTGATAAAAGCAATGTAATTTGTTTTCTAGCAGGAAAATACAAACATATTTTATGGGTCTTAGATTACATTGTATAACAGTTCATCCTGTTCGGCCGCTTTCATCTACATAAACTCTTGATTAACTTGTGTTTTATTATTTCATATGTTGCGTTGTGTAACAAACGTTTTTCTTTAATATCCTTTCATACTGCATCAAAGTAAATTTGTAATGAAAACACAATAAATCGATTCATGTAACGTTACGTGTTATTAACAGATGTTTGTGTCTTCTTGGTCGATTGGTTAGATTATTGAGCTTTAAACCACGACTTATCTCAGCTATACTTAGTGCGTGTACGAGCTCCGCACTTAAGATGACAGATTAGCCCAATATTAAAACAACAACATTTATTCATTATGTCACGACCAGTAATTTTTTAAGTGATTCGGTCGGTAGGCATATTGATTATTATTAAATTTCCTTTTCGTTTGACTGATTTTCAGTACAACTTTTACAGGTGATAGAGTAAGGAACAGAACAACTAAAGCTGACTCCTTTCTTTCGAATATCCATTGGTACTTCTTCATTATGCTTTGAACCTTTCCCTATTAACAACGTATTTTTTGTCTACATCAGTTGAAAATTAAATATGAACTCTGAATGGTGTTTTACGCCACACTCAATATTTTTTTACTTATATGGTGGCGGCCAGTTTTCAATGTTTCAGTTTTTCTATGGGTTCTCTGATTTCGTCCCACAGCAAGTACCCCGCACGCCAGCACCAGGGTCAAGGACAGAGGCATTAATATACGTTGACATAAAATTTTTTTGTCAATCCTTATAAAATGAATAAAGTTTAAACTAAATTTAGGTTCCAATGAAGCTCGAACCGGCGCTGACCAGAATCAAGATACACTATAGCTCAAAGCCATCTAACCACCTGTCTGATTAAAAATAAAGAGTAAACCATAAAAAACTCATTAAGACTTGCTTATGTTAACGCTGATTTATCTACTTATGACAATTTCAATTCTATGTAAAACAAGAAACAATATAAGCCATGATTATGAAACATTTATGTTGATATTAGATGTATGAGCACTCGTGTACAGTCATGTTCTGTCAGTTTATGTTCGTCCTCCATTCTATGTCGGCATACGGTGTTTATTGACTAACGGCAGTATAAGACCTACCCTGTATACTCATAATATGATTAAACCAATTGAACAATTTGTTATGATAGACGGACCTCTTTGGGTTTTAATCATTGTAAATGAATATGGCTTTGTGTTCTAGAATTGACACACATACCCGTGGGATACAATAGATGAGCTGAATTCATCAGCATGTTAATCGACAAAAGGAAGACATATTTAATTCTCTAGATTGCAATTAAAGTAATACTAAGAAATAATTGAAATGTAGGTGAGGTCATGGCAGTATAATATGATACAAGTTGTAAATAATACAAAGAAAATAATGACATAATCAACATTACCTTTTGAAGGTAGAATAATTATTATATAAATAGAACATTCCTGCATGATCCATTCATTAAAAACCGAAATATACCGTCCAGAGGAAACCTATTATGATGTAATGAAATAAAGCAAACATATCGACATTAAAAAACATTTGATACTGCAATACAATAATCTAATACTGATGAATAGCGTGTTGCTGACTTTATTTCATTATTTATAATTATACAAAATCTAGTTTACAATTACATTTAAAAAGGGGACAATATATGAATCTGATACTTGATCAACATGGACCTCCAGAGGTTCAATCAAATGCAGTTATACGACAGTAACGTGTAGCTATTCGAACATAAAAATATATTGTTCTTGGGCACCGTTTCATTACGATGTAATACATTTGGAACTCTGTGAAATATAACTAATGGATGTTATACAGAGTTTACTCATATAATCCTCATTTTGAAAAACAAACAGTTTGTACACCTCCGCATGAGACAGCTTATTTTCCCAAAATAAACTTCATAAAACTTGATAAGATATACGTGTCACAAAATATAAACAATTTTAGTTACAACTGCGAATGTTTAATCTTGATACTTATAAATTTAAAATAATATTAACAGTAAAGAAGGAAAACTAATTCAATGAAAATAAATATAAAGTAATATATCGAAAACTTAGTCTGCAGAGTATCATACATAAATATTAACTACGAAAGAGATAGAGCATTGTGTCGTACGGAAATGACAAAACAATTCACTTTAAAGGACTGAAAAACAGAACACTTAACAGAATACTTTATTAGATATTATTCTTATATGTAGGCCATTTATCTTGATGCCCCCTCGATTACACTGATAAATGAAGCACTGTTCGTCGTCACTTTCATGTTCTATCATCCCTCGTCCATCAGAGAATCGTAATGGCATTTCATTACACCACTGTTTGCAATACATGATAGATTACCAGTGATAATGTGATCAGAATTAAAGACGAAACGGTAATGTGTGTAGACAAAGAATAGATCGATTGCAGGTTGTTTGACTTCAATTGTCCAACAATGATTATTTATTGCAATCGAGACATCGCGATCACAGTTGACATTTTTGACGCGGTATACATTTATTTTTATTTCTTATTGTTTTACAGTTCCACCTAAAGTAAATAACATAATCATTACTGTACATCTGGTTTGCTTTGCCCTCGGTTAATATCGCTTTTGTCGACAGAAAACATGTTTTCCCCGTCTGAAATTCGCCCTAAATCACCATAGTCTCTTGGATGACATGTGTTCATGTTTCAATAATTTAGCATGACAATTTAGTTTACATTTTAAATTCGCTCTCAGGGCCCGGCACCATAAAATTTAAGAATTACTCAAGTCTAAAACTTTTACTCAAGTTTGGCAAATTCTGAAATCTGATTGGCTAAGTAGGTCAATTTGCGAATATTCTCAGACTTGAGTAAATTCTCAAGTGTTATGGTGTCAGGCCCTGATCTAATGGCGAGAACGTCAAAGTATACATTGATTATAAACTTTGAATGAAATGTTTAGAGTATTGACGTTAGCTGTACGTGGATATTTCGGAGTCCTTCACGTGTAGGACCTGCCGTGATAAAGAAAGACGTTGAGGCATTGTGTCAATACTTGTGAAGAGCGTTTGAGGTCGTGGAACTTTAGTTGAATGATAGAATTATCCGGGAATGGAACATTCGATCGGATCCTTGTCTTGTCATAAACTTTATACCATTGAACAAACGGGATCGTGTACGCTGCTTAAAAATAACGACGACGGCAATAATTTGATAATTGACGTCATCGTGATATGCATGTACCTAGAAAATAATCATATTATACGGAAAAGCATGGAAAAGATGTCTGAATTGTGTGCATCAACACATGCGCCAAGTTGTTCTAAAACGCGTATTTATATTTTGGTTTAATAACATTGTTTCTGTCCACGTTGTGTAAGACCGTTATTCATAAATGCATGGCTCAATTAATGTATACCAATGCAATGAAACGTATGTAAGATGTGTAGTTCATGTATTTAACCCATGTGAAGTCACATGTGGATTTGTCCATTTTAAAGAAAGGTTAAGTTTACTTTAAGAATTCAGGGGTGTATGGATTATAACATGAATTTATTCACTCCTGAGCCATGACAGTAGACCATACTATATATTTATTTGGGCGAGTCTAAATGTGACCATAGTGGTTGAAGAGAGTTAATATAGGCTCTAAATGAGTGTTCCTGTGTTAATATTATGAAGTTTCATTCCTACATTAACTTTGTGCTGCTAATGTTCCAGAAATAATTTAAACATTGTAAGTTTGTCCGACGTGTTTTCCTTTACAATGCCCTCAGTCTGCATTTGACAAATTTATCGAACCGTATGGTCCAATTTATAAGCATCGTGTACACAGCCATCGGTGAAATAGTTTTTGTGTATATAATATAATTATATATATATATATATATATATATATATATATATATATATATATATATATATATATATATATATATAATAATATATATATATTACGTTATATATATATATACGGGATCGTCTACAAGAGTGAACACACATATATATATATATATATATATATATATATATATATATAGAGTATATATATATATATATATATATATATATATATATATATAGCTTCACATAATTCATCTTTTTAGAAAAAAGATTCGTACAATGAAACTGACCCTAAGTTGATTTCGTTAGTGTTTCTTTCTTTTATGAAGTCAGACATTTGAATTCTTCGTTTTCAATCATTATACAATCGGTGGAACTTGATATTGTCAATTTGCCATCTCTTCGATTATTTTAGTACTTGATAAGAATAATTTCATGTGTCTCTACTTGAGGCGAATTCCTTTTGAAGCAAACCGACCGGTCCCATTTTCGATTCCCGGTACCGAGTCATACCAAAGTCTTTTTTTTTTTTTTAAATGGTAGCGACTGTTTATTCACCAAACGCTAATCACACGAAGTGAAAGTCACGTGTCTCTTGAATGAGACTTAAAACCGGTTTCCCATGCCAAGAATGTAAAAGAATCCTTATACAATGGCGTCAGTTGATAGCCCGGGTCCAAATTTGTGGCATCTCCATACAAGTGAAAATGTTTGACGGAACAACGATCAAAATTAACAATGGGCGAAAAACTGTGCATTACGATTTCTGATTAAACATGACATCGGAATATATATCACGGTAGTACATGTGACTTACATAGTACATGCGACTTACCTAATACATGTGTCTATCTAGTACAAGTGACTTATCTAGTACATGTGACTAACCTAGTACACGTGACTTACATATAGTACACATGACTAACCTAGAACATGTGACTTACCTAGTACATAACGACAACCACTCTATGATATATGCAAACAGTTTATATTTTTAAGTAGCAATATCCATTTATTATTTACCAATATTATACCTCTTCATAAATTCTAGCGATTTCATTGGACAATAAGCGTTGAGTATTTTCCACTGTCTCGGTCGTAGCAGGGTGATATTCAATAAAAATATCACACGCGCAGAAATGGATGCGCGTACTGTTCGTTTGTTTTTCCTATGTCGTAATTAGGTGTAACCTCTATCGATATATGAGTTGTGTAACATACAACTGGAACCGAAAAAACAACAACCGAAATTAAATGATTTGACAGAATTGATATATCATTATCAAATATATTTGCTGAAGTCAGCCAAACCGACATGCTCGCTTGAGGCTAAAGATCTAAAAGCTGACGCAAAGAACGGTTTGGGTATCGAAGGCAGTTTGTATTACGAAAGTGATGAACTTACGTACATGACGTGTCGATTTTTGCATGAATAAAGTATAAAAATAATACTAGCCCTACTGTTACAGTTTATTTTGTGATTTAAGTAATTCAAAGGATAATATATGCTTCAATACAGTAGTGGATCGGTATAATATAATTGATTTATACTTTGGTATCTGAAATTTTTTATATAACATTCCTGAGATTCCCTCTCAGGAATGTTATATTTATATATTGATGTTGTCAATTTTTATCATTCTTTTCATTTATCGCTTTTATACACTTCCTCGTGTATTTAATTAGCTGATACTGACGCCATTACCATATACTTGACGTACCATTTTGAGCTGTGAATTATTTTTCTATGGCCTGCAGTATACTGTATGTACGTTTTCAGGCAAATGAGTTATTGTTATGTTATTGTATGTTTTTCGGTATCGTCCATGTAATTTTAACAGCAAAAATGCCTTAGATTTAAACGAAATCGATATCTTATAAGTATATCATAATCTGCGTAATTGGAATGTATACTAGCGAGAAAAAGAAACTGTATAAAAAGTACTTTTGATCTATCTGTATTCTTAAAGACATAGTTTAATATACTAACCGCGTGTTTGGGTACTCAATTTGTTAAATATCTCGCGTTCGATTTGTCTTGATGGCCATAGCACGCTTTTCTTTAGTTTCGAGCCCAAGCAACATGGTTAGTAATAGATTTGAATTTCTTGCATCCATTGACAGGATTCAATATAAAAATTTCAGATACCAATGTATTAATCTTTAGGATGCCCAGGATATAAATACAAATCTGGTAAAAATGAACAAACGCGGACCTCTGGGAAATGGTGGGATCAGGTGCCATGGAGGAGTAAGCATCCTATGTCGAACAGTCACACCGGCCATGATTCCACAGTCAAGTCCAAATGAAATACGTCAGGAACGAATCCTCGTCAAAATTGGTACAAACGTCTCAACAACTGCCAACGAAAAGGTAACTCAACATTTCACAAACAGAAAAACAATGATCGCAAACAAGACTATTATACTGACGGTAAAATTTGCGGAACGATGACATCAAACGCAGTTGTCGATCTTCCTGTGTCAGTGAGTAGTTTACATCTGTATATGAAATGTTCATATGTTGAACACATCCTTGAATATCGGATCATTTGTGAAAGATAAACTCCATAAGCGGGTGACTGTGGGGTATTACTACCTAAATGTGGAAAATTTAATGCCTAAAAAATTAGTACCTGATATTTCGGTACCAGCTAATAATCTTTACTTAAGTGATATTTGTGACCAATGATAACCCCGTTGAAATTCTAAATTATTCTATAGTTTAGATAATATTTTTACAGTAGTTACTCATAGACGGCTTTGATTCATGCATTTAGATTTATAATTTGGGCTTATAGCATTTTTCCTTTAGAATTTTATGGAGCTTACCTGGTGAAGTCTAATTGATAGAAAGGATCGCCTTGAGCATTATAACTTTGTGCTATTATGTTTATAATATTTCTAATCGAATTTCATATAAGTACACGCACACGCAAGCAGGCGCATAAACAAACAAACAAACTTCAGTTTTTGTCGACCAATTTTCTGTCACCTATTTACGTTTTCTAATTCAAAAGTTGTTTTGAATTTTCTGTAGGTTAACCTTTAGAAGAATTTTCATATCATATAATCTATCATTTATTTATATATTCTTAAATCTACCAGTCTCAATGTTAGAATGTGTGCAAATAGAGACGCAAGCGAGAAATAAAAATTCGGTATAGCTTGGGCAGATATTTTGTCAAAATATATTTGTCGAACAAGCATTTTTAACAATTTTTAATTTTTTCCAGAACTGTTAGTTTTTTATCTTTCAATCGATGTTTAGTACAGGCAAAATTACATTATCATTTCGTGTTTGCAGTTGCCACAATAAAATCCAATGTCCTCCAAACGGAAGTATAGTTATGCGAAAAAACAGCAAAACACTCAATATTTACAACTATTTGGCCCCATGGCCTTTATCAAGTGAAAGATTCAACTTGAATACATTGAATTCCTCTCTTTTTTTTCTCTTATTTTTTTTTTTTTTTTTTTTTTTTTTTTATTTTTTTTTTTTTTTTTTTTTTTTTTTTTTTTTTTGGTTTGTTGTGTTTTTTTTTTTTTTGGTTGTTTTTTGTTTATGTTTGTTTTTTTTTTTTTTTTTTTTATTTTTTTTTTTTATTTTTTGTTTTTTTTTTTTTTTTTTTTTGTTTTTTTTTTTTTTTTTTTTTTTTTTTTTTTTCTTTTTTGTTGGTTTTTTTTTTTTTTTTTTTTCTCTCTCTCTCTCTTCTCTCTCTCTCTCTCTCTCTCTCTCTCTCTCTCTCTCTCTCTCTCTCTTTTTTGCTCAAATGACCTTGCAGACCCCGAAATATTTCATTGTAAAATTACTTGTTTTGCAATTCAAATATATGTTTAAAAGCTTCAGCCCAAAAATACTCTCTCTCTCTCTCTCTCTCTCTCTCTCTCTCGATCTCTCTCTTCTCTATGAAGCCCCACTCTGTACGGATCACTCCCGCATTAACACAAGTGTCTCAATAAAAAAAATAAAAACATGCAAAGCCGTTTATCCGCGAACAGAGCCCTGTAAACCCCAATCAATACAACCTTTTCAAAATCTACCTGGACAGATAAACTCCTATAACTTCTACGGAAAGACACTTACCTGACACTTGAGACAGAAAAAGAGGAATAGGGATGTAAAGCGTGCTACAACATAAATCCGGAGCTAACGCATCAAACAGAATGACATATAGAGAAATGCAGCTAGTCACACACGAACTCTCCCATCCTCTATCATTGTTTAAATAGTTACTCAAAATCATCTCTCATAAAATCAAGCATTGTTATCTCTCTCTCTCTCTCTCTCTCTCTCTCTCTCTCTCTCTCTCTCTCTCTCTCTCTCTCTGTGCAATAAAATATGTTTAAATACTAAGCTTTACATATGTGATGGTATAGGAAAATCCTTATGACAATTCAAATTCTTGTACTTGATTAATGCCAAGGGGCCGAAAATCTGTGAATATTGAGTGTTTTACTGTTTTTTAGCCACAAGACTTTTTTTATTACTCGGAATAAGTTAAGAAATCTCATCTGGACCGGATGCATACACTGTAATAAATGCTGTACTAGATATGGGGAAGAATTAATATAAATATGCCTAATTTCAACTTGATGAATCCACAATTTAGTGATATATTTTAAGAGAAAATATTATCAACAACAGAAAGAATTGATTCTTAAAATAACAATTAAAAATTTCCAGGAGCTGATCCCAGATAAAAGTATAAGATACTGTTACGAGATTTAAATTTGCCCAGAAAACAAGCAAAATCTAAATAGGCGAACATTTTATTTAACGGATAGCTAATTAAACAATAGAAATTGTTTTGCAGAGAAATGCTATTAAGCAAAGAATAATTAAAAGTGAAAGGCGATTTAAAAGTGAAATGGCATTTACTGTCCAAGCAGGAATGGAGGGTTTCTTTTTTCAAACAATTCTGTACGTGCTGCCCCAGTTATAAGTATGTCTGCCCCAACGTCGGTGAGCACGTTACACGGATGGAATAATGATAATATAAAAAAAGATGACATGTGCCCGAAGATAAACAATATAAATCGACAATTCCTGATTATTTCAAATATTTCATAAAAGTCAAATATTTTGTAATATTTGTATCTATCAGCTGCTTTTTCTAGTTTTTCTGATATTTTATTATGCCAATGACTAAGAAACGATGTAACTGTGGTAACTGCAGGTAGTTGTTGTAATTATTTTAAATTTCAAAGTATGATAGACGGGCAGTGATTAGCCCTGGCAGAACAAACACATTATAATAGAAACATTATCGCCAGAATGCATCATGTTTTTATTGAGTATGCAAGCGTCTATATACCACATTACCCTTCAGTAAATATGTTAGTGAGTCTATCATCGCAGCACACACCATACATCATCGTCGGGCTGTAGATATATGGTTTTTAAACAAAACATTGACAAGACTAATCTAGCAATATGATCAACTGGAACTTTGCTTGATAACAAATGTATGGCATTTGCAGTCATCGTGTTTTAGGAACAAAAATGGTAGATCGACATTTCGCAATTTTTATTCTGTAAATAATCAATCTTGGTCAGAGACTTAGAGGTAATTTTATTTCAATACATTACATTTCATTTATTCTTGTTTTGTGTTCTCGATTCACTTGTGTCTAGTTAGTTGATATATATCGCACTCATATAATGCGTCAGTATATCAAATATCAAATTAAAGGCCTTTATAAGGTTTATCTTTCTTCTGTTCAGAAACTTATGAATGAAATCTACTTTAAATAAATAATATAACAGGTCGGCAAATAAACGGCCACGCTTTGCTCCCATGGGAATGCCGACGGCTTGCCGAAAGACCTGATCTCTAAACATTACAAATGTACTGTCTATCTGAAATTCTTGCATTCAAATTTTTACATCAACTTCAATATATGTATGTGTTGAATCAAGGTAATGTTGCAAGAGATTGGAACTTAAGTAATATAAAAAAAGTCTCAGATACCAAGGTATAAATCATCAGGATGTCCAGGATAAAGGCACAAATCTAGTAAAAATGGACAAACACGGACCTCTTCAAATCAAAAGGTCGGATCAGGTGCCATGGAGAAGTATGCATCTCCTGTCAACCGGTCACACCCGCCGTGAGTCCACAGTCAAATTAAAATGAAATACGTCATCGAACAGGTAACTCAATATTGCACTTAGTGAAACAGAGTAGTCGCAAACAAGACTGTTATACCGACCATAAAACGT
This sequence comes from Atrina japonica, assembly GCA_030159075.1. Lineage (NCBI taxonomy): Eukaryota > Metazoa > Mollusca > Bivalvia > Pterioida > Pinnidae > Atrina > Atrina japonica. Next base: position 158,721 of record BROG01000058.1, read on the forward strand.
TGACACCAAACGCAGTTTTCGATATCTCTGTGTCAGTAATTTGTCAGTGATTAATTTACCTCTGCATATGAAATGCCCTGGCATATCTGATCATTTGTGAAATATGAACTCCATGTGCGAGTGATTGTGGGATATTACTACTTAAATGTGGAAAATTAACGATGGGAAAGCCAAAATTTTCGCGTTTGTCGTAAAGCTTAGTTGTTAATTTCCAGTCTGTGTCTATAGTTAGTAAAATGTCTAAGTACGAAGCGTATTTGCTTGATTCTTTTGTATCTTTAATTTCTAGTTCGCTAGGATATATCGCATTGACATATGTATGAAAATTGTCATTATTAATTGACAAAACAATTGGTTCCCATAGGAATGCCGAAAGTTTGTTGCTAGACCACGTCTCCGAACATTATAGATATATTGCCTATAAGAAATTCCAGCATCTTTTTTATATCATCTTCAGTGTGTTTATGTGTGGAATCAGATTGGTGTTGGACAAAATAAGTATCATGATGACCTATCACTAGATATTTAAATATTTGACTACCACCTTCAGTGAAAAAAAGCAACTGTCTAAGATGCTTAAAAGTCTCTCTTTTAATTTTTATGTGGAATTGTTGGGTAAAGTGTAGAGAAGTCGTATGTTTTGATACTGTGAATCTGAGAAAAATTGTGTGCCTTCAAATTTTCTAAAATTTATTTAGAATATTTAAGTATTCACATCTGATTTACACCATTTCTGGAATAAATAACTCTACAGTATTGCCGAAGTTTCTCATAACAAATAATTAGATATTTAAACTTAGCTGACTCGGCACTTCCTAGTGAACTGCGCTGGTCGGTTTTTATCCAGTCAATACCAGATTCACAAATCTACTACAGAATTTTATTTGTATATATCCTCTAGGATTGTTTACAGACAGTATAAAACAGTTTTAACATATTAAAAAATAATTTAGAGTCATTTTTATGTAAATGTGTGTTCGACTATGAACCCGAAAAAAAAAAGATTTTACTAGCACCTAATTATGTAAATGATTAATGAACTGAAAGAATACTTCTAAACATACTATTTAATTCAAAAAATAGCAAATAACATATGTAGATAATATAACAAGTATAAAAATAAACACAAATGTTTGGGAAAAAATCTAGATTTTATTACATATTTAGATTTCTGATTACAACCTGTAAATAAATCAATCTGGAGTATGTGATCAAGTTATAAGTTGACTGTATTTTACAGTTATTTTTTATAATTTAACGGACGTAAAAATATTTCTGTAAAATACTGATTTATTGTTGTTTTACGCCACATTCAACAATTTTTCAGTTATATGGTGGCCGCCAGTCTTAATGGTAGATGAGAGAACCTTGTTATTTATACGTTTATATAGTGATAAGTACTATCCGCTATCTTTGAGGCATCATTAACATCACTTTAACATCATCCATAATCATATTAATCGCAAGATACGGGGAACGATTACTACTTAATGGCACCCGATCCCACCTTTAGATTTCCAGATGTGTATATGACATTGTGTCCTGAACATCCTGATGATTTATACATTGGTATCTGAGAATTTTTGTGTTGAAACAAACACTTGACATTTTAAAACAGAATAATAAATAAACATATAATTTAAAAACACAGACAAATTATCAAACAAGCCTGTTTTTTCTGTTTTTTTTTTTTTGTTCATTTTGACAAATTCAATTTTCTCCTTTCAGAAGAGTGATTACAAAATGCAAAATCTTCAAGGAATATTGTATTACTCCGGTAAACCACATAAAACAAAAATTTTGACAAAGCATTTCATCATATATATTTTCTCTGCACTTTAAAAATCCATTTCAAGGCATTATCCTGGACAAATGCCCATTTCAATCCTTATCGATTCCATTTCAATAGGTCATACATATAACTACGCGTGTATATAGCTTTCATTTCATAGATATCAAGAAATGAAATGAGAGAAATGCATCAAATTATAAAAATTTATTGGAACATTTAATAGCCATCAGAGGCAAATAATCTTAAAATTGACCATATAGTACTCTTTGATGCGCTGTTAGCTTGAATTCCCAAGATACCATGAAGCTAAGTTAGTCTGAATGGAATAATATGTATGTGTGACATTGATCTCTACACTTTGTTAGAATACGAAGGGTCCCAAGTCTTAAAGTGGCTTTGCTTATAACAAACATTATTTTGCTTTTTTCTACTTTTACTATTTGTACTTGATATATAAATGAGTGATATACACTGTCATAATTAAAATTTTTATTCCTGTATATTTTTAAAAAGTACAATCAAGTCTAGTTTGGTACGTATTCACATACAAACATGAAGTTGAATTATTCAGTTGCAATTGAAAAATTGTTTCTCACGCAATTTTCACAAAATATATATGAATTTTTATGCATGTGTATATCGTTTTGTTTCTTATTGTATATCAAACTTAGTAATAAAAAGGGGAATTGTTTTGTTTTTGAAACACAAAATACATCTAAAGCCCTTGTAATTTTGATCTTAAGAGATAACGTACGGAAGAAAACCATTTTACAAAAAGAAGGGAATGGGATTTAGGGAGAAAATACGGCATTGTCTTTATAATTTCACGTAATAAGACATACGTCATTGTTTTATAAACTTTCAACATTTCATTTGAATATGTGCAAATATGACTTCAAAATTGAGATTGACAAAGGTTGATAAAATACACCCTAGACTTTTATATATCTAATGTCAATACATATATGACTTAGGATGAATGACATTTCTATTAAACATGTCCCTAGTTCGTTTGTTTGTTATTTGTTTTGTTTTCTGCATTACAACAAAACGAAGTCACATACAATCAAATATCAGGTCAAATATTTTACAGGTCAATCATTGGCAGATATATTTCAAATGCCGTAATTCACCCAAGAAGATTTCTCAATGTTCTATATTTATGAAACTTCATATTCAAATTGATGAACATAAATATATCATACAAATATCCGATTTACGAGCATTTTATCAACTTTAACCGTCGCTTTTAGTTACTTTTAAGAACACAGAAAGGCAAATATTATTTCAAGAAAAATAGTAAAAAAATAAAATGAAAATGAATGAAAACATTTTTACACAAAATTTAAGATTAAAACTTCTTCTTCACTTAATATAGTGGTACTTATTTATATGGTAATGTAACAATTTTGTGAGGCCAAATCATGATAAAAAGACTGGAATCAACAGTAAAATTAAAGGAGTATTTGCCGTTTTGTTTTTTAATATCTCTTCCTGTTTTACTAATTAGCTTGATATAAAATAACAAAAAATATATACAAAGCCATGAAAATTTTTATATATTTTCTGGAAATTGCTTGAGAATCAAGGTTCTGCACATTTTCAATTTCAATTTATTAACTCTAACTTACTATTTGTATGAGAATACCACACTGGACCTGACCTTATTTTCACAAAATATATAGGGAAATAATTTTTTTTATGTCTCTGTATAACTATCATGTGTTTTAATATCAAGTACAAGCAATAGAAGTATGAAAAAATCGAAATACAATTTTTAGCATTTGAGTTACGGTTCATAATGTTTTTGTTTGTATTTGCTAGTACCAGAAATAAGCAATTTTGTTCAAAATCATTTCCTCCAAAAAATTATTTTTACAAACACTTTGCATGTATTTCAAGAGTATAATCGAGAACCAATTAACTTGGCACAAAACGCAAAAACTATAAAATTATACGTTTTTTATGGCATGCAATATGTATTCGTCATTCACATATTAAAACAATTTCGTTAATTATAAAAAAATGTTCCCAAATCAAAATTCATTTTGAATTACAAAAATATAAATAAAATTTGGAAAAGTATAAACGACTTACCTTAATATTACTAGCGTGTGTGTATTAATCGTTAAACCTACTCTGCAGCTACTAGACACAACCGCCTTGTCAGTGATTAGAAATTGAACAAACCTCCTTTGTCACATGAGATCAAAATAAGCAGCTTTCGTGTATTGATGCATTGTTATTAGCAATATATTGTTGCAAAGTTTCTTCAAAGTGTCTTTTTGCTCCTTGTTATATGCATCCACCTACGTCGCAAAACGTGTACCGGAAGGAGTAAAAATAAGATTTGTTTTCGAGGTAATGGGACTTCTCATTTGATGATGCGCTCCGGAAGGGGCAGGGACAGAAGAGATATTGTTTCTTACTATGATGTGGGCTCGTTTTACAACATGATGTGGCTTACAGCAACGCTTATTTCCTTTCTATCAAAGATCTTCATGACTAAGAGTATAATTTCAAAACATATTTCATGATGGAAAAAATATTGATTGTTATCAGAATGCTAATTATTTGGGATTATTTTATATCTCTTTTCCGTGTGTGAGGGTCACTAATCAGAGATACATAACACTACAAAACGAAAACTCCTATATCATTGCGTTTCTACAACCAGTTTAACAATCGCAATGTAGGACGTGTACATACCTTCAGATAAAATAAACGACTGAACAGTAAGAAAATACAAATAATTTCAATTAGTTCATCATATTACCAGGAAAGATGAACCCACACTAAAGGATATATGTACTCTATTGGAGAGTTATGATGTTGTATAACTATCGAATTAGATATACAGATAAAAGAAACTATTTAATTATCTTATTGAAGTTCTAATTTGCGTTGTATTTCAAAGTGATGCAAATAAAATGATATTTAAGTCAGAGGACTGCAATACATTTGACGAAGAGGACGTGCATGTGTGTCACAAATGTTTGTACAATTAAACATTGTTTTAAAAGCGAGGTTGATAAAACATTTTTTATACTCATATATCTTTCTTCTCCACTATCTGTTTCTTCCCCCCCCCTCTCTCTCTCTCTCTCTCGTAATTACCGTTCTCAATAATTGTTAAACGTAAATCTTTTATACAAACTGAAAACATCATGCCTTGTCCTCGAGTTACTTGAAGCCCAGAAAACATTGACTGACTGCAATATTAACAGTATGGAATTTATCATAAACATTAAAAATACAAAATCAAATGCCCTTGTAATAATTACGTAAGCCACTATATTTTTTTTCTATCAAATGTAGGAATTTAAAAAATCAGCCATACTTTACTTAAAATAAAAACTGTGTATGGTTTAGTTTTGTTTGCAGTAGTTTTTCTCAGGTCATAGTTAGGTTACAAGAGTTTTGCTATCCATCTTAAAAATATCAATCAAAGAAAAAGATCTTGTTGTATGTCAGTGGGTTTGGATATATATGCATGCTACTCCGGGACAACAATTTGAGGGTTGCTGAGGGCTAATATGAATTAGACTTATCCCTCTCAACACTACAAACCATATTGGACTGGTTTTAAACAATAGAAATATTATGCCACGCAAATATTAAGGACTGAAAGAGTTAAAATAGAAACTTCTTATCTTCCCAAACTGAGGGGACTTTGTGTGAGATGTGCGTGTATCCGTGTGCTGACTATGGTTTCAGTGTGCGTGTGTGTGTGTGTGTGTGTGTGTGTGTGTGTGTGGCTATCAAACAATTTATCAATGACATAACAAAACCCCGAATCTACTGACACTAATTGATGGAAAAAGATTGTATATCTACGCAATACTAAATGAATTTTTGTAATCAGACAGCCATTAGAGCACAGCGTTTCTCTTTACGATAATGCATGTTAACACAATAGCATCAATTATGAAAACAATAACATTAATAGTTTCAGACGAACATCCTTGTCTAACAGAAAATGTCAACATATGTTTTAAAAGTGCTCACACAGTACCGTGTACAGGATAATTGTTTTTCACCAAAACTTACGTTTCCGGTTTTAACTATTTGGGTTGAAAATATAATGAAAAATTACCAGGGTATATTTGAAACTCCATGTCCTTAGATAGTACCATTATAGCAGTCTCAACACGAATAACAAACACGAATCCCAACTGGGAGTGACCAAGTGAGCGGAACATATAGGGGGCCTCCGTTGTCGAGTGCTTAGAGCATCGCGTGCTTTAAACCACGAAGTCTCTCACTTCTGGTTAGTGCAGGTTCGAGCCCCACTGGAACCTAAGCTGATTTTTGTGAGGAAGTTTGTCAGTTTATTGCGGAAGACCGGTGGTGTCTTCCTGGGTAAGCGGGTTCTCCCCTTCACCATTTAAAACTGGCCCCACCATATCACTGAAGAGTTTTCAAAATCAAATCAAATCAAAGGATGAAAATGTTACACAAAATGCAGAAATTTTAGAAACTGTACACATTCTGTTTTGTCTACAACGTTGTATCCCGCTTTTCCATACTACAAATCATTATTCTTGAAGATGTACCAGTTTAAATATTTCCACTTTTTAAAAATTGTTTCTTTGTGCTAAAAATATAGCATTGCGATATGAGAGTGTAAACTAATCATTATTCCGCCGTTATTGATGTACAACGTCAGATGCTAAATGTAATAATGGATAATTATCCGAGCATTCTCTTCTAGTATAGACTTATCTTCAGCGGTGTTGTTGCATTTAGCCAATTATTGATGTGCAAACTTGCTAACGATATATCAAATTAAGGAATTTATTACAGTTTTGATTGTTTGTTTGTTTATTGTTTACGTTCCCACTCACTTCGCTCAATGTTGAGTACCGTAATACTGATTTTTTTTCCTGAAAGATCCCAGTGTGTTTAACATATGTTTTTACTAGAAGTAATAAAAATGGATTTTCAATCATTCACATATAAATTTCAATTGATAAGGGGGTCTCCATGGTCGAGTGGTAAGAGCATCGCGCTTCGCTTGAGTCCCACATGAAATTTACTGACGGTGCGTATCCCATATTAGGTCAAACAAAGACTGTGTAACTTTCAGGTATTTTCGACTTCTTAAGAACCCATGGACAAATTTCAACTAAATTTGGCAGGAAGTATCCCCATATGAGGCCGCATGGCGTTTGCAAATGAAAAGGTAATGGGACCATCAGGGGTCTCAAATGAGCCAAAAAGGATTCAAACTTGGTACATCTTTAAAAATCTTCTTCTCAAGAACCAATGATCAGATGATTTTCAAATTTGGCATGCATGATTGTAAAGTCAAAATCTAGAAAGTTTCCAAATGAATGAAAACCTGTCCACAGACGAGCCAATGGTGAGTGCTTCAGTAATATAAGGTACAAATTGTTTAATAACTCAAAATTAAGCGACTTGTAGTATACATAGATATAGGAGAACGTTCTTAGGAATTATCTGAGGATCATTTTGAAAACAATTAAAGGTCATAGGTCCCAAAGTAAACATGAAATATAAGTTTTAAAATTTTCGACATTTTTGAATACTTCTCCAGAGCCAATTTGAACTATTTCTCCAGGGCCAATTCGAACAGAACTTGACAGGAAGTATAACCACGTAAATGCGCATAACGTTTGCGGATGAAAAGAGGCTAGGACCAAACGTGGCTGCCATGGTTAAATATAATGCCGATGAATCAGCAGGTATTTTTTATTTAATACATGTATCTACAAAAATTATTAAAGCTAGAAAAAACCGTTAACTTCAATTGAACAGCTTGCAAAAATCTACCAGTATCTTATTTTGGTGGAATTGTCAAATCGACCCTTATGTGAAAGTGAAAAACCTACAAAAGTCAACAGGGCCGAAATTGTCAGGTTACCCCTTATGGGAGTTATTTCCCTTTTCAGTGGATGTTCCATGTTTTTGACTATTTTTTATATTATTTATAAATGTGTGATAGACAGAAACAAAGTGAAAGAAGCAAAAAATGCCCAGAACGCAAAGATCCACAAAACGTCAACAGGGCCAAAATTGTCAGGTCAACGCTTATGTGAGTTATCTCCCCTTCAAGTTAATTTCTGCTGTTTTGGGCAGCTTTATCCGATTGCCTTGAAAGGTATAATGTGTAGAGAGAACGTGAAGAAGCAATAATTTTCAGCTAGCAAATATCTACAAAATTTTCAATAGGGCTGGAATTGACAAGTCAACCCTTATTGGAGTTATTTCCCCTTTAAGTTAATTTTTCATGATTTAGGGTTGTTTTTGTTTATATTATCTTGAAATGTATAATAGATAGAGAGAAAGTGAAAGAAGCGAAATGTTCAACAAGCAAAAATGTACGAAAAATATCACAGGGCCGAAATACAAGGTCACCCCCTTACGGGAGTTATTTCCCCTTTTAAGTGGATTTTTCATTTTGGGGGTCATTTTTTATATTATCTTGAAATGTATGATAGATAGGGAGAAAGTGAACGAAGAAATAATATTCAGCAAGCAAAGATTTACAAAAAGTCAACAGAGCCGAAATTGTCAGATCAACATTTAAAGGAGTTATCTCCCTTGAAGTGAATTTCTGATGTTTAAGGCAATTTTATCCGATAAAATTAGAATAGATAGGGAGAAAGTGAAAGACCTTATGGAAGTTATTTCCACTTTTAAGTGGGGTTTTCATGTTTTTGGCTGTTTTTGACATTGTCTTGAAATATATAATAGAAAGTGAAAGAAGAAGAAATGTTCAACACGCAAAGATCTACAAAAATGTAGGCAATGCCAAGGTCGACTCTGAGGGGAGTTATTTCCTCTTTTAAGTGTATTTCTCATGTTTTGGAAGTTTGTACTATTACCTTGAAAAGTATAATAGATAGACTGAAATTAAAGAAGCATAAATGTACAGCGCTCAGCGAGCAAAGATCTACAAAAATGTCAATAGGGTTGAAATTGACAGGTCGACAGTTATGGAAGTTATTTTCTCTTTTAAGTGAATTTGTCATGTTTGTGACTGTTTTGGACATTGTCTTGTTAAATACAAACTTACAGTGAATGAAGCAAAAATCTACAAAAATATCAAAAGGGTTGGAATTGTCAGGTTGATCCCTTTTATGTGAAATATTAGTGTTTTTGACGATAAAGAGAAAGTGAACGAAGCAAACATGTTTGGGATGCAAAGATCTATAAAAAAAATCAACAATGCTTATGGAGTTATATCCCCTTTTAAGTGACCTTTTATGTTTTTGGCAATTATCTTGAAAAGTTAAATAGCAAAAATGTCATGAAAAATTGTGCTAAATTTTAGCAACCTCTGGCTTTTTGGTCTACTTCCGATCACCCAATTGTTCAATTTTAACTAAAATTTGCAGACATTTTCCCATGGGAACCAATATAATGTTTGCAAATGACAATGGACGACTACGTTTAGGGACTCCAACAAAAGGGGCTAAATCTGGTCACTGAGGTGACCGTGAAGGCCCATCGGGCCTCTTGGTGTTGTTGTTGAGATATTAAACATCTCGGATACCAAATTATAAAACTCTAGGACGTCCATGACACAGATACAAATCCGGCAAAAATAGACAAACACTGACCTCTGCAAATCAAGAGGTGGGACCAGGTACCATTGGGGAGTAAGCATCCCCCGTCGACCGGTCACACCCGCTGTGAGTCCACTGTCAAGTCCAAATGAAATATGTGAGGAACGTATCTTCGTCACAATTGGTACAGACATTTCAACAACCGCCAACGAAAAGGAAACTCAACATTTCATTTAGTGAAACAGAGTAGTCGCAAACAAGACTAATATAAAGACCGTGAATTTTGCGGAACGTTGACATCAAACGCGGTTTTCGATATCCCTCTGTCAATAATTTGTCAGTGTGTAGTTTACATCTGTATATGAAATGTTCATATGTTGAACATGCCCTTGCATATCGTATTATTTGTGAAATATAAGCTCTATATGCGGGATATTAATACTTAAATGTGGAAGATTTACGATGGTTAAGCCGAAATCGACGCGTTTGTCGTATAACTTAGTAGCCAATTTTCCGTCTTTGATTCTGTTTTATCTTTAATTTCTAGTTCGTTGGGATATATGGCGTTGACATATGTATGAAATTTGTCCTTATTATCTAACAAAACATCGTCGATATATCTAAATATTAAATTATAGGACACCGCTAGCTTTTTCTTCTTTTGATTCAGCAGTTTCTGAATGAAGTCTGCTTCGTTGGAATAAAAGAACAGGTTTGCCAATAAAGGGACATAAATGGATCCCATAAGAATACCGACAGTTTGTTGAAAGATAACATTTCCGAACATTACATTCCAGCATGTTTTTTATATCAACTTCAGTGGATTCATGTGTAGAATCAGAGTGGTGTTTTACAAAATAAGTATCATGACAAACAATCACTAGATATTTAAATTTACGGGTATAACCTTTAGTGAAAAAACAGTTGTCTAAGATGCAGAGAGAGAGAGAGAGAGAGAGAGAGAGAGAGAGAGAGAGAGAGAGAGAGAGAGAGAGAGAGAGAGAGAGAGAGAGAGAGAGAGAGAGAGAGAGAGATAGAAAATAAAAGAGAGAGGAGTGATGGAGAAAAATACTGATAGATGGAAAATAAGAGAGCTCAAGATGGAAAATAAGAGAGAGAGAGAGAGAGAGAGAGAGAGAGAGAGAGAGAGAGAGATGATTTCATGTGTATTTTCCGTATATTTGACATTTAGATATATCGACCACGTTTTGTAAATTAATCATGACAATTTTTATACGTATGTCAATGCGATATATATACCAGCAAACTAGAAATTAAAGATACAACAGAATCAAGCACACGCGCTTCATACTTCGACATTTTACTTACTATAAACACAGACGGGAAATTAACAACTAAGCTATATGACAAACGCAACGATTTCGGCTTACCTATCGTAAATTCTCCACATTTAAGTAGTAATACCCCACAATAATCGGCATATGGAGTTAATAATTCACAAATGATTCGGTATGCCAGGGAGTGTTCAACATATGAACATTTCATATTCAGAGGTTAACTGCTCACTGACAAATTATTGCGTTTGATGTCAACGGTACGCAAGTTTTATGGTTGGTGTAATGCGATTACTCTGTTTCTCTAAGTCAAATGTTGTGTTACCTGTTCGATTGTGGTTGTTGAGACGTCTGTAAAAATTGTGATACTGTTTTTTCTTATTTGACAGTGGACTTACGGTGGGTGTAACCGGTGGACAGGGGATGCTTACTCCTCCATGGCACCTGATCCCATCTCTGGATTTCCAGATGTCCGTGTTTGTCCATTTTTAACCAGACTTGTACGTATATCCTGGACGTTCTATAGATTTATACTTTGATATCTTAGATATTTTTATATTAAGTTTCATTCCTTTTTTGTATTTTTTTCTTCTTTGATAAATACACATTCATTCACATTATATATAAAATCAATCATTTAAAAGATAAAAATGAAACTATATGGCCTTTTCACCGAACTCGAGTTTATGGCGTGCTTGCACAGAATGCTGATAACTTCTGGACACCTGATCCCCTGCAGTTTGGACTTTGCAATTGTTTTTCATGTTGAGGTCATTGTTTTATCTACCTTTCCGCGTAACTTAAACTTTTCACCGAATTCGACAGGTTTTCATAGATCATTTGGGACAGATGTACCATGCTGGCAGGGGATTCTGACTCTTTCCGGACACCTGGTCCTATCATCTTTGGGATTCACAATTGTTGTTCATGTTGAGACCATTGTTTTATCTAGTTTATCGTAACCTGATGGACTTTGAGTTTCGATTATCCTTTGGTACATCATTTTAATCTTATTTTAGAAATACATTCATTTCCGTTGTTTTATAATCATGTGATCACCATAGTCGTTCTACGTAACTCATAACTTAATAAATTTATAGCGTTATATTAATGATTTTTATATTATGTTAAATTAGTGTTCTTTCATTGATATTGTATATATGCCATCCGCAATTGACCTGTTGGCAAAGTTTTCCATTATGATGTCAGATTTAATTGCTAATTAAACGTATGTGTAATTATGACGTCGTAATCGAATGACGCAAAAAGTATTTGTCAGACATTTGATGATAGGTCAATTACAACGATCGGGCGTGAAAAACAGCTCTACTTTCCAAGACATTTTGAAGTCTTGAAACTACTACTGCAGAAAAATACTGATTTATAAGTAGTTTTGTCTTTTCTTTACTTGTCATAAAAAGTTTTTAAAACTTTTTTTTTCTCATTAGATTGTGTTGGATAAAAAACCGCAGATACCAAAGTATTAGTATTCAGCTGAATGTCAAGGATACAATATACAAATCTAGTGAATATTGGCTAAACACAGACCTCTCGAAATCTAGAAGTGTGATCAGGTGTCATAGAGGAGTAAGCACCCCTTGCTGATATATCATCCAAAATTTTTAAAACTTCAAGAATCGAAAAGGCTTTAGGTTACAAGATTGTTTAAGGTCTTAATATAAACCGCTATAGACATGATAAAGTATACATATCTTTGTGTAGTATTTCAGATTTCATTTACTCAATTCGAATTGAATATGTACTTTTGTTTTCAATTCGGTATCAAGTTATACATAAAACGAGGACAGATGTTTGAACGATGCACTTTGCGTTTAGCAACCACCCTAGATATAAATTTAAAAACCTAATACCTTACTTTCTGTGGACAAGAATCTGTGTAATGTGGAGTTTTACGTCATGTGATAGTATTTAAGCAATTTAAGAAATTTAAGAAATACACAGAATTTTGCATAACCCGGAGTAGCAGATTATGCAAAAATGCACCGGTCGAAATTCGGTGTATTTCTCATGTACCGAAAATAAAATTCAGTTCAATGCTTATAATTAAATTACAAGAATTGAATCAAACTTCATAAACTATGAAATGTAGTTGTCAATGAATATTTCTCCAATTGTTGGCAACATCACTTACGCCTACGTATATTTTCAGATTTAACACCAGTTTCGACAAGGCGATTTAAAGTACAATTCCGGAATGTTGAAGAAGAAAATTATTCCAGTGGTGGGAGCTATTGAACATTGGTGGTCTGTGATGGTATGACGTCAATGGAAATATTAAAATTGTTTTGCGAATATTTTTTTTTACCAGGTGCTCATTTTACGTCACTACAGTAACAAATGTCGGGAAAATGTTCCGGCATTTGGCGTGGCTAATTCAAAAATTGATTTATGGTCATTACTCTCACCCTTTCAGTTGATGAAATTGCTTGAAACTGATAAGTTTAATTATTAAATATTAGACCATGACATCAGAAAATAAGATACAAACATGTCGATGAGTATAACATTTAGTATAGCAGTGATAACATTTATTTAAATATTTTGATTACATCCTCCTTTGTGTTTATGTAACCTGTAAAAATTATATAGCTCTTTTCAACAATTCAACAGCTTGCAGTGGAATAGATGTATGGATGTTAGCTTTTCAACAGCCCAGTTGCCATGTGAACAAAAGTAAAAAAACAAAATCATATCAATCTTGAAAAAAATCATTTATTTTTTCTGTAATATTTCCAACAAGAATCATATAAGCGACTTAAATCCCCTTTCCTGATTTGATAAATCCATCATGTTGAGATTGAGGCACGGATTGAGATCAATTATCATGTTTTCACATAGATCACATATTGTTTTGTCCATTAAAATTCCTCCAAATTTAGCTCATGATTTATAAAACCATAGTGGTATAGGCCTATGCATGTGTACCAGATGAGACATCTTTAAAATTATTCCGAGTAAAAAATGAATCATTGTCTCCATATTACTACATCTGATGTGAATTCATCATGTGAGTATGGTCACAAACCAGTGAACATTGCAAGAGATTCTTTCATGCCAGGTAACTTTAAACTCTATTCGACGACTTAGCTATCTAGATGAAAATCCTGACCATGCATTGGGGAACAGTAGAGGAGTAAATTCTTAAAGTTTAATTTAATCATTCAATGATGTTGAACAATAGCCCTCTCGAGCCTATCAATTTATTATCAATATTGATCAAGCAAACACACTTTTCTACGACAATCAAAAAGGAATAAAATTTGTAGATGGTATTCACTCTCTAGTTACGTGATGCCACCCGTTGGATATATTGCGGGGTTTTTAATTGTCTAATGTTCATCATATTAGCATTTTGTCTTCTCGAATTTTCTTCCGGTTCACACTTTTGTTGTGTATATTGTATATTGTTACAATTGATTATATATTTATGGGTAGATAAAATAGAAACAACTTATTTTGTCAATATCCCTTTTTGGTAATTCTATTAGCAGTTAATAGTCTATGTATTGATATATTGCATGTATACAAGCTTACTAAATATTGCATCTGTGCAGAGATCGCTGATATGATAACATAATTAGTATTTCCATTTAATTGTGACATCAATGTCAATAAATAAAATGTGTAAAATGCCAAACTGAAGGATTAACTTACATTGTCATACGTTTAACATTCATTTTATATAATTATCTCGTGTTTACAATAAATATTTAAAATGAAAATTGTTTTAGATCTTGGATACTAAATGGTTGATAGCAATTGTTTAGGTTAACATTCAGTTTTGCATTATATGTTTGAGCTCTGGTGGTGCTATACCGGAGTTGTATTACACCGATGGTTACTGCAATAACCAAGTGTTCGACATGAGTGAAACCCACAGACATTGCGAAAAAGTAAAAAACAATGACATTTTATAAATCCACAAACATTACGAAAAAGTATAAAAATTTACATTTTAAACCCACAGACATTGCGAAAAAGTATAAAAATTTACATTTGAAAACCAACAGACATTGCGAAAAAAAGTATAAAAATCTACATTTTATAAACCCACAGTCACTGCGAAAAAAAGTATAAGAATCTACATTTTATAAACCCACAGACGCTGCTGGTTCGCATCAAAACCTTTATGTTGTAAACCCATGGGCATTGTGAAACAATATCAAAACCTACATCTTCTCAACCAAAGAACATTGTGGAAAAGTATCAAAACCTACACATTGCCTGTTGGTTGGTGATGTGAATGCTTTCAATGACTCCGTAAGTTCAAAGCTCAATCATTCCAGACAGATTATCTGTAGGTGGTGAAGATTCCATTTCATTGAAGAAAGAACACACACACACAGACACACACCCATATACACACACATACACACATACACATACATACACACACACATACATACACACACACACATACATACACAAACACACACACTCTCTCTCTCTCTCTCTCTCTCTCTCTCTCTCTCTCTCTCTCTCTCTCTCTCTCTCTCTCTCTCTCTCTCTCTCTCTCTCACACACACACACACACACACACTCAAAACAAATATCGTATAAAAAGGATATGATCCTACTGCAAAAGGAGTTTAGAGACCTATGTAATGACATAAAATACCACCGGAACGGAACCTAGGTTGATTTTTGTTTGCCAGTTTAGTAGTACAGGGCTGTCGCCTCTTTCCCGGGTCCATTGTAACCGGGATCTCTCCTCCACCGTTTCAACATTTTGGCCGCCATCATATAAAAGGAACATTGTTGTATGTGACGTAAAACAAAATTCAAAGTAAAAAATCAAATGACATATTCTGAGCATGCCTCTCTTATGAATGTTTTATTCTGAGATCGAAACGGCTCGCCCACCAAGGTGACGTTGTTGAACGCTCGAAATCGTCGTTAAAGAAGATTTCCTTTTAAACATTATAAAGTCCCCCTCTCAGAGATATTAGATAGTATTCTGGATCACGGTCACAGACACTGACTCCGTTTCACCAATTATGCTTTTCACCGAACTTGACCTCATCACCAAACTTGACCTTTTTACCGAATTTGACCCGTTCATCGAGCTAGAAAGGTTTCCATGAAACATTTGCGACGGCTGTGGCATGCCTGCAGAAGACGCTGACGCCTTCCGGACACCTGGTCTTATCCCGTTTGGGATTCGTAATTGTTCTTAATGTGTGACTATTTGAACATATAGTTCGTCGTGTTACAATGGACTTGATAATTTTACCGAACTTGACCTTTTCACTGACCACGAGGGGTTTTCATGTAACATTTGGACGGGTGTGACATGCTGGCAGTGGACGCTGAGACCTGCCGGACATCTGGTCCTATTCCATTTGGGATCGGCAATTGTTCCTATTGTTTAGACCTTTTACATATCTGTCGTATTCTGATGGACTTAAGTTTCGATTATCCATTGGTACTCTTTCATTTTTAATTGTGAAATTTATATAACGGAAAACATTTGTTTATGGTTTGTATCACGGATAGTAACCATCAGCAATGAACATATAACATCATAAATTTTCAGATACATGAACGAAGCGTGGAAATGACAAATATCAAGTGAAACATTAGTACCAAGAAAACTCACAAAATTGATAAATGAACAGTTACAGTTGATAAAGCGTATATATGTTACAACAGAATCACATTACTAAACCCGTAATAGCATATCCAGTTATGTCGCACGTATGATAGCACTGGGTCAATGCATTCAAAATCCAGGAAAATGTCACAGTGATGGAAAACACAGTTAACAGTTAATTTACTGACACGCAAGCATTAAATCTTGTATCGATACAGTACTTATATAATGAACATTGTAATAAGACAATAATACGAATAAACTTGATACAAACTCAATTACAACCGAGACACTCGCGCAAATACATATACAGTTGAAACTCACTAATGCGACCACATATTGACTGACTCAAAGTGAACTGATGATATCTTAAATATTAACATGATGAAAAATATTCCATAACCAATGAAGAGAAGAAAAAATGTCATTAAGTATATATAATACTGGTGGGTGGGGATAGTCGATGCAGACACCAGATCTATCAAACTGGATTCGGAGACAGAGCGAGAATAAATGGACGTGTTAGCTTGTCCAGGGCCAAGCCTGAGCAACTCGTCGGCATAACTTCAGGTCGCCGTAGGAAGCACCGAAACGACTGACGATAGGGGTCCTACCCGGAGATGGAACCGATTCAGCATGTGCAGGTCCACCAAGGAAATTGTCATGTGCAAACAAAACGATTGAACATTGAATCATAACAGAAATGGTCGACATGTTGTCGGCAACACCAATATAAGAGCTACAGTAACACGTGAAGTCCTGTTTTACCTGTGTATCCCTATTTTTTTTGGAAAATAAGCCGTACTGATTTGGTTTATGAAAGAACCCGGGTACGCCACTTTACCTTTGTAGACTTGATAACTCCAATATTTTAGCGTCTAACATTATCGGTCATCTTTTTCCTACTAGATTGCGTTTGCTTATTGCAATAACTCTCTCGGTGCAAAAACTTTAGTTAATTTAGCTGATAAAATATAAATGTTAAGAAAGAATTTTATATATAATTACAAATTGTATCAAAATGATAAATTTTTGAATTCATTTATCTGCAATCATCTCGCAAGATGAACGTATATTGATAGCACAGCTTTTGAACAAATAGGAATAGCAGATTATTAATTGATTTCTTTGAAGTAAGCCATGGGGTAAATGTCTTACTTTTGAGTGCGGCATTATATCATTATATATTGATGAATTGTTTATACATATATGATGCCTCTTTCTCTTTAAAAATCAAACATCTACTTTAAATCTGAACTCAATTGATGACGTCTAATTGACAGAAACGATTGTCTTCCGCATTATTACTTTGGTAGTATGTTTTTAATATTAATTGTAAGTGTATTCTGTTCCTGATTTTGTGGTATCAATATATTCTACATAACTGTTTTCTTTGATTTACGGAAATTTCATAAATTTCTTAGTGATAAATCACTAAGCAAACTGTGTTCTATGTGCAGAACGACAAAATGGGACTATTTTAATCAAGGAAACGTAGTCTAGACGTTGATATTGGAAATCTGTGATATAAATCTTTGAAAAAACCAATTAAACATCTCTACTGGGACTTTAAATTTGTTTTGATATCAATATATACAACGTAGAAGTTGCCTTGATATAATTTATATGGAATATTTGCTTTGTATTGACGCCATTACATTGAATTTTACCATCTTATATATTGTATGTAAATATTATTCTGACATCATCCAGGTTTATTACGATGGATTAGTATGACTGTATGAAGGGATTACAATATTAATATATCTGGCACGAGTTGATGTTTTGTTGACACGCTCATGTATTCCCTATTACCATATTTCACCAATTATTCTGAAATTTGATCGAAAACATAAATGATTTAACGTATTGAGTCAATCAACTAAAATGCGTTTACCTCAGTAGCCAATCATCTGATTACATGAACAGAATGTGTACCTATATAAAGCGTTTTTATAGCAAAATGACAAACAAAGGATTTTTAGGTCAAAGATGAATATACAGAAAACTGAAAGTATTAATAAATGCAAATCAAGTGAAGAAGTAATGTCAATCCGTGGGTTTTACATGGCGATATTTTTGTATTATTTCATTCTTACAAATTCAGCATAAATGCTGACCCATTCTTACTAGAGCTTACAAATAAAAATACGGCTTGGCGTGGATATCTCAGTGACTTTCACGGCAATGAAAATCTTCATCTCATGACCATGTAATTTAAGTTTTGGACGAATACCTAGTCTTAAAACAAGGAGCAATGAAACATTTGATCTATTATGAAAACGTGAGCCTCAAATGACACAAGGAACATGACAATATATTGTTTATAATAATGATAAAAAATTACATAATTAGAGAAATTTTTTCAACATAAATTTATCAATTTACATTATTTTTTGGTCAATAGATTTAACACTTGCTATATTGCTGAAGTGGGGTTTTATATACAAAATTTTCTTGTTAATCTTCTCTTTTTTGTCGACATCATGACTCTCATCCAATAAAATGAAAATTTGTTTAAAAATGTTTCTAGTTACCAAGCAG
>BROG01000058.1:782500-935000 GCA_030159075.1 Atrina japonica
CCTCCACCAATAACATATGACTGAAAGATTGTTGAGTATGGCGTAAAACAAAAAAAAATCAAATCAAAAATCAAATCAAAAACATAGCAAAGGGTCCGACTACTCAGTTCATAACTACAATATCTAAGCCAATATCTTAAACTAAATGAAACGTATTTCAAGAGAAATTCTTTTCATGTTTCCACCCCTTTGGATCCTCTTTATATGCACTGAATTCCACTCAGTTTGCAGAGGAACAAAAGTCTGAATGTAATAATGAGTCACTGTTGTAACTTAAACATAGAAAATTCAAGTTTAACAACATCAAAATAGCTTTTCTTTCAACTTCCACATATACGTTTCTATAGTAAAATCCAAATAACCTGGCGGGGTTGAGTCTCGTGAGCCCTTTTTTGGACCTGGACGAGTTCAAATTTATGGTAATAAATTACACTGGCAAGAGTAAACGTTCCTGTTTGTTATCGAGTATCCAATTAGGAATAAAACGTTTTATTCCCATGCAGCTTGTCAAAAACCGAAAAGTGAGTAGAATCATCCGTATGATAATCAAATGATTACTCCGCCCTGCAATCTTATGTGCATCGGACAATACCCCTTTGGATCCCCTTTGACAGCCCGAGATTTCACATAGATAGCTATAGCGCATGGTTCACCTAGATTATCATAATTACACCAAGGAAATACTGGTAAATCTTACTTAAACTTAGAAAAAACTTTAGTTTTACATTTGAAATATGGGTTCCTATAGTAGATACCACGGAACCCCTTCTGGGGCCCCAATGAAAAAACAGCACATCTAACATACCCCCTCCAATTTTCGTGAAGTTACGACTTACGGTTTCCAAGAAATCAATAACAAACTGACTCAAAGTTGTTTGATTCGCAAGAAGGTCTCTATGGTGAGAGTCTGAACTAGTTTATTGTTTATGAACAACTTGTCTGAATAATTAAATATGTTCTTAAATGCGAGGAGGCCCATCCAATGTTCATAAATAAAACTCGAGGTACAGGGTCAGATAACTTATCTTTATTCAGAAACTGTGTTACATCGTAACCTGATACAGATATTATATATAAACATAACACCAAAGATATAATGCTCAAGACGATCGTGCCTCCAGTTTAAAATAGATTTTCTAAAATGAAAGTGGTATACAACATGACGATATTAAAGATATGGGTGAAATATAAATTTCTTTACTGTTAGATCCATTTATATCAGATATTCCAGTGGCAATGTTTCACACAGTATCAATTTGCAATAGAAATACATACATGGATTTTGCACACACACACGCACACGCACGCACGCACGCACGCACACACACACACACACACATTTCATGTGTATGTGCATGTGTATTATTAAAAAGAGTCTCTTTTGGATGTACAGTGGATATTGTAAGTACAATTGGTTATATGAATATAAAGTAAATATTTGAAAAAAGTAATGTTACATTGTCTCTCTAATTCTAAAATAATTTCGGATATAATTAATGAGACTATAACATTTTTTAATATTTGACGGGTTCATAATTTTCACCAGCAGATATTTTAAAGTCAATGTATCTATATCAACTATGTCTAGTATTTTTAGTAAAACAAACACCAGTTCCTATCTTCCTTCATATTTGGTTTAATAGGAAACGCATATCTCTGCTTGCCGTGCGTTTGTTATGTCTCAATTTAAAACTATCACAAATAGAGACACGAGACTCATTTGAAACAATTGATCGCTGATAAAAATAGAGATAAACATATTACAATATAAATGTATAATTCTTTTCATATTAAAATGGGGACTTCACTATATATATGTTGCCCTGTTCTCATTTTCATTCGATCGAGACTGGAAATGCACGAAAATATTATTCGATGGTTTATCTATCATAGGCAGTAACGTGTGTCCAACAAGGTCGATATTCTACCCCAATTTTACAAAAAAAAAAACTTCTGGCTGTCACAAAAAAAAAAACTTCCTGGCTGTCACATTTAATAAACATATAACCACTACCTAGGGTGTATATATATATATATATATATATATATATATATATATATATATATATATATATATATATATATATTATATATATATATATATATATATATATATATATAAAGAAAACAATCCAAAGTCATAATGGTCAAATCAAATTCTCAAGATGTTTATAAGACTTCATCAGTTAAGCTGAATTTAATGTAACACTAAAGTACCAATGGGTACCAGAAATTTAAAGTCCATTAAACACGTCAAATTGGAACGGGATGAGACCAAGTGTCCGGAGGGAGTCAGCGCATGCCAGAATAGATGTAAAGTTCAGAAACAGAGAGTGGTATCGGACGAACCAAAACATGAATTTTATACATTAAAGTGCAGCGGATCGGTGATGACAGCAACCGACCTGAAACCAGAAGTTATGAGACAAGTCGTTCTAACAAACATATTTGAATCTATTGAATTCTACATACAGATATCTGCCTGCTGACGTTTTCACAGTAGCTGAAATGGGAAAAAATCGGTGACCCGAACACCAACATAATAACAAAAGAAACCGACGAAAATCAGTGAGACGAGTGCCAACAACAAACAAATCGGACATATGACCTGTACCCACTTGTCGAACAAACTTTATTCAATATTGACTGTGCGATGTTATCTTTAGAAGGGATTGGCAAAAATAAAATGCATCGTTTGACAGTCTTATCCCGTATCTAGAATGAATCTTTACAATTATATAGAAACGTAACAGTAAATCAGATATCCCTAGTGATTATGGGCGACTGTCATATAATATAATGATTATGTTCCAACTTTTTTGTTTACCATGTTCCCACTTTTTTGAAAGCCGGTCTGGCTCAGTTGGTAGCGCGCTCGACTCTTGGTCGTGAGGTCGTGATTTCCAGTCCAGGTCGGTTTCCTGTCCTTCGGATGAGACAATAAAAACCGAGTTCTCGTGTCACATAGGTTTCGGCACGTTAAAGAACCCTCACTGCTCAATGGCCGTAAGTGCCGAGCATAGGCCAAACTTTGAAACCCTTCACCGGCATTGGTGGCGTCTCCATATGAGTGAAAGATTCTTGAGTGGGACGTTAAACAGCAACACAACCAAACCCAGTTTTTGGTAAAAGCCCTGGTAAATAAAAAAGTGGGAACATTATATAATTATAAAATTGTCAAAATATTCAATATCATAATTTGAAGCAAATCATCCCCTTTCTGTGTATTTGATATAGTTTCTATTTCACGTCAGGTCATGTGCCACCATATTGAAAATATGCATCTTGTTCAAGGTCTACGGAAGTCCACGTCAGACTATTTTCTATTTCTGTTCTAGAAAACAAGAAAAGTAATTATTATTTATATATTAATCTTAATACTTTACATAAACATCATTCAACTCGACCTAACAGATATTACAAAATGATGGATACTGACTTCGCAATTTCAGAATTTTAAGCCTCACGTGCATGCAAGTGTTTGCCTGTAGTTTTATCTGTGCGAAATATTTAAAATGATAGCATATAGATATCGTCTTGGGATCAGTGATCATATATAACATCGTATAGTTTATGTGATACGAAAGATTCAATACTTATCTAACTAGATTAGACGAGTATCTTCCCCAACCTTTGCTCAGGATTAAAGATAGAGAGTGCCTGGTACTGCCCACTGCACCAGGCTCGTCCATCCTCTCGTGACTTCCGGTTTAAATGATTACGGGTGCAACATAATTTCTGTCTGCACGCCACCACTGTAATTGAGAAATAGTATTTTAGGTACATAAATTTCTGTCGTTTTCGTTTTTACACATGACAAAATCATCTGTGAATTGTACTACAAATACTAGTCTTCCAAAACTGGAAATTTAAAAGATCTGATTCCAAAAGAATCTCCTCGGCAGTAGGAGTGAACTTAAAGATATTACAAAATCTGTTTAAAAAACAGTGACTATGGTTCGATTACGCTGGGATATTGTTCATGCATATGTTTTTCTTGTCTGTTTGCTGTTTTTGTCACATTTTTCTGAAGGTAAGAAAATTCTTTGATAAATCCGAAAACGATTGAACAAATCGTGAAATCGATGACTGCTTGTAAAATCGCTAAAACCTTTAAAGTGATTGGCCCATTCGAAAAATAATTTTACATTTTGGATAAAAACACATGCTTTAAATTAATTCAAATTAATGTTTTTCTGTATTTTTCACACCAGTTGACAAAAAATGTAGAAAGTGGCCAAAATGTAAAATTTGTGTGTTTATATACAAAATTATCAACACCTCATTACGGTGGAGAGTGTTTGAAAGGAAGGATATAGTCTAGGCTAAATCGTCAACTTATTTCTGATGCAGGCCTCCCAAAGGACATGGAACCAGCGCCGTCAATAGAGATTTGATCTCATTACCGGCTCGTTATGTCTTCACTCTAACCGTTAACATTGGTATTCCAAATTGTTTTATGGATCTGCATATCTTGTTTCGTTAAATTACACTTTTGTCATTTCTTTCAATTAAACAATAAATCAGGGATTCTTCATGAAATAACATCTCGTATGGTTATAATTTCACATAATGCCAAAACTCATAACGTTATGTAACAATTATCTCCCCTTTAGTGAAATTTGAATTCATCCGCTAGGCGAAACTCATGGCTAACCGGATACGTATTTATTCGTTGTGCTTTTTCAAAAATTGTTAGGTAATTTCATTCCTTTACTCAATTTCTCAGAAATTAATTCAAAACATATTTATCAGCTTTCTAATAAACAATATCAGTGTTTTATTTTTATTTTGCATATTTCTTTCATGGTAGCAACCGTAAGTGACACTAAATTTAATCTTTTCAAGAGATAATACATGAAAATGTGTAAATTAGTTCCATTTAGATATGAAAAATGACCATAAATTTTATATCTGTTAATCATTGGAAAGTCTTCCCACACTTGACCAGGGCTAATATGGTATTCTAAACATTTCTAAACATTTATTCTTTTTCAATAAAATTTACCCTTTCCACTTTTAATTATCTGTTAGTAACAAAGAACTTAAGAATTTGTATTTTATTGGTTTCTTTTTCGTGTTGTTTGCTTTTTTTTCTTTGTTAGTATTTTGTTTAAATTTTTGTTTTGTTTTATTTGTTTTAATGTGGATGGAACATTACTGGGACAGGATGATCTCGACTTTGTCCTATATTCACCATACTTTTTGCATATTGTTCTTTTGCGTAGTTAACATTTAATAATAACACACATATCCCAACATCTATATTCATATACGTTTAATTGGTGTCGCTACAATTATATTTATACACGTTTAATGATACATTGTATAACATTTTGATGTCTCTACATTTATACACGTTTACTTATATAACACTTTGATGTCTCTACATTGATACATTGTATAACACTTTGATGTCTCTACATTTATACACGTTTAATGATACATTGTATAACACTTTGATGTCTCTACATTGATACATTGTATAACACTTTGTCTCTACACTTATACACGTTCAATTATATAACACTTTGGTGTCTGTACCTTTATATTCATATACATTTAATTATCTCTACATTTATATTCATATACGTTTAATTAAACATTGTATAACATTTATATTTATATACGTTTAATTAAACATTGTATAACATTTATATTTATATACGTTTAATTAAACATTGTATAACATTTTCATTCATATATGTTTAATTAAACATTATATAACATTTATATTCAAACATTGTATAACATTTATATTTATACACATTATACATTCTATAAAACTTTTGTGTCTCAAAATTTATATTCAACCACGTTAGTGTATCTATATTTATATCCATACGTTTAATAAGTATGAACTTTAACAACAAAAAATCTAAAGGGTGTACCCCGTGTTCCCTACTGAATATATTTCTCTGTATATCATCACAAGACTGTATTACATATAGATACAAATTATCTAGGGTAGATAACGACAAATGTGTTACAAAAGCTGATAACAATCATGATGTTTGACCTTAAACGGATGTAATCTTTAGGTTTACGTGCCAGAAGGTCGGGTAGATGGATCAATTTTAAAACTTGTTAGTTCATAGCGTCTACGTTTTCCAAAGGTACGAGAGTTCCATCCCTTGGTATATATAATTTTTATTTACAATCGGCGACGTAAACTAAATCATAATTATGTTACATTTCCTTTATCTTAAAATTAAATCCCTGGAGTCAAAGTTAATATTAATAGTACGTTAATAGTGCAAATTTTATTAGAAGACTCCGCGTGGGGGTGGGGCGTGGAGGCGTGGGTCTATATTTATAGTCACTCTTGGTAAAAATCCTGCAATTGTCATCATTGACGTAATAAAATGAAACTGAATCTGTCATTCGAATGTCAATATTCGGTTACAGCTATGTCATATGCATAATAATATGAACTATTGTAACATTGACTTAAACCTACCGGTACTGATAATGAGTGCAAACACGTATAGGGCTTGTTAGTTCAAGATAAACAAAGGATTGATGAAACATGCTTGTTCATTGTCCGGGTCTAATGTCAATAAATCTACTCAATACCCTGTCATTTTGCCGATGTAATTGTTTTTAAAACTCCCGGGCTTTACTGAATAAAATTAACATTATAACTCTTTTCTTTTCAATCATATAATAGCAGTGTATTTAATTTACTAACCCTTTATGGAAAAAAAACCCAAAAACAACAACAACAAAAAACCCCAAAAATAAAAATACTTTGTGTCGTGTATACAAAATTTGAGTACTGTATGCACTCTGAAATATTTAATATATTGAACACATGAGATTTTTTCCAAATGGGAAATATTTTTTATCATTATTTTGTATGTCAAAATTATACAAAATGTCCAGTTTCCGCATAGATTCTGTGTCAGTTTTCATCTTACAATGAATGCATTTGTTTATAGATTCATTGCGTTGCCTCTGTTTGATATCTTTTTCAATATCTAAAAGTAAAAGACTGATATTCATAAGAGCATTAGTTGTGTGCTTTTAAAATATTTCCCTTTATACGACTTAGAGTGATAAACAATAACAAAAAAAAGATATACACAGGCATAAAAATTCTTAAATTCCTATATATTTTGTGAAAATTGCTTGAGAAACCCAGGTGTGACACTTAATTAACTGAACTTTACTACATAATGTATTTGTATATAAGTACCTCACTGGGCCTGACCTTATTTACACAATTTTGTTTATTTGTTTATTGAGATTTAACGTCCCACTCAAGAATATTTCACTCATATGGAGACGTCATCAAATTCCGATGAAGGGCTTCAAATTTTGGCCTATGCTCGCCGTTTACGGCCATTGAGCAGTGAGGGTTCTTTAACGTGCCGACACCTACTGTGACACGGGACTCCAATTTTTATTGTCTCATCCGAAGGACAGGAAACCAACCTGCCACCGGCGGGACTCGAACTCACGACCTCACGATCCAGGGTCGAGCGCGCTACCGACTGAGCCGGACCGGCTCTTAATTACACAAAATATGTAGATTTTTTATGCCTGTGTATAGCTCTCATTTGTTATAGTACATCAAGTACAAGCAGTAAAAGTAAAAAAAACCAAAAAAAAACCAAACAAACAAAAACCCACAGATAATACCAGTTTACGGGGAATTAGGTTATACATGAACTGATTCGGATCCTGGGAATCAGGACACTAAAATCATATCTAGGTCCAGACTGATTGTATTATTCTTTTCTTTTATATTCTTTTCAGGTCAGTTACAAATACGACTCACTGGTGTAGGCCAATCTGCTACACGGGGAAGGGTCGAGGTTTTCCACAACAACACATGGGGTACAATCTGTGATGATCACTTCGATCAAAATGCCGCCAAAGTTGTATGTCGTATGCTGGGCTTGTACAATCCGTAAGTTGTCTTTTGCTGTCTACTGGGCTAAAAAGCGCTACTTCATGATGATTTTTGGCTGCGTGAGACTTTTAAAAGGTTGACGCTACCGAATTTTTCTTTGACCTAAAATACTTGATCAAAGTTTTTAATGGTTTTTATAGTGTGCGTCAAAGAAAACTTGGATCAAGGAATTACGGATACGAGTTGATGATAATCGTTAAGTTTTAACGAGGTATAATACACTCAGTATACTGAAACAGTATACACTGTTGTACACCTATTTGAAATATATTGCAATTAAATTTCAACAAAGGGTTCGTGCCACTGTGATGTTGTAAATTTTGAATTTACGGTCACATTATAACATCAGTCTTTTTACTGAGAAAATGCATGTTATTTCCAGAGTTTCTAAATTAGCAAAAACCTGCGTAAATCGCCCAATTCTTTTTCAAATAAGAACAACAATGACAATGAAAACATCACATATATATCACACGTGAGTATAGGCCGAATTTCTACACGATTTTGAGTTATTTTTCATTTTGGTAAAATCAGGTTTTACAAAAAAGTAACTTAAAATCGGGACAGACATTTGGCCTAACATGAGTACTGATGGCTTATTTATTATGCAACAAACTACATAGATCAACATATGATTATAAAACTTTGTGCTTATAAAAATCGATATTAAATTTCTATGCGACAGGACAGTATTGTATCCTTACACCGTACTTCCCATTAGTGGCTTTAAATCTCCTGGTCAATACGTGTGTATGTACAACATTTTCCCAACTTCAAATACAGCTGCTTTCTCAACAGTTATACAACTTATATGTCTAACTTCACAGTCAGATCTTGTCAAGACACAGTAAGGGAAAGATCTCATTTACATAGTAATCGTGTGCAAGAATTGTAAACAGTCCGTTCAATCCTTTTTAACGTCCATTCTGTCTAAAGTGTGTAATGTTAAAAAAAAAATAATTGGAAAGTTACATTCTAAAGCAAATTTATAATATCTTAAGACTCTTATAGGACGTCGAACTGACTTTTAATTATATATATTTCAACAAGTCCTCTAGACCAGCGATATATAAAGCTAATATTTATATATCGCTGTCTAGACCTACAAGTTTTAGCGAATTGTTACTTTATTTTCGTTAATTTGAAAAGCACAAATTGACGAATAAAAGTGTGATTTGGAAATTTCAATCTTGAAGTTGAATTTATGGTGCTGAAATGCACATACATGTATAATTTCCCGTCAATATAGTGTGGTATTAACCCCATACTGCAAAATGTGCTTTGACTTGATCCCAATACATTACTCAGTTGATGGAACATAATCTCGTAAAAATGATACAGATGCCCACAAAAACATAGACGTGACATGTTGTTATAGTAACTGATGGTTCCAATTGGTTTAGGTGACATAGTAGGCCCGATTCTGTATTTAGCAGTTAGAAAGACCAATAGTGAAAATAAAGCTAGAGTTCTTTAGATTTCTTCATTTAGATTCTCTGGTTAGGTACTGCAGTAGTGTTGCCGTTCGTTGAGTGTTTGTAGCCAATGGCGCCAAGCGCCAATGTGTTATATTTTGAAAATAAAAGAGTTTAATAGAAATTTGAATAACAAATCCATTTAGCATTTGATTTTTCTTCAAAAATTGATACAAGAGAAACTTTGTTAGTTTATTCATACATAACACGTGACCATTAGAAATTACCACGACAACGGGCCATGGATGAGAACGAGGATAAGGTCAGGGTCACACAACTTCAGAGCTCGACTTTCTTGATGATTTATCTGACTTTCAAGGTCATCTAGACAAAGAGAAGATGTCTGAGATGTCAGGTTATCCCTGCAGTAAAATTCTTTATGGCAATTCTGTTGTGGACCCTTTTCTTATCAATATGGCTGCGTTTACGGGTCCATAGAATAACCGAAATGACACCTAATCACCGAATTAACTTTATTACTTTTGTTTATCATGACATCCAGTTTTATAGCACATAACAAAATATTTATCAAATAAGTGTCATTTCGATGTGTTTCAGCATCATTTCGGTTATTACCCTGTCATTACCGTGAATATATTCCAGCGATATATATCGCTGGTTATTCTATGTACCGACGTTTTACTGTTGCCACAGGAACCTGAAATTCTGTCCGTATACTGATATACAAATCATTTACATAACTTGCCCTCTGTAGTGATGAGGTTAACATTACATTACAGGGCAAGCTATGTAAATGATTTGTATATCAATATACGGATTACGGGATGGAATTTCAGGTTTCTTTGCTGTTGCATATCGCCATAAGAATATGCCCCCCCCCCCGAATGGAATCTTCATGTTTTGTTGAAGATAAAATTTTCTGCCCCAATTTTAAGCAATTTTTGTGTGTGTAAAAATTGCTTAAAATTGGGGCAAAAGTGCGGTCTAGTTTTGCTGTCCATTGGGTAAACATACAGTCAGTATGGTACAAAGGCTGATTTTCTGTCACAATTTTATCCAAAAAAAAAAAAAAAAAAAGTAGATCTAACTTAGAATCAGGGCAGAAATTCGGCCAAGGTGAAAATTAAAGTAGGAACAATCACTCTTGTCAGAGTCATTTTAAGTAAATTCTGCTTTAGCGACCAACTGGTCACAAAAACCATTTTTTGCTGTCCCCAATGGTATCATTTGTGTACGAATCACCTCTATAGACCACCTCCCTATAAAGACTGGTTTTCTTGTGTCCCTAAGGAGGTTGTTATACAAATTTCACTGTATACCAGTAGCTAAGTTTATTTGGTGACCACCCGTTATTCCGAAGGTCTGATAGTCTGAGGGCTCAACAGACCAATGGCCCGATAGTTCGAGGGTCCGATAGTTCGAAGGTTCCATATTCTGAAGGTCCATTAGTCTGAATGGAATTGAGAATATAGGTCTGTTTTCAGGAATATTTGATATTAATCTTAACTTTGGTCTATCAGACTTTTGGACCCACAAACCGTAAATCTATCGGACCTTCAAACTATTGGCACATCGGAATATTTTGACATTCAGATTATGGGACCTTTTGTATATTTGAATGCAGAACTTTCTGACTATAGGACCTTTGGGCTATTGGGCCTTCAGACTATTGGACCTTTCTGCTATTGGTTTGTCGGAGTACTGGGCGGACACCATTTATTCATCAATTTGATCTCTTATTTTTTGTTGTTGTTTTAAATACGACGGAGAATTTTTCATTTACATGCATGTATATGGAGCTGTCGCCAGCTTTAGGAAAAGTGTCACAAACTCTGACCTGTGCTAAGGGCTGATGCCATAGCAGTGTTGGTTCTATAAAGTGTCACACCTGTCCCGACACTGGACCTTGGACATGTGAAAGACCTGTGACTTAATTAACTTTTTATGCTGAGCTATTGGTGAAGGTAGGCTATAGTCACTGCCTTTTTTTTCAAAAGCTTTTGTGCTGTTTAATTCACATGTTATACTAAACCAACATGCCCCCCCCCCCCAAAAAAAAAAAAAAAAACCCAAAAAAAACCAAAACAAAACAAAAACTTTTGACAACTCTCCAATAAAATTAAAAAAAAGATAAATAATTTTTAGATAAATGCACTTCCACCTGAAGAGATATGGATAATTCACTTCAATGCTTTGTTTCATTCACAGTGTCAGTAAAGCCTGTTGTGAAGGATCTGACCAATTTGTTACTCAAATGTGGTCTCTCAATAGAGGTGGTCCCTAATAAATTAGAAAAGGTTTTATTTAAAGAATTATTGAAATGAGTGGTTCTCAGAATATGTGTTTCATAAGACAGGTGGTCTCAAGACAGGTTTCATCATACAGTGATCGCCTTATCTATTTTTCAGGTCAAAATTCACTTTGGCTCGATCTCAAGCTTACTTTGGACAAGGAACTGGACCAATTTGGTTAGATGATGTAACATGTGCAGGAAATGAGGCTTCTCTTCTTAACTGTCGCTTAAAACCATTTGGTCGCCAAAATTGTCGCCATAATGAAGATGTTGGCGTGGATTGTGATGCAGGTATGCATTTAAAAAATGTTTATCATAAAAGAATATCTCCCAGACTTTTTATTCAGTTCATTTATATTAAGCTCACCTATTTGAAGAGTGGGGGACCATAGTCATAATCGTGGTGCCCCATCTTGTTTAATATTTTGGTGTGCAAGTTGTTTTAGACATCACCATTCAGTAACAAAGGATTTTAGGATTCTGATATTATGCATACAACTTCTTTTGGGGTGTAACATTAATTTAGGTATTCTGGATATAAAATAATTGATGTACAGTTAAACCTACTATAGTGGCCACCTCTATATAAGGATATCCTGTGTATAAGGGTCACCTGAACATAAAGGTCAATATTCTATGGTCCCTTGGGTGGCCCCTATATACAGTTTTCACTGTAGGTCTTTTTCACATTTTGTCCTTTTTTCCTATATTATTTTCATTTTTTACCACGTTTTGGACTTTTTTATTCTATATCTCCTAGTTAATGTTTTTGCGGTAAGCTATTTTAAATGGGAATTACCTGTGCTTCTTTCACAACAATTTTCCACTTTTTTACCAATTACACTGATATATACAATAGCGAAAAAAGATACTATAGACAAGATTACTGGTAACAATTCTTAAATTCCTTATGTATTTTATGAAAATTGCTTTAGAAATCTAGGTTTGGCACGTTTTCACTTGCATTGATTAACTCAACCTTACTATTTGTATATTGTATATATGAATTCCACACTGGACATATGGCCTTATTTTTAAAAAATATATAGGCATATAAGTTTAATGTTAATGTATAGCTCTTATTTGTAGTAAAAGTAGAAAAAATTGAAATGATTATTTTTTGGTAAACACATCTTATGCCCCTTTTACGGAGCCGTAAAAGTGACATGACGAAAAGAAAAAAATTAAAAGTGACATGGTAAAAAAAATATATATATCTCAGGGCCCTGACTTATTATCTCGGGGGCCCAAGATATATGGAGCCGTAAAAGTGACAGGATGAAAAAAAATTCTATTTGACATGGTAAAAAAAGTATATATATCTGGTGGGCCCGGACTTATTATCTCAGGGCCCCAAGATATGACACGATGAAAAAAAAAAAATTAAAACTCAGGGCCCTGAGATAAATATATATATTTTTACCATGTCACTTTTAATTTTTTATTTTTTTCATCATGTCACTTTTTTTTACCATGTCATTTTTAATTTTTTTTTTCATCATATCATATCTCGGGGCCCTGAGATAAAAAGTTGGGGCCCCCGAGATGTATACGGTATATATTTTTTATCATGTCACTTTTAATTTTCATTTTTTCATCATGTCACTTTTACGGCTCTGTACCGTTTAAAGGCTTATCTTTTGATTAAATAATTGTGTTAGGATGCAGATATTTTGTATGCAGATACACAAAAGTGATGGTTAAAATTCAGATTTAAAATGTTTTAGTTTTCTTTTGTTAATTTGTGTTTTTGTTTTTAGAATACCCTATCATATGTTGGTGAGGTGATCAGGGGTTAATAGACCCTTTTTGGGATAGGGTCCTGTATCCTTCCACTTGGGAATTTTGCATTGCAATGGGCCAAATTAGGGAAAAAGTAACTATGGTCATTTAATTCATACATATGTGAGAATAAAGACACAAAAATTGTGATTCATTTACCTGCTCTTATTCAACTGACAACATGGTTGTCATCTGCAGACCTCTCTTGTTTAAAGTCAAATGTGAACAACATGGTGAACATAATTGGGAAAATTTTGTTCGAAATTGGAAAAAAATAGCAGATTCTGCATTGGGAATGGGGCCTTTTACAGGACCTGCATGGTGATGATATTAATCCCTAGCTGGTGATGTATGTTGGTCTCACTAAAGTCTAGTGTATATAATGACTTGCTAATCAATATAATAAGATGCATGCAATTAATCTAATTAAAAGTTCTTATATCTCCGTTTTCTGATATGTCACATAGAGAATTTAATGAAGTCCTGTAAGGGGTCAAATATGAATGAAGTTGTGTCATTCTCAACCAGTGACAAAGTTACTAACACGATTTTGAAATTTTATAAAATAACAGATGAAATTTATTTTACAATGAAGAAACTGGCTTTAAATAGGTTGGCATCAAAATTACTGACTAATAATGCTCACCAAATTCCTGTTTCATGCCCCAGAAATAAAAAAAAAAAAACTACATATTAAACAAAATATTTTCAATTTCAGCTTCAACACCTGCTGTGCAAGTAAGATTGAGGGATGGAACTAATCAACAGGAAGGCCGTGTCGAGATTTTCTATAACAATACCTGGGGAACAATTTGTGATGATGAATGGAATGATAAATCAGCCGGTGTGATATGCCGAATGTTGAACATACAAAAGTAAGAAGTTATCTCTCTTGTTTTGAACAGTTACTGGTCAATATGTTAGTTAAATTTTTGTCAAAAATGAGCTGGGTGGGGTGGGGGTGCCAAATTATTTTTATCTGTCAGTTTGTTCATTGGCAACATTTCATCAAATAACTTGTCAATAAGTTTCTTTCCTTAAACTAAAACTAAATTTAGCATAATTCTTTGTATGACTGAAAATTAGAATGGGCTTGAGTAATGGCCAATATGGCAATGTATACAACTGACGTCTGAGACTTTAAATCTTGAAGAATGGTGTATAGCTATCGGGGCTTAGTTTTTCACAGTTTCTCAAATACAACTTGTATACCACAGGAAGCATATAGGTCTACCTAGATGAAGTGCCACATCTGGTTTCTTTAAAAAAAAAACAAAAAAACAAAACAATACAGTAAAACCTTTCTATACTACCACCATTTGTTCAGTCCAAATTTTACTTTATAAAGGGGTTTGGTGATAGGTTGAGTGAAACCTTAAATGAAATTATAGGTAAAACTGGATTTTCAAAAATTGTAAAGTTAAGTGAGGTGGCAAGAAATGAGGAGCATTATAAAGAAGTTTTACTGTACTTTCTTTTTTCCTTTCTTTTACTTTTTTTTTTTCACCATGCAGTGCTGTAGCCCTAATATTTTGTGTTGAAAACAGCCTGTCAACCATGCTGTGCATTAATTCAGCCTCATTGTGTAAATTTAACATAGGTCAATTTATCTTTGAAGAACTGCATGTTATTGCCCAATAGGATATATGATACACTGACTTCATTATTAGATAAAAGGTCACAATAAGTTGTTGGTTTACCCCCCACGATCCATAGGATAATGCCTTGATGTCCTGTTTCTAAGCTTGAGAAATTATCTCAATTATTTTATAAACACACACATGCACACACACACACACACACACACACACACACACACACACACACACACACACACACACACACACACACACACACACACACACACACACACACACACACTGTATGTACAATTGTACATACATTATATATACAATGTAATATGTCTATTTCATATCTTAAGTATTTCTATATTTGCTTTAATCCAATCGAATAATTTGGTCCCAACATATTTCACCATTACTTGTATAAACATATATTCTGACTCTTCTTCACTCCGAATTACAAACATAAAATGTGTCCCTTAATGATATAATTACTTCATTGGACACCCTGACACTACATGTATTCCATTTGATACTCAAACCTGGCCTGTGACCATTTCATGTTTATTTTTAGTCATTTAAAAGAGATAAATGGCATAAAATGCTTGTAACATAAATATACCAAAAATATGCAGTAAAACTTGAGACCACCTGTGTATAAAGACCACCTGGTCACAAAAATCATTTTTTGCTGTCCCCAATAGTACCATTTGTGTACTAATCAACCTCTATTTAAAGACCACCTCCCTATAGAGGAGGTCATTATATACAAGTTTTGTAAGCAACATTGGATTTCTTCACTTTTTTTACTTGGTCCTTTACGGAATATTGGTAGCTGTTTGGTCTTAAAATCATGTAGTGAAATATATACAAAAGATGTATAATTATATTTTTTCTGTTCAACCAAAAACCTTCTACAATCTGAACTCAATCTTTTCCAAATATTTTTATTGGTCCCACTGCAGTTCAGAATAGACGGGTCATACTGTATATTTAACACTGGAAGTTTAGTAAACAAATGAATTCAAACTCCAGAATCTTACAAGGAAAAATTAGCATCATTAAATTGAATATGAATGGAAAGATGTCAAATTTTCAAGGTCATTGGTGAATGTCATGTGAGAAAGCATCATACTGTGGGCAGTGAAAACAATCATTAAGTGCAAAATAATCATCATGCTTAGAAACAATGTCCCCAGGTTTAAGTGTTCAAATTCTGTTGTACTCAAGGTCTAATGACAAAAAATAGTCTAGTCCAGGTGGATTTCAAGTGGTGATAAGATAATTAGAAGTACTTCTTGAGTTGTTGACATAATTTCTATGTCCCTCAGACTGAAGATCAGAGGTAGATAGTTTTTGCTTTGTTTATTTGTCCACTCGTCTTTTTTTTCCATTTGTCAATTTTTCCACTTGTCCACTTATCCACTTGTCTATCTGTCTACTTGTCTATTTGTCCACTTATCTATCTGTCTACTTGTCTATTTCTCCACTTGTCTATTTGTCCACTTGTCTATCTGTCTACTTGTCTATTTGTCCACTTGTCTATCTGTTTAGTTGTCTCTCTGTCTAGTTGTCTATTTGTCCACTTGTCTATCTGTCTACTGGTCTATTTGTCCACTTGTCTATCTGTCTAGTTGTCTATTTCTCCACTTGTCTATCTGTCTACTTGTCTATTTGTCCACTTGTCTATCTGTTTAGTTGTCTATCTGTCTAGTTGTCTATTTCTCCACTTGTCTATCTGTTTAGTTGTCTATCTGTCTAGTTGTCTATTTCTCCACTTGTCTATTTGTCCACTTGTCTATCTGTTTAGTTGTCTATCTGTCTACCTGTCTATTTGTCCACTTATCTATCTGTCTGCTTATCTATTTGCCAACTTGTCTTTCTGTCCACTTCTCTATCTGTCTACTTGTCCACTTGTCTGGTTTGTCTATTTGTCTTTTTGACCCTTTGTCTGCTTACTTGTCTACCTTTGTACATCTGTCTGTCTGTACATTTGTCTGTCCATTTGTCAATAAGATCATCTGTCTGTTTGTCCATTTGTCTGTTTGTACACTTGTCTGTTTCTAAAACATCTTGTATTTTGTTTATCTGCAGTTCAGTTGCAGTACCACTGAGTAACGGATACTTCGGAAATGCAACTGGTCCTATCTGGTTGGATGATGTTAAATGTATTGGCACTGAACCGCAGATTGGTGCTTGTGACCACAAACCATTTGGAAACAACAATTGTCAGCATAATGAGGATGCAGGAGTAATGTGTATACAAGGAGGTTAGTAATAAATTATAATTAATCAATTATAATGTAATTTTTATATAAGACAGCAACTGTGATTGGCCCTTGTATTTATTTTATTTTTCGATAAAATGGTTAGGTTCTTTAGACATACCCACTTCCAGAAATGCTCTCCGATATCATGATAAGGATGTCGTCACACAAAATCAAATGGATGAAGCTGCCAAGCCTTTTATTTTCACTTTGAGCTCCCACAATTTGTAGGCTGGACTCTGTCTAACTCTTTACATGGCATCTGTATCTTTCACTTAAATCTAAATAGATAAATTTTTTATATAAACAGCCCTCCTTTAACTGTGTGTCATTTCCACTGATTCAGTTTGGCTGACTAGCATTTTATGTTGGCAACGGACAGTAACGAATAAATTCTTCCACTTTCATTGTTATGTTCAGTTGATGTTTTTAGTTAAAAATTAAAATGTGAAGTCAGTTTATTCTTGTCTTGAATTAAATTATAAGGATTAACTTTAACAATTTTGCACTGTATTGAGAAATGATATGGTTCGAGGCGGCCACTTTTTTATAATCCGCTTCGAGGATTATAAAGTGTGCAACACCTCACACCATATTATTAATTCCCTACCAGTGAAACCGGGGGGGACAATAGGTTTTGTCTTCATCCATCAGTCCGTTTGTCTGTCCATTCGTCAGTTCGTTCGTCAGTCCAGTCAAAACCTTTGTTAAGGTTTTGGTTTAAGTTTTGGAATGGTTCAGCATTCATTTAATAATGTCAATACCATTGAAAAACATAATGATGACCTCTTGATTCACATTAACAATACTTGACATACTTATGGAAGCTCGTAGGTGACACATATATATAAAATGATTAACATAATTATCCTGTGGTCATCACATAATTGACCAGTGGTTGCCGCATTAGGATGCTGATACTTTGCATATAGGTTCTTTAGGGGTTGAAGAGAGAGAGACAGAGAGAGAAAGAAAATAAATAATGTAACAAAAACCTGTTATATACAAAAAGGGGGATAACTCTTGTAACTGATTACATCATCATACCAGTAATTACCATGAAATAGAGTTGTTTTACTGTATTGACTAGGCTATAATGTAAAAATGTGTTTAATGTGTCATGTGTGGCCAAGTCTTTTAGGGATGACATAGTTAAGCAGCATATATGATTTTGGGGTTGTCTTTTTTAAAAAGATGTAAAAAGATGTAAATTGTCCAAATTTCCAAAATTTGAAAGGAAATGAAACACAATTATAGACAAAAATGTTAAAACTTCTGGACTGTAATCAAAATCAAATCTGCTTGGTAGGAATTAAAGATGATGACCTTTTGATTTTAACACATTAATAATACTTGACATACTTATGGAAGGTCGTAGGTAACACATCTATAAAATTGACAATGGTTGCCACATGATTAACAGGTAGTCATATGGTACATTTAGTTGTGGCTTTTTATGTAGTTCTAGTTATCAATGTACAGTCATATTGAATAAAGGGAGACAACTCTAATGGCTTCTTGATCTTAAAGCATTAATGATATAAATTGTCTTACTTTTCTGTAGCTTCAAGTAATCCTGTCAATGTACAAGTACGATTAAGGGGTGGACTCAATCGCTATCAAGGTCGTGTGGAGATCAATGTTTTCAATAGGTGGGGTACAATTTGTGATGATTCATTTGATTCAAGAGAGGCTAACGTAATTTGTATGATGTTGGGCTACAATCGGTAAGTATTTTTATATCTTTTTTATTACAACAACAACAACAAAAAACCCAGATATTATAAATATTCTTTGTAATAATTTCCCCATTGGTTCCCAAGGTCAGTAGGTCAACAAGATCTTATATTCCTATATATTTTGTGAAAATAAGTTCAGGACCAATGTGGTATTCATATACAAATAGTAAGGTTGAGTTAATCAATGGCAATTAAAAAAGTGCCAAATCTGGGTTTCTCAAGCAGTTTTATGAATATGCTTTAATTTCCAGGGGCGGAAATGTAATATCAGGGCGTACTTTCGGAGGTGGAACAGGGCCGATTTGGCTGGATGATTTAGAATGCAAAGGAAATGAATCAAACATTGCTTTATGTGTACACAAGCCATGGGGAGTAAATAACTGCGGACATGATGAAGATGTAGCGATCCAGTGTAGATCAAGTTAGTTGTTAATTAACTCCTCAACCCCAGAAAACAATGGACTCTTCTGTAAATCAATGATTTAGGACAGTCCAAGTGTGTCTTTAATGGTGAATGAGTTAATGACATAGGAATTACAATTTATGAATTTCTATTATTTCATTGTTAAAAAGAGAGAAAATATTGGTTCAATAGTGACACTCAATTACCTGAATGCTAATTAGACATGCACGCTGACGTATCAATCTATTGTTGATGCGTAGTTAATGCACATAAGTTTAACTTGTTTTTTTTAGGTTATTAAAAAATTATATAGCTGCTCTTACATTTGGCTTAGTTGTTCATGAAATTTAATTATAAGCATTCTATTTTTCTTTTGGGGGGTGGGGGGGTCAGTTTGCAATTTTACAATGACCTACAAAATTTATCAATGCTGCAAGAACAAAATTGAACACATAATGTTATAGACATATTGTATAAGGTTTGGAACAGAAAACTACAATTATATAGCAATTGATTGTAGTCATAGTACAATTATTGACTTTCAGATAAGTCATTTTCAGTATTTATCCACCCGAGAACATCTGTATTCACTTAGCTGCAGCCCGACCAGGGTGATATAAAAATCCTATGATGAAAGCCTTTGTTTTGTTTTTTAAACTCTAAATTTAATAGTAGCAAGCATTTGAAAAAGAAGGAACTAGCTGCTCTTTTTAAGGAAAATTTTCATCCGTAGATAACTTCAAATGATTGTATGTTTTAGATTCTGCACCACGAGTATTGGCGAGACTTGTAGGCGGGACTCCAGGTCAGAGCGGTAGAATCGAGGTACAATATAATGGCAACTGGGGAACAGTATGTGATGACAGCTGGAGCAATGCTGATGCTGCGGTGGCCTGCAGAATGATGAATCTCCCATAGTAAGATCTCTTTACTTATTGTCATACCAATACAGTAAATATATATCGAGTTTGGCAATAAATTGAATTCTCGCATCTTGGCGAAAATAGTTACTCTGTTCTTTGGTATCATAGATATATTTTTAATGAACAGAAAACAGGAAAACAGTTCATATTTTTAAGAAATTAAGTTATCTTGTTTACTTAGTTCTTTAATTACCTGGACCCAGTTGCACAATAGGTTGTTAAATTTAACCTACAGTTAGCCCATTGGTTTAACATTGCATGCATGGTTACAACTTCACAATAAATTTAACAACCTATTGTGCAACTGGGTCCTGGTCTTTCTACCACTGCCTGGCTTCACACCAGTGATATATAGCGACCTATTAGCTAATACATTGATCACCCTCACCAGTATGACGATATTTCGAGATAACTGATACTTTGATATGGAAGTTTGTTCTTAAAATAGGATTGGCATTAAAAAATAAATTCAATATAGCAGACAAAAGCACTCCTGAAAAAATGTAGCTTTATTGTTATAATGGCGATAAATAGAGTGCATGGCGACAATACCAGAATTGACCAGATCACTGAGATTATAGTACAGTAAAACCTGTCTTGAGAGTACCACTTAATCTGCCACTTAAATGTGGATGCTAAAGACAGGTGGTTCCTTAGAAGAGATTTAATATTTAAAGGGAATTTAATGGAGTGCATGGTTCATAGAATTTGGTCTCACAAAACTTGCGGTCTCTCAAGAGAGGTTTCACCCTAATACTGTGAATATGCATACATGTGATGCAGACTGTCTTGAGCAAAAATACATCTGTTATATGCCTATACAAAAGATTTTTTGATGAGAAATATATGTTTTACAAGTATCGAATACAGTCGAACCTCGTTATCTTGAATTATCAAATCAAATATCATTTTAACTCGGTAAATCTCCCCTGTCTGACAGACTTCGCCTCACCCAATACAACTTTTTTCATGGACCCAATATATTTCCTTATCCCCCCTGTATCACACTGTAACTAATGTTATCAAAAATATGAATATGTAAATATCAACTATTAGGACACATGCATTTATTCATTTTATAGAGATTGTCCTATGTCATATTTGGGTCCAGTTACAGGACCCATTTCTAATGCAAAAATGATTTGTATTTTCCCCCAAAATTAGCAAAAATTCCCAACTTTGAAAAATAAAGGAAAAAGTATTTTCAAACAAAAAAGTCTCAGATTAAGTTTTTCTGAATAAGTTTGAACCTGTATTTTCCCAAAGTTTTTTTAACCCTTGACCCAGAATTTAGGAGTTAGGTAAATCCCTGTTTTTGATATCCAGTATATATGATGATCTTATCCCTGTTTGGTATACAATATAATGTAAGAAAAAAAATGTCTACCTTTTTTCAGTTCCGGAGCAGTTGGATTGAGTAAAGGACCATTTGGACAAGGCACAGGCACAATTTTTCTTGATGATGTGAACTGTGTAGGAACAGAGACAACCCTAGCCAACTGTCAGTTTAGGGGCTGGGGAGTCAACAACTGTAACCATGGCGAAGACGCAGGTGTAATTTGCCAAGATTGTAAGTGGTTAGGCATTGACAGGTAGCATAAAAGATTATCATGTTATATGATGGAAAGTGCTCTTTTCAAAATTAAATCAAATTGTATTTTAATTTCTTTTATTTATGAAATATTTCTGTATTGATTAAATCATTTATCATATGGTATCAAACACAGCATAATCAATCTAATATTGGACCTGTATCAAAAGTGCCGCATGTTCATGACACTTTGTAAAGTTCTGTTGTATAAACTCATTCATTCATGGAAAAAAATAGATTTCAGGATTATGGTCAGGGCATATAGCCTATACACAGGAAACTTGCCCAAGGGTCACCTTGCTTATGAGACCACCTTGCATTTATTCATTTTCATGAATATCGTATTGAATAAGTCTCTTTAGATTCAGCTAGGTATCAGACAGAGGAGCTCAGCTGATAGAGCTCCAGATCTTTACCATGAAGGTCCATGGTTCGGTCCCCAGTTGTGCCAGATTGTCAGAGGTGAGATTTCATCT
The DNA here is from genome assembly GCA_030159075.1 of Atrina japonica. NCBI lineage: Eukaryota > Metazoa > Mollusca > Bivalvia > Pterioida > Pinnidae > Atrina > Atrina japonica. The sequence continues at coordinate 804,912 of BROG01000058.1, forward strand.
GCAGTCTGCACAGCTCTATGTCTGCATAGAGGGTAAACGGTCAACGATGTGTTAGTTTGATTACCTTCATCAGATTGTACAAGTGTAGTGGCACTTAAAAAGCTGTTGGAATTACAAACCACTTGAGGAGGGTATAAACACACACACACACACACACACACACACACACACACACACACACACACACACACTAAATACCTCTCCTTGCCTCAAAGTGACCCAGAGTGACAAGTGAATAGTCGCTGCTTGTTAAATCCAGCCAAAATAAGCAATAGGTAGTCAGCCATGTGGAGTTAATAGCAAGGTTCTACTGTAAATTTTTTAGCTGAAATTGTTAGTTCAGTGCCCAAAGGTATTTATCAGTCTTGTATCAAATATGATATGGCCTAATTAGGGACGCGATGCTAGTGCAAGTTAACTAAAAAAATCTAAATTGTAGAAATTTAATTTTGAAGAATCTCATTCAAATTCCTGATTTAATTGGTAATAAAAATTCTCTGTTTTCCTTTTAATTCATAGCATGAACTTATACTAGCATATTTGTCCTTGACTTTGTACTCTTCTGTTGTAGTGAGTCAACACATCAATGTCAGACTTTCTGGTGGGAATGCAAACTATCAAGGTCGTGTAGAGGTCTTCTATAACAACACGTGGGGGACGATTTGTGATGATTCTTTTGGCACCCGTGAAGCAAAAGTAGTTTGCAAGCAGTTAGGATTTTCTGGGTAAGTCAAGATATAAATGTTTCCCTTGATATCTGAACTGTTAAAATTTATGGTTTTTCTTGGTAACAAAACTGTTAATGGTTTTTATTGGTATAAAAACTATTAATTTAATTGGCTTTTATTACTATTACTGGGTGAGTTTTATATATATATATATATATGTCCCACGGGACTTGGTAAGATTATTCATTTTGTGCATCCTGAAAACGTAATGTATGTGTAAGATATGAAGAAATCATGTGTTAGGGAAAACTTGTTGTGTATCAAAAGTTAACTCATCTATCCCTTAAATACAATGGACTCCTCTAAATTTCATTGATGTAGACCAGTCCAAATGTGTACATAGGGATGAATGAGTTAAAACCAGGTTTCACCAGAATTCGATTTTTAAATCTCCCGATATCAAATGACATTAGAATGTCAAAGAGCCTGTTGGCACATGATTTATGATATTAAATGATTTGTCATCTTACTCCAAACAAACAGAACTTCAGCAATAGCTAAAGGAAGCGCTTTCTTCGGTCCTGGATCCTCAACAATGCCGATTCTTCTAGATGACTTGAACTGTTTGGGTACAGAGACGGGTCTTCAGTTTTGTGGACATAGAGGCTGGGGAAACAACAACTGTGATCACACCGAGGATGTATCGGTCATTTGCAGATGTAAGTCTGAAGTCCAAATATACAGTAAAACCTCTTTATAACGCCCCACGTTTCATTTGTCACCTTACTTTATGCCACAGTTTTTGAAAGTCGATTGCCAAACCCCTTTTTAATGCCAAATTTTGGCTGAACAAAACAGTTGAATTTTTTGACAAATAAAGGTGAATTTAAGATTGGGTGAACATGTTAACTGTTATAAAAAGTGAAAATAACCAGAGGCGAAAATTTCCAGTTATACAGGAAAAGTATTTTATAACAGGTAAGGACTGCCATGTTTGATTTGACATTTCAGTCTTATATCAATTGTTTATTATTTTTCAGCTGCCATTACAACCAATGGTACCAGTGTGAGGTTGGTAGGTGGCACAAGTTCTCAAGAGGGCCGTTTAGAGGTTTATCATAATGGTGCCTGGGGAACCGTTTGTGATGATTATTTTGATAATATTGCGGCACAGTTGGTCTGCAAAATGTTGAAGTTCCCATGGTATGTGGTCATTTTATGGGGCCTTATTTACTTTAGGGGACCCGACTTTTTAGTTTGAGTTGTCAAGATTTAACCCTAACCCCTAACCCTAAAAACCATAAACCCTAACCCTAAAAACTACACCCTAATCTTAACCTAACCCCTAAACCTAAACTCTAACCCTAGACTCTAACATTAACCTTATATAAAATGCCATGGGATTGAAATGGATCCCTTAAAGTAAATGAAGGCCATTTTATGCTTTAATTTCTTGAAATCTTTAGTAATATCTGATGTTGGGGTCCTGTCACAAAAGCAGATATTCTGTCAGATAGTTTATGAAAAAAAGAAAATAGTTTTAAATATGTTTAGACTGCCATGGTTTCAATTATGTCAAAGGATTAGCGTTAATAGTTAGTATTATAGTATTTTGCATTTTTTGTTGAGAAAATTGATAGCTTTTGGTGTGATCGCATAAATAAGGTCTATGTTTTTAATTTTTTTTATTCAGCTAAACTTACATATTTTAATTTAGCCTATGGGTCATCCCAAAAGTTATAGTGTGTTTTATCGGTTCTAGATCCCCCAATAAATATCTGTCAAATTAGATCTACAAATGGGGTTCCGAATTACATGGTATGGTACATATAGGTTCAGGTTGTCGGCCCGCATAGCTCAGTTGCTAACAGTGTCTAGCTAGTTTTCGATAGATCTGGGGTTTGATTCCTGGTCTTACTGCACATTCCCCCCCCCTCTGCTGTTTTTGGCACCCAACTGAATAATCCAATGTGGTGTCTTCTGAATCCTGTGGATTTCTGGAGTCAGAAATCTTGTTAGGGGTGGGGGAGTTTAGTCGTATCGCAGGTGTCAGCCCAGAAAGCTCACCTGGTAAGAGCATACAGCTAGTCTTCTGAAGGTCTTGGGTGCAATTCTTGGTCTGGCTGCACATTTTCCCCAGCTAATATATTTGTATAGCAAAGGGTTTATTTTAGATAGTTATAAAGATTTTAATTTGATTCCTCTTTATGTATGCGGAGAATTGATAAGTAAACAAACTAATAATGGAACAAAACATTTAAGATCCCAGTACTCTGAGTATTATTATAGTAAAATGATTGGATTTAAATCTGATAATATTTAAATGAGATGCTAAAACAAAATTGCAACATAAGAAAAATAAATCCGGGAAAATAATCAAGGAGGGAAATATCCACAGGAAATAATCTCAGAGGGAAATAACCCCAGAAAAATAATATCTCAGAGGAGATAACACATGGGAAATAATAACAGATGGAAATAACCCCAGTAAAATAATATCTCAAAGGAGAGAACATCAGTGAAATAACCCAGATAAAGTAGTAATGGAGGAACTAACCCCAGGAAAAATAATATCTCAGAGGGAGGTAACACAACAAGGGAATAACCTTTCTCATGTCAAATACAAACAGAATTGAAATCATTGAAAAATGATGTGTTTTTCTATGATATTTGGATTTTCAAGCCAATTGCAACTTAAATTTAGTTTTTTTTAGTTCATTAAAACATTACGTGGCTCTCTGTCAGGCTACATCCAGAATTGTCTCTCTTGTAAGGGTTATTTTTCAAAGGATCTAGAGGCCCTTATGTCTTCTATCAGTGGCTGGCATTCTAATGGTGGTTCTGTTTTATTTTAAGGCAAGGGGCACAGCCCAAACCTAAAGCTTTCTATGGTCAAGGATCGGGACAAATCTTGTTGGATAATGTAATTTGTAGAGGCAACGAAACTGACATTGCTTACTGTAGACACAGACCTTGGGGTACCTCAAACTGTAGGCATAGCGAAGATGTTGGAGTGGCTTGTGGTGGGGGTAAGTGGCATGGATAGATAGATATATGGTAGACGAATGGATGAATAGATAGAGAGAATGGAGGAGTTGAAATACAAATATGAAAAAGAAAAAGGACAGAAAGTAGCATTTTTATTAAATATTTACATAATCTTACCTGTTTTAGAGAAGGAGAGCAAAGCAGAGAGAGAGAGAGAAGAGAAACTGAGAGAGATAGAGACCAGGAGAGAGTCTCAAAGCAAGAGAGAGAGAGAGACATACACTAGGAGAGAGACAGAGAGGTTGGAGAGAAAGAGTAGCAGAGGAAGTATTTGCCTGGTTTTTATAAACATTCACTGATTTTGACATCACATTTGTATTTTAGTACAAAATGTTAGAATGCGTCTGAGAAATGGATCATCAACAGCTGAGGGAAGATTGGAAATCTTTTACAATAACACGTGGGGTACAGTCTGTGATGATCTGTTCGACAATGATGCTGCGGCAGTAGTGTGTCGGGCACTTGGCTTTACAAGGTATCAGTGTAACCCATGCACCTGTAAACAAATATGCACTAATTTGCATATACTGCAGAATCAGAAAATTTCATGGAGTTAGAATTTCGTTATTTAAGAAATTAAACAAATTCAATGACATTAAATTTCGTTGAAATAAAATACCTGTTTGTTAGAAATTACTTATTACTTTTACTAGGTATAATTTATGTAAATTTTCATCATGGTTTAAATTTCATTGATAAATGAAAACAAGGAAATTAACGAAATTAAAACCACAATGAAATTTTCTAATCCCACAGGACATATACAACCGTATATATAAATACATATTTCCAAAAATTATAAATGTACACATATGCAAATCGGGGCCAGAATAATTCACCGGACTCATATATTCAATGAAATTTTATAAACTATTGCACATTTGTGTGGCAGTTATTGACTGTCTTTGTAAATTGATTTGGAATGTGTCAATTTCTTTTTATGCAAAATGCAAGTAATTTATATTAGTGACAAATGACATTTGCAGTGTCATTTCCTTCTTTGTTCATAGGGAGTGGACTGTCAACAAAATACTTACATGTATTGCAAAGAGAAATTGTTGCTTCTCAGAAATAAAGCTTCGAAAAAATTTTCTTCTCAACATACAAAATTTTGCCAGAATTTATGGAAGTATTAATTTTTAATATTTACTGCAAAAAAATAATTTAACATAGAGCATGTAGAGAGCTATTGGAAAATGGCATTATTTGACATACTTTATATGACGTGTTAGTAGATACATTTAGATTTCTCAGGGTGCTTTTTACTGATACAAAAACACTTCAGATTTGATATATTTTGACAAACTTGAGTACAATTTGATAACAGGAGCCAGAGTACAGCAGTAGCAGGGGCCGTATATGGACAGGGAACCGGGCCAATCCTTTTGGATGATGTGTACTGTTCTGGAACAGAGAGGTCTCTCCTACAGTGTCGAAACAAGGGCTGGTACATCAACAACTGTGATCACTCAGAAGATGTAGGAGTTATTTGTAACTCAGGTATATACACTTAATTACTTGATATATACATAATTAATAGGATAGGTGGAAACATACATTGTATGTAGATGGAGGGAGGGAGGAAAAGAAAGGTAGATAGATTAGATAGGTAGGTAGGTAGGTAAATAGATAGAAAGATGAATAGTTACTGATCTTTCAGATAAGGCTTTTAAAAAATATTTGGATGCTGACTGCCATTGGGACACCAGAGAAACCTCACTGATCTGGTGGCAGGTCAAAATTTTTGGCATGTTACCTTTAGCTTTGATATCACCATTTAAGTGAAACATTATCGCTGGAACAACAAACAAAGAGTAGGCGATAACTGTCTCATAAACTATCATATGTACAGTAAAACCTTGCGAGAGACCATGTACTGTAAAGTGACCCATCTTTTGAGACCACATTTTGAAAGCCTCTTTTGAGGGACCACCTGTCTAGAGGGACAACATTTAAGTGTCAAAAAAGGGTGCAGTCTCTCAAGGCAGGATACACTGTACATGAATTTTGTATGAAGTTTGTGGCTTACATAGCAATTAATTCTCATCAAGTACCGATTATCAACAGCCCGGGTATGGTTTGATGACAAATTTTGATTTTGTGACTGGTATATTTCTAATATTTTGCACCGCCAGACTGAATAAACATCTATTTCTTGAAATAGTGGTGCATGCTGAAATATTTGGAATATTTGTTGTCTCAGACCATATAACCTTCAGACGAGACTTGGTACTTGGGGAGAATGGATCATATCTGCCAATTAGGATATAATAATGTAAATTTTTGAAATGTTTAAACTTTCAGCTCAACCACAATTACGACTTGTTGGAGGAAACAGATACAAGGGTCGTGTAGAGATTAAAATAGGAAGTAACTGGGGAACCATTTGTGATGATAAATTTGATGCTAATGCTGCCAAGGTTGTCTGCAAGATGTTGAGGTTGCCATAGTAAGTTAATAATGATTCTTAATCAAAAAGTTATGTATTCTGATTGGTCACTTTGAAATAATTAGTATTCATATATTTTATTACACGGTGCATAGTTAATGATTAATGATTTATCAGTAATTGATTGTAGTTAAATTTAAGGGTTCTGATTTATACAGTAAAGTAGGAAACAATCTTCTGAAAAATGGGTTGGGCTTCAAGTAAATATTTTAAAAATCTGATGACCTTATAGCATGCATGTATACTGCAGTGAGCTCTAAAAACTACACATGTGAGATTTTCTCTAGCCCAGTCTCATACCCATTGTTTAGCAATATTTACTTTTGAACATAATAACATGTGGGCATAGCAACAAGAAAAGTCTTGATCAATCAGGCAGCAACAAATAACTTTAATAGTACTGGAAATATTTAGACAAAAATTGATTTAGCGAGAATACATTTATAAATAAACACATGACTTAAAAACATTCATTTCAATTAATTCTACTGGTACATGCAAGAAACATCCATGCAGAGATATAATCCATTCACAATAATTGTGTTATTTAGAAGTTTTGATCAGGCAAAAAAAAGGTTTCCGAAAATACTTGACCTCATAATCAATATTTACTGACATTATTTTTATTGAATGGTTTTGCCCATGTATGGTCAGACCCCCTTGATAAATGTATTAATGTTTGGTTTTTTTTTCGGTGTATCATCCCACATTTAAAAACAATGAGCTACGCATATTGTATACCTGGAAATGTTTCATCCCGTTTATTTTTTGCCATTTTTCTGCCGTTAGATGAGAGGGCGAATTTAAAATGAAAGCTAAAATAATGGCAGCATGGACATACATGCCCTTCATGAGACAGCTAATGGTGATTTAAGTGCAGTCTACTTTGTCAGGTTGGATATACGATGTTTTCTGTCATAAAAAGGTGAAAATTTCCAGGTATACAGTGTGCTAATTTTTAAGGCATTGTCAAATAGCTACATTGTAGTTCATACAAATTGTCATTTTAATTTTGCCCTTCAGTCAAAATGCTCTACCACTGACGGCTGCGGCTTTTGGACAAGGAACAGGCAATATTTTACTCGATAACGTTGTCTGCCAAGGAAACGAATCTTCCATTTTGAACTGTAACACGAATCCAATTGGCCAAAATGACTGTGATCACTCGGAGGATGTCGGCGTTTTCTGCTCGAACAGTAAGTTAATTATCAAGGCTTCCATAAGCCAAGCCGTTAGGTCATTACACTTTAAACCACAAAGTCTCTCACTTCTTGTCTGTGCTCAGGTTCGAGCCTGCTGCTGGAACCTAAGCTGATTTTCTGTGGAAGTTTGCCAGTTTAGTCTTGTGGAATTCCCTGGTTTTGATTTTCCTGTATAAGATACATATACAGTAATGACAGCAATCCTATTTTAGATATAGATTACACAAAGGGATATAACTGCTGATTGTTTTCTTAAAAAATAACTTGTATAAAATCTTTGATTCTCAATAAATGACATAGCAATAGAATATAACACAATGGGATATAAGTTTATTTCCCAGGAGGTCTAATTTTGTGCTGAATTGTGAAGTAAATATTGACCTATGATTTGATATTGTTTGGCCATCCATCTATCTGTCTGCATGAAGGCCCGGGCCTTTTCAGCGGAGTTTTTACAATTTACTGGTGGAAGTCTGGTAGTCTCTTTCCGGGTAACCTGGTTCTCTCCTCCACCATTAAAAACTGGTTGCCACCATATAACTGAAAAATTGTTAAGTGTGGCGTAAAACGCTATTCAAAATCAAATCAAAATTCAGCATCAACAGTTTACAAAATATTTGTTACATTCAGTTTTGTTGTGAGAAAAAAATTCAAGTATTACATTTTAACTGATGGCATCAACTGACCATGATCTTCATTGTTGACCTTGAAATCCAAATTCCAGATGTATCTATCTGCAATAGGGAACTTTCCAGTAAGCCAGGATTACCATTATAATCCTGCATTAAGTTGCACAACTCACATAAATTGGGAAAAATATTCCTCAACATTATTTCCAGTATCAGATAGCCGCAAAAGCGCAGTTAGAAAGAGCATCCAGCTTGTGTTTGGATTGTCCTGGGTTTGTTTCCTGGTATGTCCGCACATTTTTCCCAGCCTATATTACATTTGGCATTCAACTAAATAACCCACTGTGGTATGTTTTAAGAGTCTCTTGGATTTCTTTACACAAAATATATATGCTGCGAAGGTAGATATGAAAACTGGAAGTACACATGCAGAGGAACAAAAATCAAAAGCCAATCATAACAGTAATCAGGTTACTTGTAAATTCCCTATTTGGCCATATTACCTTTAGCGGTTTCTTGTCCACCATATCATATCTTCTATTCCAATTCTTTCAGCACCACAGTCATCAAATATTCAAGTGCGACTTGTAGGCGGAACGACATCACAGTCAGGACTGCTGCAGGTAAACTATGGAGGACAATGGGGAACTGTGTGCGATGATGACTTTACCGATGCTGCAGCAAAAGTTGTGTGTAATATGTTGCATGCCACTTAGTAAGTATTTTTGGTTAATGCATGGATTCATTGTAACATATTTTATATTACAGGTAATAGCCTGATGGGTTAGCTAAAAACTTTTATTTGCATAAGACACAGGCCCAAAACAATTTGAAAGCTGCATGAGAAAGGTTCAAGTGAGCTTTTCTGATCACTTGTTGTCTGGTGTCTGTCCGATAACCTTTCAACTTTTTTTACTTCTCCGAAACCACTGAAGGGATTTTGATGAAAATTTACAGAAAGGAAGTATTCAAGGTCTCAGGGGTATTCCTTTTTGAAAATTGTCTCAAGAACAGCTGCATGGACCGAAAAAATATTCATTACGAAAAATTTAAGAGACTGAGTATTCATAGCCTTAACTGTGAGGCGAACTAAGAACTTTCAACCTTTTGAAATGCCTGCAAATAAGAGCCCCGTGTTTTTTTTATTTTGATTTGTTTATCAATAGACATCAATGATATAACACATGCAGCTCCACGTGGTGAGTGAAACTTTTTATGAATAAAGAGGGGTAGGGGGCTCCTAATACAGAAAATATGGTACTTGAATTTGAATCAAATAGTAGTTATGAATATTGAACATGTTGAATACTAATTAACGATATTTATTTCAGTTCCAGTTGTCTCCCCTTTCAAGGTGTATGAGTTTGATACTCATATTTACAATATTTTTACCTATAAACCATGTTATTTATACTACGCAGTGTACGAGCCGTTGCAGTCCCAAGCGACACTTACAAAACAGCCAACACTAACTATGGTCCTATCTGGTTAGATGGAGTGAAGTGTAATGGAACAGAAAACTCTTTGGCAAATTGCCAACACAATGCATGGGGAAGTAATGACTGTGACCATACTGAGGACATCGCAGTAACATGTGAAACACGTATGATACATTCTTCCTCCATGTTCACTTCCATTTTATCTTCATATCGTAATTTTTTATCTTAAAATCTTGTCTAATGGATTAAAGGTTATATATTATATATTTATATAATTATGTAGTTATATAATTATACAAATTATTTCATAAAATTATTTTTATTGTTTATAATTTTGGGTAAGATATTTTCGTCAAGTTCTTAGTCTTATACGTTTTCAAATTATTTAACTATTACATTTTCAGAGCAATCCCTCAATGTTCAGATTCGTCTTGTCAATGGTACGTTAAATTCAGGACGTGTGGAAGTAAATCATGGCGGACAATGGGGTACGATTTGTGATGATGGATGGGGTGTACCCGAGGCAACCGTTGCCTGCAGAATGCTCGGAAAACCAACGTATGTTTTAAAATTCTAAATTGGCTCATTTTGTACTAGTTGCAGTGTTATGTTGGTAATCTGTCTTTGTATATACAGTTCACCCCCAAGATACCGCCACCTTTTGTTTTCCTGAATTTTGGTGGTATATATGGTTTGGCAATATATCAAAGTTTACTATTTTTGAGGTGTGGTTGTTTTCATCTTGACATGTCTTTAGTCACTGTTGTATATCATCTCCTGTTTACAACTCAGATGTACATTAATAAATACCTATGATTTTTATAGAATCTTACACAGCTTTAGATTTTGTACAGTGATGGTTAAAATTCCAAGCTGAATATGGGAAGCACATACCTGCATGCGATTTACATGACTATGGTAATGGACATCAAATTTAAGATTGGATGAATATTTTGTTTTCTGTCAGAATTAAGGGTGAAAATAACCAACTTGCAAAAATTTCTGGGTATACATTACTGAAACATTTTTATTTCAGAGGTGTTGTTGTGCCATTATCCAATTCTTACTATAGCAGTGGATCTGGTCAAATCTGGATAGACAATATTGATTGTGTCGGCAATGAGACTAATATTGGACAGTGCCAGCATAAACCATGGGGAGTGAACGACTGTGATCACACTGAAGATGCCGGAGTTATGTGCCTTGGTGTGTACTTAATCAGTTTTTTTTTTTAAAAACGCGTACAGTAGAACTTGTCTTGTCAGTCCAGTGATGGAAGATCACCTGTCTTGTGAAACACTTGATTTATCAGTCCTTTAGATAAAACCTCTTTTAAGAGATGTACCATCTGTCTTAATTGTAATAAGAAAACATTTCTGTGGCAGAGCAGTACGTGGTCTTTCAAGACCGATTTCACTATAATCATACAGCTGTATAGATATGATCCTTAACAGCTGATGAATGGACACCCTCAATCTCTATATTGTATGTCAATAAAGCTAAAGTTTGATAAATAAAATGATAAAGCTTGAATTTCAGCTTGAGGAAATTTATTTAAACTGGAGAGGAATTACGTAAAATTGAAACTCGTCAGAAATGACAACATTGCAACGATTTTGATAAGTGACAAAAAACACCAGCTCATGTCTGGTTGGTTTAAAAATAAAACTGCCACTAGGTGGTGCTGTAACTGCGCAATCCCATAAAATATAAATAACTGGACACCATAGAACCTGCAGTATAATAGTTAGGGATATACAATATAAAAATCGATAGACTTTGATGATTTTGTTTTTAGTTCTGTAGAAGAGCTTGACATTAATATTCTGTCTATTTGTTTTCAGCTAGTAATCCAAATCCCCCACCAGTGTCGGTCAGACTGGTAGGTGGTTTGACCCGTAGCCAAGGTCGTGTACAAGTGAATTACAATGGTGTCTGGGGATCAATTTGTGATGACTCATGGGACAATAGAGATGCCACGGTAGTTTGCAGAATGCTGGGATACAATTCGTAAGTTTTGTTTCATTGTATAAAGTTCAAAGGTGTATACCAGAATAAGTGCACATACAGTACATGCTACGTAGGCCTACCTTTTTTAATATTGAAAATCCTACGTCCTTATCTGGATGGCAAATGGCCATATTTTCTATATGGAGGGCATATGGGCCTAATTTTCCATATGGGAAGGCATATGGACTGAGTTTTCCATACGGAGGGCATATGGGCCTAATTTTCCATATTGGAGGGCATATGGACTGAATTTTCCATACGGAGGGCATATGGGCCTAATTTTCCATATTGGAGGGCATATGGACTGAATTTTCCATACGGAGGGCATATGGGCCTAATTTTCCATATTGGAGGGCATATGGACTGAATTTTCCATATGGAGGGCATATGGGCCTAATTTTTCAAATGGAGGGCATATAGGCCTAATTATCTGTATGGAGGGCATATAGGCCTAATTATCCATATGGAGGGCATATAGGCCTAATTATCCAAATGGAGGGCATATAGGCCTAATTTTCTGTATGGAGGGCATATGGTCCTATTTTTCAATATGGAGAGCATATGGGTCGAATTCCTTAATGTACAAAATAAGGGACTGATTCTTCATATTTATGACACATGGAAAGCACATTGAAAGTACAACACTGAGTCTGAATCAGTATAAGAAGGAAATAATTTAGGGGGTTGATACATGGGAGACAACTCTCTTTACTATACCTGTTTGGGGCCTCCATGGGGAGAGTGGTTAGGGCAGCAAGCTTCAAACAATGAAGTCTCTCATATCTAGTTAGCATGGGCTTGAGTTCTGCTGTATTCTAAACTGATTATGTGAGAAAATTTACCTGTTTTCTGGCAGAAAGCTTTGTGATCTCTTCACAGGTTAATGATGTAACATTATCCTGAACTTTCAAAATCCACACACAAAGGGAGAAACTCATTACAAGTTTTTCTAATTTGGATAGTTAGTTCTCTAAAGGGTAAAATATTTCTGGACTAAAATGCTTTCTTTTTTATATATGTCTTTTCAGACCTGGAGCTCGAGCTTTAACTAACATTGGATCTGGAACCGGAGTTATCTGGATGGATGATGTGGAATGTCGTGGAAGCGAGACCAATATCGGCAACTGTACCTTTAAAGGATGGGGAGAGAACAATTGTGATCACTCGGAGGATGCTGGTGTATTTTGTGTAGATTGTAAGTTACTGTTCCCTTGTGAAGCGCTCAGCATACAAAGTGAGACTCACAAGTCTTTCAGACGAGACTTAAAACCGAACCCTCACCGCATTGGTGTCAGTCCATAACACAGGTGTTGACATCTCTATATCAATGAAAAATTCTTTGTTGGATGCAAAACAACAACTAGCAAAAAAAAAAAAAATTCTTTCTAGACTTTGATGGAACAGAGAGCTATAGGTCAAATGTAGTGAACATATATATTTATATATATATAATATATATATATATATATATTATATATATATATATATATATATATATATATATATATATATATATATATATATATATATATATATATATTAACTGTTACTATTATATAAATAGCCAGATAGGATAATCATGATAATCAATTAATAAAACAAGTGTTATTTTTTCACATCATTTAAAATCTTTGTTTAGTCAAGGTGAATATCAGTTTATCTGGGGTTAATAATTCAAGGCTTGAACCTAATCAAAAGTAAATATTGTCTCCATGTAATGGAAACAAATATCTTAAAGGGGCATTAGATGTTTTTTTTATTTTTTTTTCCCCATTTTAATTACCTAGATTGATCTACAGTGACAAAAATGTGATGATACACAGGCATGAACATTCTGTAATTCCTATTTATTTTGTGAAAATTGCTTGGGAAACCCAGATTTGGCACGTTTTTAATTGCAGTTGATTAATTCAATCTTATACTGTTTGTGTACTACAGTGGACCAGGCCTTATGTTCACAAAATACAGTAAAACCTGCTATAGCGGCCACCTCTATATAAGGAATACCTGTTTATAAAGGCCAGTTTTTTTCAAGTCCCTTGACTGTATACTTCAACTAAATTGAACCTGTGTATAAGGGTCACCTGCACATAAAGGTCAGTATTTTCTGGTCCCTTGGGTGGCCCCTATATAGGAATATAAGACTTTTTATGCCTGTGTATTCTTATTCGTTTTTGTACATTAGTTACAAGTAATAAAAGTAGAAAAAATCATAATAATTTTTTTGGTAAGCACAGTTAATGCCCCTATAAAACATCAATGAAAAACCCTTGTGTAAAGTTTTCCTTTATCATTAGTTGTCGTTTTAATTCTCAGCTTCAGTGCAGAATCTCCCAGTACGACTGGTTAACGGAAATTCTCTGCAGGGTCGAGTGGAAGTATTCTTTAATAACCAATGGGGAACTGTTTGTGATGATAAGTGGACCAATGCAGATGCTCAGGTCATATGTAGAATGCTGGGATTCTCTACGTAAGTGAAATTGATTACCGTATACCTGGAAATTTTGGCTCCCGTTTAATTTTTTTCCGTGGATGAGAGGACAAATTTAAAATGAAAGAGAAATTGAGGCCAAGATATACATGCCATTTATGAAATTATGGTAATTTAGGGACAAATTTAAGATGGATAAATTTTTTGAAATGGCCAGGTCCAAATGTGACTTTAGGGGTTGATGAGTTAAACTTTGTTTTATTATAAATCTCAGTCTCTTGCTTATTTTGGGGTTAATATATGCTAAATTTTGCCAACATACTGATAATGTGTTTTAAGTGTACTCACAGAACACTTTTTATTTAACTCCTCATCCCCTGAAAAACAATGGACTCTTCTGTAAATCAATGACTTAGACCAGTCCAAATGTGTTTTTAGGGGTGAAAGAGTTAAAATCATTTTCCAATTCTTAAATTCTAGTGATGGAGCCATCGCATACTCAAATGCTCATTATGGACAGGGAAATGGAACAATATTATTGGATGATGTCACATGCATTGGCACGGAAACCAATATTGGCCAGTGTAAATATCAGGGTCTAGGTTTAAGCAACTGTGATCATACAGAGGATGCATCTGTCAGCTGTAATGCAGGTTTGTGATTCTCTTTCTCCTAGTCTTTCAAAATGACCAGGTGTTAGGCCAAACAAAAACAATGTGTTTCCAGTTAATCGGATGACCTTAATTTTTTTTTTTAGAATTTTATGCTGATCTGTTGACCTAACAGGGATTTTCCACACTCTTTTGGGAATGGGCAGGGGACTTTTGATTTGGGAATTTATGCAACATTTTATAGAAGTTGAGATTAAGTATAGGCCTATATTGAGTAGTGGTTTGGTGTCAGTAAAAATTTTGTGGTCATGTTCCCTGAACGACGGAGCTGCCATAAGTGATTTTGTCTACAAAATTAAGTCCTTTCAGTTTCACTGAGGACAAAGAGAAATTAAAATCTTTGTCTCTAATTGTCACTAATATGTTTCATTTCTGACAGCTGGAACTGTGACGACCTCAGTTCAGGTTAGACTGCGAGGGGGAAGTGACTCCAACGAAGGTCGTGTTGAGGTTTTGTACAACAACACTTGGGGAACAATTTGTGATGACTACTGGGACTATAGGGATGCCAAGGTCATATGCTCCATGCTTGGATTGTCTACGTGAGTATTTTAAGGAAAAACATTTTTGTATATTTGCCCCAACCATCAGTACTTCAGTCATGTAATTTATGGGGAAAATAAATGCAGAGGCGCTGGTTATATATGGCAATACACTGAAGGCATGTAAGGGAATAAACGATCAGTTGTAAAGTATTTTTGAAAATGACATATATTTCCAGGTATATTTCTTTGTTGTGCGACACTATATACTCTGTCATGATAACTGCGTTCCTACTTAATCTCACCTGCACAAAAACACTTCCAAGTGATATCAAAAAGTTTCAAGCTCAAAACATTTCATAGTATCCAATGAAATACTAATTGGTCCCTGCGTGCGATTTGAATTTCATTGGGTATGATTTGTGTTGGGTACAAAACTTCTTGATACCACTCGGAAGTGTTGTGTTCGTAGGTGAAATTAGAAGGAGCGTAGTTATTGTGAAAGGGTCTATTATTGGACTAAAAATGGAGCTCATCGTCGTAAAACCATGGTCTGGAATCGCTATGCTCTTTCCTATCCGAAGGTCCCATGCGACCAAAATCTCTCGTAGCTTATGAATATTATTCATAAGGCATCAGCCAATGTGAGAAAATGGTGATGCACTGGTCCACCAATCAGATACATTGTTCTTTTGAGGAAGTCATTACTGTTCTAATACAATGCAGAAGTTGTTTGAAAGCCTCCATTTGATTGGTGGACCAAAGCGGGCACCATTTACTCGTGCACTTTAGATATCTAAAGTTTTACAACTGATCAATATTTTCATTGACATTATGTGGCATTAAGCTTTTTGATGTCCCACGTCCTTTGACATTCAACTCCCCAAGGCTCTTGACTACATCCATATGCTCATTGACATTATATAGTTATTGACTTTGGTTACGGGTGACATGAAGTTTTATCAGTCCAAATATGCATGATATTGACCGAGGTGAAGCTGAGGTCATTATCATGTTTTTTGGACTGATGAAGCCTTATGCTACCTGAAATTGAAGTCAGTAATTGTTTCATTTTATGACTGTTTCGAAATTTCGAGACAAAGCGCAATCTTAATTCAAATATAATGTTTAACTCCTGCACAGAACAATTTTCAGAATCTTTAATCTGTTCTTTTTCATGAATGACTAAGATCGACAGTTCAATGAGAGCTGATATTTCATTGGTTTATGTATTGTGATTCATCCAATCATATACACATACACAAATCAGAAGCTCAGGATGGCAGCATAACAGTCACAGCTCTCTGGACTGTTGAAAGAAAAAAAATAGAACTGGTATAATTATTATTCAGATTTATCAATACAAATTGCCATAGTTACAACCAATCAGCGGATGGAAAGTCCACGAGTCATATGATATCTAACATCAAGCTTTTTGTTATGCCATGTCCTCTGATTTTGAATTCCTTAAGTCTCTTGGATTCGTTTACCGGTATTTGATTATTGTTGTTTAACGTCCCACTCAAGAATCTTTCACTCATATGGAGACGTCACCAAATGCTGGTGAAGGGCTTCAAATTTTGGCCTATGCTCAGCACTTACAGCCAGTGAGCAGTGAGGTTTCTTTAACGTGCTGACACCTACTGTGACACGGGACTTTGGTTTTTACTGTCTAATCCGAAGGACAGGAAACCGACCTGCCACCGGTTGGACTCAAACTCAAACCTCACAATCAAGAGTCGAGCACGCTAATGACTGAGCTACGTGGGCTTTTTAAACCTCTCGGCTACAGATCCATATCATCATTGACATTATGTGACATTGAATTATTAAATGTCTCATGTCCTCTGACATTAATGTATCTTACGTTTTATGACAGCAGTTCCATATCATTGACATTATGTGACATCAAACTAATTGATGTCTAATAATATACTCTGGCATTGAACTTCCTAGGCCTTTTGGCTGTTGATTTATATCATCATTGACATTATGAGACATCAAACTATTTTAATGTTCAAAAATGTCCTTTGACACTAAAATCCCTAAACCTCTTGATGTTGTTCTTTTACAATTACAATTTTGTTTCAGTATCCAAGCCATAGCAAAGACGAGAGCATTCTATGGGTCTGGAAATGGTACAATATGGCTCGATAATGTCAACTGTAAAGGAAATGAAACCAGTATCGCACAGTGTGGAAGTCGTGGCTGGGGTGTCAATAACTGTGGACACACCGAAGATGCTGGAGTGGTCTGTGGAGGAGGTATTACTTGTCTCTTTCATATACCGTATTTGTCCCAATAAGAGACCAAGGCACTACAAAAATAGGAAAAAGGGGTGGGCGTTTATTATATATATGATTTGAATTGATTTTGATTTGATTTTTTTTTTTTACACCATACTCAACAATCTTTCAGTCATATGATTGCGTCCAGTTTTTATTGGTTGGGGAGAAACCCCGGTTACTCGGGTAAAGACCACCGAGCTTCCGCAAGTAAACTATTATATATATAAATGATAACATGTAGGCACATACATCATATTATTTATACAGTTTCTTCATTTTAAAGCAATATTTATAATCATAAAGTATGTTATTCTGATTATGTCAGCACTGATTTACCATGGAACCACACCTAAAGACCACCCCACTTAGGTGACCACCTCACATTTCAGACCATAAATTTCCAGTTTCTTAATAAATATTAAATAAGTATAGAACCTCACTTTTTAAGGGTCACCTCACGGGTCACAACACTTCGTGTCAGTCAGTCAGGTGGTCTTAATTTTGAGGTTCCACTGCATGTAAGACCTTGTAGTCATTTTTACCTGTAAAAGTTAAGTTTAGGTTTTATTTCCAGGTGTCAATAACGTTTGATTTTATTAATTACAGGTACAGATCCCCATAATCCCACTTCTGTAAGACTTGTAGGTGGATCCACCAGATTTGAAGGACGATTGGAGGTTTACCACAATCAGCAGTGGGGCACAGTTTGCGACGATGGTGCTAATTATCATATTGCTCAAGTTGTTTGTGCTCAGCTCGGTTTTCCAAGGTAGCCACATTATTTGTGCTCAAGTCTTTTTCTTAGCTTAACACAGAGCCAATTTATGGTCCCAATCAATGTGCAAAGTGCATGTGTATTTCTTCCCAATGTAATTAAAAGAATTCCCAATTTGGTGCATAGATCATTACCAAATTGAAAATTAGATTAATGCAGTGGGGTACTAATTTACAAAAGAGATTTAATTACATTTAAATTAGGTGCAATCTATTTTCCCGAAATTGTTACGGATCTGCATTAGAATCACCCAATGTGTCACCAATCATGGCATTTTCCCCAAATTGGCAGAAAAAGGCCTAGTACAATAAGATTTTACAGTTCTGAGATTGGCCAAATTTGGTATGCTGCTAAATTAAAGATGTCTTACTCCTTCACTCTGCCTCAAAAACTATGTCATTCATATAATTTGACACAAAATAACTGGTATATATTGCTCAATTTTGTCCCTAAGTGTTTGAAATCTTATATTGGATTCTTATGAAGAGGAAAATAATACAAAAAAAAAAAAAAAAACAAAAACAAGAAAATTTAAATAAATTATTCTAAGCATATAGATAAACATAATTCTATAACTCATCAATTTGTGAAAAACAATGGACTCTTTTGTAAATCAATGACTTGGACTGGTACAAATGTATATTTAGGGGTGAATGGGTTAAAAAATCCATAAAATATATTGGATGATTATAACTGCCTGTAAATATGGACTCTTTTGTAATTCAATGACTTGGACTGGTACAAATGTATATTTAGGGGTGAATGGGTTAAAAAATCCATAAAATATTGATGTTTAAAACTGTGTAAATTATAATTAACTCATCAACCCCTGAAAGACTATGGACTCTTCTGTAAAACAGTGACTTAGGCCAGTCCAAAAGTGTCTTTAGGGGTGAATGAGTTAATGATAATATAGATTTGACCAGCCATGAAAAAAGTCATGCCATAATTGGATCACTTTATGAAATAAAGGTTGCTTTAAGCCATTTTAAGGTCACCTCAGCCAAAGGCTTACTAATCTATGCTGCTCCACTGTTTTCTGGTGGTGTCTGTCTGTCACACATATTGTCCAATGTGCGTTTTGCATAAATTTTCACATTTTGATCTTTAACTGGAAAACAGTTGAAGGGATTACATGAAACTTCACAGAAAGGATCATTTATGTATACTGACCAATTAGTGTTGGGTTTTGGAGTTGGCAGATTTTTTTTCATGATTTTGACCATTTTTGGCTATTTTCTCCAAAATTGTAGTAGATAGAAAGTCTAAAGAAGAAATAAGTTCAGCAGACTAAGATCTATGATTGTTATTTATGGGAGTTATTTCCCCTTTTAAGTGCATTTTTTCCATGTTTTGGCTGTTTTCTGAAATAGTGTAATACAGTAAAACCTGCTTTAGCGACCACCTGTGCATAAAGACCACCTGGTCACAAAGACTGTTTTTTGCTGTCTCCAATAGTACCAATTGTGTACAAATCAACCTCTATGTAAAGACGGCCTCCATGTAAAGACCAGTTTTCTTGTATCCCTAAGGAGGCCATTATATAGAAGTATAACTGTAGATAAAAAGAAAAATGTAATGTGATTGAGATATGCTAATTTCTGCCTTTTCAAAACTACTGAATCCATTAAAGTTGTAATTCTTCTGACACAAACAGACTTGAACCTAGGATGAGCTTAAATCAGTAGAGCTGTACTTTTCATAATAACTTTGATTACAGTTTGACATTATCTTTGTAGCCCCAGCGCATCTGTGAAAGGATCAGCTTATTTTGGATCCGGAACAGGAACAATTTGGATGGATGACCTCCGGTGCAGTGGAACAGAGAGGACACTGGATGCTTGTCACTTCCGTCCGTGGGGACAAACAAACTGCCACCATAATGAGGATCTTAGCATCATTTGTAGGAGTAAGTTCGGTGATAGATAGTATAGTGCTTAAACAAAAATCTTTTTTTTTTATTTTTAGCATGTTTTTGCATTCCCTAGATGTTTGGTTTTTTTTCTTTTTGTTTTATGGTCTCAAAACCAATCTGTCCATGTAAACTAAATGCAGAAAAAACTCTAAATTATGAAAGAACTCTTATATGTGACCAAGGACATATATTCTAATTTTTCATATTTTATCAAATTAAGAGATGGATGTTCTTGCAATCTTGAATACTATGCCAAAATGTTTTTGTTTGTATATTTCTGAACATTTTCATCTTCCTCTAAAAAAGAAAGCAAAACTTTAAATGTTAAAAGAAAGGGGGAAAAAAGGACAACAAAACCAAAAGACACCTCTCCTGTTAGAGAAAACAAAAATGAATTTTGGTGTACAGGATACTCTGTTTCGTTTCATGGTTATACGTATTTCTTTCAGCTCAACGTGTTCCGATTCGACTTGTTGATTCTGTAAACCATAATCCTAACCAAGGACGTCTTGAGATACAAGTAAATGGAACCTGGGGAACAGTGTGTGACGACAGATTCTCTTCCAGTGCGGCCAGTGTTGTGTGTGCCATGTTAGGATACAGTAGGTGAGTGTGTTTGTAGAGTTAGATTCTCTTCCAGTGCGGCTAGTGCTGTGTGTGCCATGTTAGGATACAGTAGGTGAGTGTGTTTACAGAGTTAGATTCTCTTCCAGTGTGGCTAGTGTTGTGTGTGCTATGTTAGGTAACAGTAGGTGAGTGTGTTTGTAGAGTTAGATTGTCTTCCAGTGCGGCTAGTGCTGTGTGTGCCATGTTAGGATACAGTAGGTGAGTTTGTTTAAAGAGTTAGATTCTCTTCCAGTGAGGCTAGTGCTGTGTGCTATGTTAGGTAACAGTAGGTGAGTGTGTTAGTAGAGTTAGATTCTCTTCCAGTGAGGCTAGTGCTGTGTGTGCCATGTTAGTATACAGTAGGTGAGTATGTTTACAGAGTTAGATTCTCTTCCAGTGAGGCTAGTGTTGTGTGTGTCATGTAAGGATACAGTAGGTGAGTGTGTTTACAGAGTTAGATTCTCTTCCCATGTGGCTAGTGTTGTGTGTGCCATGTTAGGATACAGTAGGTGAGTGTATTTACAGAGTTTGATTCTCTTCCAGTGTGGCTAGTGTTGTGTGTGCCATGTTAGGATACAGTAGGTGAGTGTATTTACAGAGTTAGATTCTCTTCCAGTGTGGCTAGTGTTGTGTGTGCTATGTTAGGTAACAGTAGGTGAGTGTGTTAGTAGAGTTAGATTCTCTTCCAGTGAGGCTAGTGCTGTGTGTGCCATGTTAGTATACAGTAGGTGAGTGTATTTACAGAGTTTGATTCTCTTCCAGTGTGGCTAGTGTTGTGTGTGCCATGTTAGATTACAGTAGATGAGTGTGTTTGTAGAGTTTACTCAAGGATATGCAACTGATGGGCAACTGTGCAACTGGAGTGTGAAGTGATTGGATCCTTATTATTTTAGTTATTTGTGACAAAAAGAATAAAAATCATTTTATCTGTAAAAATAAATTACTCTTTAGTCCATTTGCTCAAAAACTGAGTCTAAGAATTATAATAAATTTCAGCTCATTCTGAAATCTTTCTGACCAGACTAAGTTAATGACATTTTCGGAAGGAAAAACATTCTTAAGGGAGCATTAGCTGTGTTTAGCCCCAAAAATTATTTTGAATATTTTTTTTCGTACTATTTGTACTTCGTTTACAATAACTAATAATAAGTATACACAGCATAAACAATTTTATATCCCTGTATATTTTGTGAAAATAAGGTCAGATCCAGGTGGTATGCATATACAAGTACAGTAAAACTTGTATATAAAGATCCCCTTAGGGACACAACAAAAGAGAGGTGGTCTATATATAGAGGTTGATTTATATGTAAATGGTACTATTGGGGACAGCAGGCTGTCTTTATACACAGATGGTCGATAAAGCAGGTTTTACTGTAGTGAGGTTGAATAAGTCAATTGTAAGTGAATAATTACCAAACTGAGTTTTTCAAACAAAGTTCACAAAATATATAGGAATTTAAGAATTTTTTGGTATTGTATATCAATCTAAGTAGTAAAAAAAGCAAAGAAAATTTGTATGCCCCCGGCCTGAAAGGTCTGCTGGGGGCATACATGTATAGTGTTTGGATTGTCCGTCTGTCTGTTTGCCTGTCTGTCTGTAATTCCTTCCCGCTTACGTATAAAGTGTAATATTTCAAGGTTGGATTGTGATACATTAACCAAACTTGGACTGTAAGTTCATGTAAGGGTTGCTTACATTTCACTGACATCACATGCCCCTTGGGGGTGCACTTCACTGACATCACATGCCCCAGGGTGGGGGCATAATTTTTGTTTGGCCAGCATAAAATTTGTTGCGACCAGGGGCATTTGTGTATCACAAACACATCTTGTTTGAAAAAACACAGCTGATACACCTTTTGGTTTTGAGCATATGTTCCCTATTAGACATTGATGAAGTCTCCAAATTGTATGTCTCTAACATCAAAGATTTGGTGTAGAACTGAAATGATTATTACCAAATGAATATAGTAAATGACACATTTTCAAGTATAAAATTACCATTTTAATTTTTGGCCACATGTCCACAGGGATTTTCCGCACTCTCTAGGAATTGGGACCTGGGCCTTTTGAATTTGGAATTTTAGCCACATTTTATTGAAATGGGAAGTCTAAATTTAATTAAAAAAAAAATATTTGAAAATACAAGAAAGTCTTTAATGACTTCAGTTGGTAAATTTGGACTGCAAATTGGGAAAAAAATGCTTTTTTTTTGCATAGAAAATGGGGCCTTATTTTGGCCCTGCATGATAGGGTGGAAAATCCCTTGTCTAGTACAAATGAAACTGTCTTTAGACAGATAATATAGATACATATTGTTGATAACCAGTTCCATACATTTAGAAATCATTGACTTATTGCAGAACGGGAGCTGTAGCTAAATCTCGGGCCTTTTTTGGACGTGGAACCGGGCCAATACTGCTAGATGATGTCAGCTGCAGTGGTACAGAACAGACTTTATTACAGTGTTCCTCTAAACCTCTCGGACAAAATAACTGTGGACATGACGAAGATGTCGGTGTCATTTGTGGTGTCAGTAAGTATTGTAAATGTCAATGATGTCAAAGAGTTATTTACAGTGTCAGTAAGTGTTGTAAATGTCAGTGATGTCAAAGAGTTATTTACGGTGTCAGTAAGTGTTCTTCATGTTTATAATGTCAGTAGTTATTTAGGGTGTCAGTAGTATTGTTCATGCTAATATTATCAAGAGTTATGTATGGCATCAGTAAGTATTTTAAATGTAGATAATGTCAATAATTATTTACCATCAATGATGTCGGTATTTACGGTGTCAGTAAGTGTTGTTCATGTTGATCAGTCAGTTTTTTTTTTAGTGTGTTCATGCAATTTGGGTCCATTATCCGGACCCATTTCCAATGCTAAACTGTACCTATTTTTTCTCCCAATATAGTGTCCCAATTTTCCAATTTACTCCACAATAAAATTCTGCTGAGTAATGTTAGCGATATATAAAGTGCAGACATAACTATTTTCAATGTCAGCAAATGTTATTCATATTGATAATGTCAAGAGCTAGTTACGATGTCAATGTTATTCATATTGATAATGTCAAGGATTATTTACAGTGTCAGTAAGTATTGTTCATGTCAATAATGTCAAGAGTTCTTTATGATGTCAGTAAGTGATGTTCATGTTAATAATATCAAGAGATATTTACATCGTCAGTAAGTATTGTTCATATTATTAAAATATCTGTAAACTGTATTTCATTTATAACCCTTTTATAAATACACCGTGTACAAGAACTATTGAAATATACTTTGTATTTCATTTTTAACATTTCTACACAGTATTTTACCTTCAACATGTAATTCTATCTACAGACTTTCTTTATAACTTTACTTTGCAGCACCTTTACCGGTACGTCTTGTACACGGTTCTTCAATGTACAATGGCCGTTTGGAGGTGCAATACAATGGAACTTGGGGTACTGTATGTGACGATTATTTTACAGACGCGGGTGCAAAGGTTGTTTGTACAATGCTGGGATATCCTACGTAAATATCTGCAACTTTAATCTCCAGTATCAGGAATTGGGAGATCAGGGAGTGGGAGATCAAAGATTGGGAGATCAGAGATTTTGAGATCATGGAGTGGGGTATCAGAGATTGGGAGATCAGGGATTGGGAAATCAGAGATTGGGAAATCAGGGTGTGGGGGTTCAAGGATTAGGAAATCAAGGTGTGAGGGATCAGGGGGTGGGAAATCAGGAATTGGGAGATCAGGTATTGGAGATCAGGGGTGGGGAAATCAGGCATTTGGAGATCAGGAATTGGGTGGTCAGGGATTGGGAGATCAGGCATTGGGAGATCAGGGATGGGGAAATCAGGCATTCAGGAAATGAGGGATTGGGAGATCGGGCATTGTGAGATCAGGAATTTGGAGATCAGGAATAGGAAGATCAGGGAAAGGGAGGTCATATCATTATTTTCCTTTCAGTCAGTTGTCTCTCTGTCTACTTTTACCCTTCTGTGGAACCAGTAAATGAAATAAGTCAGATACTTGATTTTTTTTATCAAATTAAAAAAAAAAAAAAACAGAACTGAAATATTTGTCAAACTCCACACTCATTTATGTTGTCAAACATTGGATTTATCTTTAACAGGTTTTAGGTTATTCCAATTTCACTTTCAGACGCGGAGCCTATTCAATAGGACGTGCCAACTATGGAAGCGGGACTGGTCAGATTTTGCTGGATGATGTTAAATGCTCAGGAAATGAGACGTCCCTAACACAGTGTCCACATCGTCCATGGGGAACTAACAATTGTCGTCACGCAGAAGATGTTGGAGTGGTGTGCAGCAGTGGTGAGTACTTTTGTGGCCCACTTTTACGGTGGTATTCATCTGAGCCACAACATCAAAGCATAGAGTCGCCCAAAAAAAAACTGAAATCTTTTAAGCGCCATCTGGTGTCAATCAAAGTTGTACCACATGTTCAACCCATATTATTCCCTTTGGCTGATTATTTGACAAATTATAAAGCCTATTCATGTAACATTGAACTATAACAAGCTGATTCTGAGTCAAATTTCCTAAACATTTTTGTAATTCTCTTTCTCAATCAGTACCAAGGACCACAACTCCTAGATCCACACGTAGACCAACCACTCCCCCGCCAACGCCAAACCCTAGCCAAATATATAAGATTTTCCTAAACATTTTTGTAATTCTCTTTTTCAATCAGTACCAAGGACCACAACTCCTAGATCCACACGTAGACCAACCACTCCCCCGCCAACGCCAAACCCTAGCCAAGTCTTCCTTAGACTTGTTGGAGGCCAAAATGCATATCAGGGCCGTGTTGAGGTCTTTGCATTTAACAAGTGGGGCACTGTGTGTGATGATGCATGGGGCACACCTGATGCTGGAGTTGTCTGTGGAATGCTGGGATACAGCAGGTAATTGTTTACTTTTTGTTTTGAATATTTGCTTTTTTTAACTCATTCACCCCTACAGACACATTTGGACTGGTCTAAGTCACTGAAATAATGCAGAGTCCATTGAATTTCAGGGGTTGATGAGTTGAGGTATCCATTGTATAAATGAGTATGTTAAAGTCCATTGATTGTATTGTATTGTTGTTTAACGTTCCACTCAAGAATCTTTCGCTAATATGGAGTGCAGTACCAATGCTGGTGAAGGGCTTCAAAGTTTGGCCTATGCTGGGCACTTACAGCGATTGAGTAGTAAGGGTTCTTTAACGTGCCGACACCTACTGTGACACGGCACCTTGGTTTTTACTGTCTCATCCAAAGGACAGGAATTCAACTTGCCGCCGACTGGAATCAAACTCACGATTTCATGACCAAGAGTCGAGCGCACTATTGACTGAGCCAGGTTGGCTTGTTAAATTCCAATATTTCTGTCTTGATTTTGGAAAATTCCAGAAAAAGATGAATTTTATATATCTTTAAAAATGAGTTTCCTTCAGAAAAATGTGACTGATAATTGTGTAGAAATCAACAAACAATTAGAACAAATGTGTTTTACTTGTTTTATGTCATCAAGATTAAGTGTGGGGGTCTCCTTGGTTGAGTGGTTAGAGCATTGTTCTTTGAACCATGAAGTCTCTCACTTTAGGTCAGCGCAAGTTTGAGCCCCGCTGGACAGTAAAAGCAATAAATAAGACATAAAAAAAATCTTCTATCAGGTGGAATTTTACAAAGAAATGTTTTAAGTTATCTGGCTGTTAATTTTTGTTGGGACATGAACTGAACACAAAATCCCATGATATATTTTTGATGAAATTTTTTTACTGGTTGATTTTGTAAATTTTCTTGATCAGAACTGGAGCCGTTGCCAATTCAAGGGCTACATATGGAGCAGGAACTGGTCAAATCTGGTTAGATAATCTAGCATGTACCGGTACTGAGTCGTCAATAACTCAGTGTGGATCAAATGGATGGGGAATTGAGAACTGCGGACATAATGAAGATGCAGGTGTGCAGTGTTCTTCAGGTAAGTGAAGTTTATTTTACGATATGATCAGTTGATTTGTTCGACAGATTGCAAAGCAAATACCATTTTTTGATTTGGCAATGACTAATTCCATCCATCTGTCTGTCTGCTTCAACAATTTGGTTTAGCTAACGCCTTTATATTTGTTGTGAGAAAACTGTTTAAGAGAATCATGTCACTGCAGTTAAAGATGACATTAGTTAACAATGAAAAATATTACCTTGGCTTTGACATTTGACCATCATCTTTTAGTGGTTTCTTTATTTTTGTTTTAATGGTGTTTATTATGGATATGACACACCTCTGCTGAATTAACAATTCTGACACATCTGTGATAAGTTTACAGTTCTGACACACCTGTGATAAGTTTTAAACAGTTCTGACACACCTGTAATAAGTTAACAGATCTAACACACCTGTAATAAGTTATTAGATCTAACACACCTGTGATAAGTTAACAGTTCTGACACACCTGTAATAAGTTATTAGATCTAACACACCTGTGATAAGTTAACAGTTCTGACACACCTGTAATAAGTTATTAGATCTAACACACCTGTGATAAGTTAACAGATCTAACACACCTTTGATAAGTTAACAGATCTAACACACCTGTGATAAGTAAACAGATCAAACACACCTGTGTTAAGTTAATTGATCTATCACACCTGTGATAAGTTAACAGTTCTGACACACCTGCGATAAGTTAACAGTTCTGACACACCTGTGATAAGTTAACAGTTCTGACACACCTGCGATAAGTTAACAGTTCAGACACACCTGTGATAAGTTAACAGTTCTGACACACCTTTGATAAGTTAACCGATCAGACACACCTGTGTTAAGTTAATAGATCTAACACACCTGTGATAAGTTAAAAGTTCATCTCGGATAAGTTAACAGAATTAACACACCTATGATAACTAAACAGATCTATCACACCTGTGGTAAATTAAAAGTTCAGACACACCTGTGATAAGTTAACAGTTCTGACACACACCTTTGATAAGTTAACAGATCTGACACACCTCTGATAAGTTAACAGTTTTAATACACATGTGATTCGTTAATAATTCTGACCCAACTATATTATAGTACTCAGTAGTCATTTACTTTTGATTAACTACTCTGTAGAATTATGTCTGTCCTATATTCTATGATATATAATCATATATAATTTAATTGATGTATGTATACTTTTGTATTTATTTATTTTTGTTTTTTTTGGTATACATGTGAATGTTTTGTTTGGTTTGTTGGTGTATTATATGTACAACAGGTATATTGTGTGTGTTTGGAGTGTCTATGAAAAACGTGTGTGTTTTTTTTTGTGTGTAATGTGTGTTCAGTGTGTATGGTGTTTGGCCACCAGTAATATTCCCCATACTCCCTAGTCAAGTGGAGATGGAGGGAATATGTAAAAATCCTGGCCATTTGCCATAATAAAATGTAAAAAAAATTAATTTAACATTGGACCCTAATCGAAAACACATTTTTATTTTTTTCTCTGGAGCTACTATCCCGATAAGAATCAAACTTTGTCACAATGTTTGTTTGGATGGACCTGTTTCTGGCAGGTCCAGGTCCTATTTTAGATGACAGCCAGGTGAGCGATACAGGCTCTTGTGAGCTTCTTGTTCATGAATTAGAATCTATCAATAGTTTTCATATTTTTATTTTTTTTCACAGCAAATACTCCAGATAATTTCTTACTGATGACAGACACAAGGAACAAAACAATTTATCGCATGGATTTGGGATCAAAAAGTTACTTGGCCATACCACTACATAACCATGACAACCCTATCGCCATTGACTACGATCCTGTGGGTAGCAGAATTTACTGGACTGATGTTGGTTCACATCAGCTGAGAAGTGCAGGTTTGGATGGCAATAATGAGAAAACAATTCGACAACTGAACTCTGGTAAGTTTAGTATGCTGTCATAGAAACTGGTACTCAAGCATTTCAAATCTACTGTAGCCAGCTCTTGTTAACTAGCAGTGATCCCAATAAAATTAAAAACTAAAACTTAATGAGGTTCTAACTAAAGTTTACTCTTTATATTTTCTCTCTGTTTCTCTGTCACTCTCTCTGTCTATCTCTGTTTATCTGTCTATCTCTGTTTCTCTCTCTCTCTCTCTCTGTCTATCTCTGTTTCTCTGTCACTCTCTCTGTCTATCTCTGTTTCTCTCTGTCTCTCTCTCTCTCTGTCTGTCTCTCTCTGTCTGTCTCTCTCTGTCTCTCTCTCTGTCTGTCTCTCTCTGTCTCTGTCTCTCTGTCTGTCTGTCTCTATCTGTCTCTGTCTCTCTGTCTCTGTCTGTCTGTCTGTCTGTCTCTCTCTCTCTCTCTCTCTCTCTCTCTCTCTCTCTCTCTCTCTCTCTCTCTCTCTCTCTCTCTCTCTCTCTCTCTCTCTCTCTCTCTCTCTCTCTCTCTCTCTCTCTCATATATAACAAAATCACTGTCATTAGATCTTCTTTCAATGTCAGGGGCTACTATGGATGGTATAGCGGTGGATCCTGTTTCCCGCCTGTTATTTTACACAGATACCGGTAACAATATCATTGTAGTCATGACATTAGATGGACAATCCAGTCGAGTCATCATAAACCAAAACTTGGATGAACCACGAGCCATAATTGTCAACCCTCAAACAGGGTATGTGTCACTTAAAAAAATTTGTTAATAGCTAAATGAATTATATTTGATTGTGTTATTTATGTTTCAGTAAAAAAAAGATGTATGCTAAATACTTTATCTATGCTAAAAGTTCTAATTTTTAAGCCAGAAATTGCCATCATCTTTTGTCTGTTCAGTATTGTGATGTACCTATAGCAATCATCTTTTGTCAGTTGTCATGTATCAAAGGCTCATGGTGACCTATAACGGTCATCTTTTGTCTGTTGTCATGTATCAAAGGCTCATGGTGACCTATAACGGTCATCTTTTGTCTGTTGTCGTGTATCAAAGGCTCATGGTGACCTATAACGGTCATCTTTTGTCTGTTGTCATGTATCAAAGGCTCATGGTGACCTATAACGGTCATCTTTTGTCTGTTGTCGTGTATCAAAGGCTCATGGTGACCTATAACGGTCATCTTTTGTCTGTTGTCGTGTATCAAAGGCTCATGGTGACCTATAACGGTCATGTTTTGTCTGTTGTCGTGTATCAAAGGCTCATGGTGACCTATAACGGTCATCTTTTGTCTGTTGTCATGTATCAAAGGCTCATGGTGACCTATAGCAGTCATCTTTTGTCTGTTGTTATGTATCAAAGGCTCATGGTGACCTATAACGGTCACCTTTTGTCAGTTGTCATGTATCAAAGGCTCATGGTGACCTATAACGGCCATCTTTTGTCTGTTGTCATGTATCAAAGGCTCATGGTGACCTATAATGGTCATCTTTTGTCTGTTGTCATGTATCAAAGGCTCATGGTGACCTATAACGACCATCTTTTGTCTGTTGTCATGTATCAAAGGCTCATGGTGACCTATAACGGCCATCTTTTGTCTGTTGTCATGTAACAAAGGCTCATGGTGACCTGTAACGGCCATCTTTTGTCTGTTGTCATGTAACAAAGGCTCTTGGTGAGGAAACTTGAGCCAGGTGGATATGCATCATATCTTTGATTATATAAAATCTTCCTCATTTCTTATTGTTACCATGAAAATTTGCATGAACTTTGACTTTTGAACTTTTTTTCAGCATGTCTGAATTTTATTCTGCTCTCTTTGCAGTGTAATCTATTGGACAGACTGGGGAAGCAATGCACGCATTGAGACCGCCAATTATGATGGAACAGCTAGGAAGATATTGGTGTCAACTGGTTTAACCTGGCCAAATGGGTTAACCATTGATTTTCAGGGTAATTGATTTATATGAGCCTGCAGCTGAGAAAAGTCTTTAGGGCAAATTTTGGGGAAATTGTGATTTTTATATAATTCAAATAAAATTTCATGTCCTCCAAAGGGAAGTATCAGTATGCGAAAAAACGGTAAAACACTCAAAATTCACAAATTTTCGGCCACTTGGCCTTTATCAAGTGAAAGACGACAATATGTATATCAGTTACATAGTATTAAGTCTGCACAATACAAAGCTCCAGTGCCAAAAAGTGGCCAAAAATTTGTGAATTTTGAGTGTTTTACTGTGATTTTTATGTTTTCAAAAACTTGAATGTATGTAGATATAAAGATATGACATGAGATTGAGTGCAGGGGAGAGCAACTTTTTTTGTTTCCAGCATGAAAAATCTATAAAATTAGAAATATTATGTCAGAGGGAATTCCTTGTTTTTTGCATTTCGTAAGTATTCTTTTCACAGCAGGTGGTTCAATTATTATATTCTACTATAACTATGGTTGTATATAGCTACATTGATACTGCTAATTAACTTTTGATACCCCTCATGTTTTTACCCACAGTTTAAATTCATTAAATTGTAAGTGAAACTCTGATTTAAAATTGTAAAATAATAACTTGATTAATTATGTTATAATGATTAACAAACAAGTATCTGGACTTTCATTGGCTCTGAACTTGGTGTTAGGGGTCATACTGTGAGAGGAAATAGGAGTAGCCCGGGCCAGTAAGAGCCACTGTCCATTAACATCATCAGCATTTTGGTTTAGTGTTGTGGTGTTCTGTTGCAAAAAAAGTGTTTAAAAAAAGTGTCAGCCAACTTCAAATGAGGACAGATCATGATTATATTAGTTGAATTTGACATTCATTTTTGACCTGAACATTTAAAATACAATACTTCACATTGCTCCCACCCTATTAAGCAGTTCCTCATTTTCCTTGTGCAATCAACATAATTTAGTATTCCATCTTTATTTGTCATTGTAGGTGGCAAGATGTATTGGTGTGATGGTGGCACTGGCCACATAGAAAAATCCAATCTAGATGGTAGTGGCAGAGCAGTTATTCTTGATGAATCAGCAAGAAGGCCACATTACTTTGGCATTGTCCTGTATCAGACCACACTGTACTTCACAGACTGGGCAAGGAGGTATGTTTGGACCACAACTTTGTAATGCTCTGTAGATAAAAAAGAAATAGGAGAGTTCAAAGTTCTGAATGCTGATCTTTTCTGTATTTATGATTTTTAAAAGTTTAACTCCTCTACCCCTGAAAAACAATGGACTCTTCTGTAAATCAATGACTAAGACCAGTTCAATTGTGTCTTTTGGTTGTGGAAAAGGTATTTTTTGCTTCTGACTAAGATAAAATGTTATTTGAATGATTTCAGGACGGTTATGCAAATGAACACAGATGGAAGTGGACTGCAGCCAGTTGGACCACCAGGATTTGGTCGTCTGAATGATATTCATGTGCACAAAAATGGAGCAGGATTTTCAGGTGAGACAAGATTTTTGTTTGTTTAATGTCGTTTAACGTCCCACAAGATATTTTACAGTGCTAAAATCAAAACAAAACCAGCTGTATATCTGAATTCTGAATAGTGTTTTGCCACACTGAACAATTTTTCAGTTTGTTTGTTTATTGTTGTTTAACGTCCCACTCAAGAATCTTTCACTCATATGGAGACGTCACCAAATGCCAATGAAAAGCTTCAAATTTTGGCCTATGCTCAGCACTTACGGCCATTGAGCAGTGAGGGTTCTTTAATGTGCCAACACCTACTGTGACATGGGACCTAGGTTTTTACTGTCTCATCCGCAGGACAGGAAACCAACCTGTTGCCAGCAGGACTCGAACTCACGACCTCGCGATCAAGAGTCGAGCGCGCTACCGACTGAGCCAGGCCGGCTCAGGTGAGACAAGAAAGAGTACATATACAGTGAAACTTGTATAGAAAGACCCCCTTATGGACTCAAGAAACCCAGTCTTTATAGAGAGGTGGTCTTTATATAAAGGTTGATTTGTACACTGATGGTATTATTAGGGACAGCAAAAACAATCTTTATGGAGTCTTAATACACAGGTGGTCCCTAAAGCATGTTTTATTGTAGATATAACCAAAATGCTCGAAAAACTCTGCTATTTCTTTTGGAAATACTTTAGATTATACTTTAGGTTTTGTGGCATTTCTTTTATCGTAACAGTACTGAATTGGCCAGTCTCGTTTATTGTCAAGATATTTATGTTAAATACTTCCAGAATTGTACTGTTATTTTATTGATATCATTAACAGTAATATTTCTCTGTGACAGAGTAATTTCAGATAAAATATTGCACTTTTCCGGTCTTTTTCTCTAAATATACCAGTAGGTGTCTATTGTGGGCCAATTTCAGCTCTGTGCAAAATAATTGACAGAAATGAAAATTTATATCAAGAAATTGCCCAGAAAACAGATCATGTATGTTGTATAAATAGTTACGTACTTTTATAATATCTACATTCAAACCACCATTGTGACAGATGCATTTGTAAAATCACATTTAATTGATTTATTCACTAGTCTTTCTTGTGTACTGGCCAATTTGGATACTGGCAATTTGGGAATCACAGCCACATTTTCATTATGATCTTTGCAGCATTTTATTTTTTATCTCGCAACTGTTGATATATTTTGTACCAGCTATTTAAAGAAGGATTCCTGCAAACGAAAAACCTTTAAAAACTGGCCAATTTTGGTACTTATACTGCAGAATTGTACAAAATAGTTTTTGATTTTTTAAAAAGAATTGTCATGATATGGACTTGACTTTTTGGCTCACTATATGAAATCAACCCTTTCACCCCTAAATATGTAAATGGAATGCTCTGTTCTGTTGTTTAGACAAGTTTATTAGTGATATGATGCATAGGGATGACAGGTTAAGGATTTCATTTAAGTTTCATAATTGCAGGGTTTGGGCACATGAATTGTTATGTGTTGTCATTATTTACATAGCTGGTCAGTGTAGGTTCGAACCCTACTAGAAGCTAAGCTGATATCTGTGAGAAAGTTTGCCAGTTTACTTGTGGAAAGTCGGTTGTCTCTTCCTGGGTACATTGTAACTGGGATCTGTCCTCCACCAATAAGAACTGGCCTCGATCATATAACGGAAAAATTGGAGCCGACTTGGCTCATTTGGTAGCGCGCTCGACTCTTGATTTTGAGGTCGTGAGTTTGAGTCCAGCCGGCGGCAGGTTGGTTTCTTGTCCTTCAAGTGAGACAGTAAAAACCGAGGTCCCATGTCACAGTAGGTGTCGGCACGTTAAAGAACCCTTACTGCTCAATGGCCGTAAGTGCCGAGCATAGGCCAAAATTTGAAGCCTTTCACCGACAATTAGTGACATCTCCATATGAGTGAAAGATTCTTGAGTGGGATGTTAAACAACAATAAACAAACTGAAAAATTGTTCAGTGTCGCAAAACACTATTCAGAATTCAGATATACAGCTGGTTTTGTTTTGATTTTAGCACTGTAAAATATCTCGTGAAATATTGTGTAAAATGTCATGTGTCCAGGAATATTCCACAATATCGTAATGGGTTGAATTAAGGCTCAATTTCCAATGCAAAAATGAAAATGCATTTTTTCCCCAAATTTTCAGTCAAAATTTCACAGTTGATGTCAAATGGCAAGGAATTTGAAGAGATTCCTGTACTTTCAAACAGTTTAGCTTATGTGTAGATTCTGATTTTCAATAAAATGATCACTACAATTCCTAATTTGAAAGGCCCATGCAGGCCTCATTCCCAAACGAGTATGGAAAATTCTTGGTATCACAAGTTTCAGACTCCGTTTTTCTTGACTAGTATAATATACATGATGATGATGATGTTTTAGATAATTTTTTTTGACAAACTATTTGTAACTTTTTTTAGTCTGCTTTGTACTCCATATTGGACATCAATATTACTGATTGTTCTATTCATCCATTTCATCTCAGGTCAAAATGGTTGCACTAACGGCCGAGGAGGATGCTCACACATATGTTTACCTGGCCCAAGTAACAGCAGGAAATGTATTTGTCCAGATGGGCTTAGTCTTCAGCCCGACAAAGTCACATGTAGTGTCGGTACGTATACTCTGGTCCTCATTATTTATAAATTCCAGAATTTATATCCTCACCAATTCAGAAAAAAATTGAATATAGTGATTAATAGATAAATATACGTTTATTCAAATTTCTGTTATCTCGAATACTTGATATCTTGAAGTAATAGAGATGGGATCCTGCAATCTTGGAGACAACAAAATTCTCTGTACTGCAATTGCTTCAGAACTTCAAGAACAGCAAATACTGTTCATTTTAGACATTTATAACAAAAACCCAAAGATTTATTAATTTATTTACAGTTTATTTATGTCCCTTATTACCTGAAGTTGAGGATATTCTGTTTTGTCCTATCTGTTTGCTGTATAACCCTTCCTAATGACTAATAATAAAATGAGGCCTTGTATTTAACAAAATTAAAGACAAAAAGGTAACTCATCATGCCAGGGCTTGTTCCACATATGAACATTTCATATACAGAGGCAAACTACTTACTGATAAGTTATTGCCACAGGGATATCAGGAATCATGGTAATCTCAACGTTCCGCAAATTTTACGGTCAGTATTATGGCTTTGTTAGCAATCACAATGTTTCACTGAATGGAATGTTGAGTTACCTGTTCAATAGCAGTTGTTAAGTCATCTTTACCAATTGTGAGGAGAATTTATTCCTTACTTTTTTCATTTGAATTTGACTATGGATTCATGGTGGGTGTGACGAGTCAACAGGGGATGCTTACTCCTCCGTGGCACCTGATCCCAGATTTACATCCTGAAGCTTAATACTCCTCCATGTTACCTGATCCCAGATTTACATCCTGAAGCTTAATACTCCTCCATGTTACCTGATCCCAGATTTACATCCTGAAGCTTAATACTCCTCCATGTTACCTGATCCCAGATTTACATCCTGAAGCTTAATACTCCTCCATGTTACCTGATCCCAGATTTACATCCTGAAGCTTAATACTCCTCCATGTTACCTGATCCCAGATTTACATCCTGAAGCTTAATACTCCTCCATGTTACCTGATCCCAGATTTACATCCTGAAGCTTAATACTCCTCCATGTTACCTGATCCCAGATTTTCATCCTGAAGCTTAATACTCCTCCATGTTACCTGATCCCAGATTTACATCCTGAAGCTTAATACTCCTCCATGTTACCTGATCCCAGATTTACATCCTGAAGCTTAATACTCCTCCATGTTACCTGATTCAAACTGGATTTTCAGAGGCCCATCTTGCCATGTTTGTCCACTGTTTACCATTTCTGTACCCTGTTTTCTAAATATCTTGAAGATTAATGCTTTGGCATCTGTGATTTTTATATCTCAACATAATTCTCAGTTGTAAATTTCAGTAGATTGTCCAAAGATAAATATGCATCTGTGCATATCAAGTCTGTATTCATATAGAAACTTTGTTTTGCCATCTTTTTCCATTTTTTCTCCCAGAATATTTTTATTTCACTTCAACAAAGTCGAAGGTATAACCTGGGGCTTAGTAATACTGCTGTCCCATCACTGGCATTCAGTAAAGGTCATACAGCTTCTCATACATCAGACAGAACATCAGACAGACTGTTGACTCTTAGCACATGCCATGCTTTACATGCTGGAATAGTCCTGTACATTTTGAGGAAATGACCTTGTCTATTTTTAATGCTCTGGTTAAGAAGATTATCTAGGGTTATGTTAATTGGAGGAATGTAAAATAAGTTGGAGTGAGGTTAGTTTATGCATATAATCTTTGATTACTTTTCATTATTACAGCAATCCCATGCCGACCTTTAAAGGTTCCAGCTAATGGTGCCGTTACCCCTGCATCCTGTACATCTGGATCTTCCTTACCTGGAACAAACTGTACAATCACTTGTAATTCTGGATTTACATTGGATGGAAGGTCCACTTTGACTTGCTTCAATAATGGACATTGGAGTGGATTAGCTGCTGCCTTCCGTTGCAGAGGTGAGTCGTCATCCGTGGTTTTGTTCCGCTATTTAAGCTTATTTCAATGATAAGAGTGATGGTCTTGCAAGCAGATTTTGCAGGGTGGATCTCTCTGTTGGAACCTGTCTTTAGAGACCCCACCATCAGCTACTGAAATATGGCCTCCCAACACAGGTGATCTCTCCAAAGAGGTTAAATTCAAAGGATCGTTTAGAATGTTGTCTGAAAAGACAGGTGGTCTTTTATGAGAGTGATCTTTCAAGACAAGAAACTTGGCAAACTAATGATTGATTTAACAGGTTTTCATATTGTTTCTTCAAATTTAGAAAATTTGATAGTTAAGAGTATGGTACATACAGTTCATGAAATGAAATAAAAAAAATATCATGTGAACATCACTTGTTCTGATTTTGCTAACATTTCTATAGCTTATGTTGATTTTAATAAAATTTCTAATGCTTTTGCTGATTTTGATAACATTTCTACAGTTTGTGGTGATTTAGATAACATTTCTACAGTTTGTGGTGATTTTGATAACATTTCTACAGTTTGTGCTGATTTGGATAATATTTCTACAGCTTGTGCTGATTTTGATAACATTTCTACAACTTGTGCTGATTTTGATAACATTTCTACAGCTTGTGCTGATTTTGATAACATTTCTACAGCTTGTGTTGATTTTGATAACATTTTTATTTGTAAAAATGAAAACTGACGAACATATCATTCATTCTACAGATAGCCAAGCTCCTCAAATTACTTGTCCTAGTACCATCCAAGCCACAGCTGACAAAGGCAAACAGACGGCAACAGTGTCATGGACTAAACCAACAGGAACTGACAACTCTGGAAAACCTGTATCAATTATCCAAACATTAAACTCACCTGCATCCTTGGGAGCGGGAACTTACACTGTCAATGTGTTAGCATTTGACAATGTTGGACAAACGTCAAGCTGTCAATTCCAGATTATAGTCAAAGGTAGGTAGTTCATTATTAAACTAAAAAGTAGACAAGATCAGAGTATAGAAAAGAAAGTAGATCAAGATAGGTTTTTTGGTATTTTGTAATTGCTCCCTTAGTTATATATATATCGCCTGTTCTTTTGTGCAAAATTTGGTTTCAGATTCACTCTTACTTGAAGTCATATAGACTGTCATTTTGATAAAAAATATATCTTGCGATTAGACCTAAACTGGCTGTTGAAATTTTTAACATATCATGCATTTATTGCCTAGAATGAATAAAATACACTGGCAAATTGGTATTCCTTCCATCCATGAAAGAATCTAATATTTACTCGCCCATTATTCATATCTGATTTCTTTCCACAAATTATGTTGTTTTTTTTTCAACAAAGGATTTTTTTTTGAAAATTTCATATTTGAAACTCTTAATACAAATATTTTAAAAAATCCACTTTGACAGTTTGCATGCTTTTAACAGGGAATTGAATTTAACTTATCAACCCCTGAAGAAACAATGGACTCTTCTGTAAATCAATGACTTAGACCAGTCAAATTGTGACTTTAGGGGTGAATGAGTTACAGATGAATGTCATTTACAAGTAATGATGCATGTTATTTTATTAAAATTGTTTATTTGTTCTTTTTTTCAATTTCAGTTTTACAATGTCCCTCACTTACACCACCATCCAATGGTATCATTATGTCACCACAGTGCTATAATTACTATGGTGCCACATGCCAGGTGGGTTGTCAGTCAGGATATATACTACAAGGTGGTAACCCCACAGTCACATGTGAAAAGGATGCCACAAACATGGCTTATTGGACTGTTACACAGCTTTCTTGTGCTCGTAAGTTTTAGAATTAACCAATATCTTATTGTATGTAATTTATCATGTCTTTTCAATTTTTTCATTCCATCTTTTTTTCAAGAAAAAAAAGAACCATTTTATTCATTGTCTTATCTTATTTGATCTTTTTTGTTATTCATTTTTTTTGTTTTATTTTACAACGATTTGTAAACAAGATAAATCAACTTACTGTATAAGCAGAAATTTTAGCGAGGATTCAATTTTGGCATTATTAGCGAAGTTGTTGAGATCGCTGTAATTGAATATCACTAATAATTCATTCCACATCATAGGTAAGAGTTATCTTCTATTAATCATAAAATCGCTAAAATTACTTCTGGCTAGAATTATATACCATAATTTTAGAGCAAAGCGCTAAGTTTGTGTCTCGCTAAAATTTCCATTTATATGGTATATAAGTAGTCTACTGTCGACTCATTTAAACTCAATGTTTATGTGAGGCATCCTTAAAGTGACATTAGCTGTTTTTTTTTTTTTATCTAATAATTCTTTCCTTTTTTTTAATACTTAGATTGATATATAATAACAAAAAAAGGATATACACATGCACAAAAATTCTAACATTCATATATATTTTGTGAAAACTGCTTTAGAAACCCAGTTTGGCAATTATTCACTTTTTGGCAAATGATTAATTCAACCTTACTTCTATTTATATAAATACCACAATTGACCTGACCTTATTTTCACAAATATATAGGAATATAAGATTTTTATGGCTGGTTTTAGGTCTTATTAAGACAAAAATTGAAATATCACTTGTTGGTAAACACAGGTCCATTGTTTTTCAGGGGCGATGAGTTAATTAATTATAAACTTAATTCTGAATGGCATTTTCAGCTCGTACGTGTCCAAATCCATTACCACCACAAAATGGAAACATAACGGGATGTGCACCACCATACAAGGTTGGGTCATTATGTACACAGAATTGTAAGAAAAATTATGCGGCACTTGGTGGTACAACATATCTACAATGTCAAAACAGTGGTGTGTGGGCTGGACAAACTTTGCTGTGTTCACCAGGTAAGCATGTTTCTCTTATATTTCTGAATATAAATACATGGGATACATTGCTCTGACAAAACAATTTCCACACTCTTTGGGGAATGGGGCCAGGGGCTTTTGAATTAGGAATTTAGCAACCATTTATTGGAATTAGAAAGTCAAGAAATACACAAAACTATGTAAAAACTCAAGAATCTCTTCTAATTCATTGTCATTTGACTTCAGTTGGGAAATTTTGGCTGCAAATTTGGAAAAAAATTGCTATGTATTTGTTTTTTGAATGGGGTCTTATTTCTGTCTGATTCATTTTGATATAAGTGAGTAATTGTTAAATTTTTACATACTGTGAGGCAATATCTGAAACTGTCATACTCAAGACAAAAGCTTGTAAAAATGCTAAAAAAATATCTTATCACCAGAATGTATCTAGAATCAATTGTAATTACTAATTATTATTGTTGACTGGGTCAACAATCAATCACCAAATTCTGTACAATATATTTAGAGTGAAGAAAAGATTTGGTCACCAAAATGTAATTAATTTTTTCAATCAAAAATGCTAATGATCACTGAAATTGTTGTGAACAGAGTAAAACAAATTCTTGTTGATTGTTATCCATATTGTACCTTTATGAACTCAAGCTGTCAAAATTATTCCCCATCACATTTCTTATCCTTATATTATGGTGGCTGATTCCAAACATCGTAATATCGCTTCGTTTAATACAACGCAATATTACAATACAATACTATGATATCATGATATTACAATATCAAAATAGTACGATATCACAATATTATGATGTCCCGAATCAGCCACCATATTATATACAGTGAATACGGAATATTAAAAGAAACACATTCTTATACCTGTTTTTTATGCAAAGTTGATATAATTCACCTTTGACCTTACTGTGTTTGCAGTAAACGGTAACTCATATAATGGTGGAACATCAGGAACAGCAAGTCAGAGGGCCAGCAATGGTGGTAGCAGTGGTTCTAACACAAACACTAGTGGTATAATTGCCGGTGTGGTGGTGGGAGTGGTTCTTGTTGTCTTGATTGTTGTTGCAGCCTTTTTGTATGTAAAAAGAATGTAAGTATGGAGTATGTAATCTAAAGTATAAACTTTATAGCGGTTTACTCTCAGATCAATTTGGAAATAAATTTATTCTTAGTATTTTGCATTGTATGATGCCTCTTTCTTTCGAAACTATACATCTATTTAAAATAAGACTCAATTGATAGAGAACTGATCATCTTGAATATCTATTTTGGCCCTTATCTGTATACATGTCTTCTGGACATTCTCACATTAAATACTTTGTTATCTGTCATTTTTATATTCCTAACGACATGGATACCATCACTCAGTCCCTTATCATAAACAGGGTTTCTTATGAGTCGGTATTGGTTATTAATTTCTAAACTGTTGGGCGAAGCAGGTGAATGTCACCTCCTTAAAAGGAGACATAAAATGTTGGGTTCTGTTTTATGAAAGGTCCAAATTCTTATAGACTCTGTCAAAGATCTTCACATATGATTTAGACCATTCTACTAAGAATTCAGACTTGTGACTTCTGAACAAAGTGGACTCTGTCCCTTTTTTCTACCCAGAGTCACTCTGTAGGACTAGGTTATTGTTGTGCCATAAATTAATTATGTAAATGTATCAGGTATGTCTTCAAAAGCTATCACTGTCTTATTTGAATAAGTGTGATTCTGTCATACTTGAGTTAGGGGAGTGCTCCTAAAATGGGCTAAAGATTTGTGTTAAAAACTAATGCTTCTTTTGTAAAATGGGTCCTAGGTTACTTGATCTATAATAAGTGTGACATGTTAAATAGACCTTATCCCACTCACCCCTAAAGACACATTTGGACTGGTCTAAGTTATTGATTTACAGAAGAGTCCATTGTTTCTCAGGGGTTGATAAGTTAAATAATTTGGCTTGTATCCTTAGAACATATGAACATTTGTAACACTTCTGATTAAAAATTATTAGCAGGACCCTTATACAACCAAGAAACAGCTTTGTATCAAAACCACATAAATTCTTACAGACCCCTTCAGCAGCCTCCGTGGCCACGTGGTTAGAACAACATGCTTTGAACAATGAAGTCTCTCACCTCTTATGAACTTAAACTGATTTTGTGAGAGTGTTTGCCTTGCAGAGGGCCAATGGTCTTTCCTCTGGTAGATTGTAACAGGGTTCTCTCCTCCACCATTAAAACTGACTGCCACCACATCACTGGAAAATTGTTTTGAGTGTTTTGAGTGTGGCTTAAAACACCAATAAAGTAGATAAATACAAATCCCTTTAATTTTTATAACAAAAAAGACATAATTTAGATAATTTGCATACAAGTAGATCATGTAACATAGTTTGAAATATTCCTTGTGACGTTTTGATTGGAGGACTATTATAATTATGTAAATCTGTTTTGTTTTTACAGGCAATTTAATTTAGGAAGTGAATCGAGGTCCTATGAAATGGGAGGAATGACAAATCCGAACTACAGCAATAGCTCAACGTAAAAAAGACGCTCATCATTTCCAGTTTTTATTTCTCTCTTTGAGCATGTGCAATATTTAATATTATAAGTGTGTTGAGCTGATTGGATGGATGAACATATATTTTTAGACTTACAATGTTCCTGTATACAGAATATTAAAGATAAAATCAGGGAAACATGCAAGGGTGTGACACAAAAACTGTAAAATGAAAGTAGGAATTTTGATATATTGAACATTCCTTTCAGCATATTGATGCATAATTTCATAATTTGATAAATCACCTGATAAAATGTTAAGAAAACAATATGACAGGAATATGGCTCTTCTATTTAAAAATATTATTTTTATTATTAACTCTACTATAAGTCTTAATATTCCAGTCATGTACAGATGTAAAAGTTAGAATCAAAAGAATTCTGTTCTGGGAAATTCCATTGACAAAGAAATTCACATAAGATGGCAACTTTTAAATCAACCAATCACAGACTGTAAGAGCAATCATCTTATTCCTGAAAAAAAGTCTTCACAGTATAGATAACTACAGTCAAACCTGCCTCAAAGGCCACCTGTTTTCAGCAGCCACTCATCTTCAACAGCCAGTTTCTGTTCCGCCCAATCAATTTCACTATATAAACACACCTAAACCAGCAGCCACCTGTCTAACGTGACCAAAGGCCAGTGATATACAGGACAAAATGCTTGGTCACACTGTTTTCAGCATCCATTTTTTGAGGATGGTTGATCACATGATCTAATTTTAGAAAACCTGTAGACAGGTTAGATTAGCAGCGCTATAATGAATATGATTTTGACACCAGATCATCTTAACATCAAACTATCATGTATTGGTATATGAATATACGTGTGTTGCTATACACTGCATAATGGACACCAATTTTCTTCTGATTTTTGTCAACCTGGAACCAAAGGCCACCTGTCTTATGCAGCCACTTTTTCAACTTCCCTCGAGTGTCTGTTGGAAACAGGTGTGACTGTATGTATACTTAGTGGACAGAGTGTAAATGCAAATCACCAGCTAAATACCATCTAAGCTGTTAAGACGTAATTTGGATGATGTTTTATGATAAAGATATCTGAATAATATTCATATAGAAACATTACAACAACAGGTCAGTCTTAGCCA
The DNA here is from genome assembly GCA_030159075.1 of Atrina japonica. Taxonomy (NCBI): domain Eukaryota; kingdom Metazoa; phylum Mollusca; class Bivalvia; order Pterioida; family Pinnidae; genus Atrina; species Atrina japonica. The sequence continues at coordinate 847,927 of BROG01000058.1, forward strand.
GAATAATGCCAATCAGCAGATTGAATGATACATTACAGAGATGGGTGTATACTAACGAAAGTGATATATTACAATATCTGTTGTTGTATTTTAACTAAGCAGTTCATGAAAAACATTAGACTCCTCTGTAAATCAATGACGGACAAGTCCAAATATGTTTTAGGGGTGAATGCGTTAAATATATGATGATTACGTACAATTAACATTACACTGTAGGTTATAATATATATCTATGCTCAACAGAACAAAAATTATATTTAAATTTATTAAAACTCTAATTTTTATTAAAATTAGGTAAAAGTTTTTGTTTTGAGTGTTTTTTGGAATTATTGTTGATTATTTTTATTATGAAAATAGCTAGTTTTGAAATAATATTCATAGAAATGCCAGAGAATTAATTGTACTTATCAAGATTTGTGTGGTTGAAAAAGGATTTTGTGTTGATTCTTTGTGTTTATAGGAATTGGCTTAAAATAGATAAGACTTGTTTGGTACAATACAGTTTCCAATTTATATGATAATTCTCAATTCCCCCCCAAAATTTTCAAATATTTTGCCCAATTTCCACAGTCAGTTAACCATTATCTTGAACTGTGATATATTCAAAGCTGTGATTTCCCTTTTTATAAATAAATTGTGCTATTGATAATTCATAATGGTAGTATTAAGTTTTGCAGGCCACTAACAGTCGTTTGTGCAATGAAATTTTATTTATTTTGAATGTATGACGGTGTATTTGAACTTTTCTTTTTTTTTGTTTATAATGTTGGCATCCACTAAATATCTTTGTAGAAATTAATTGATTTTTTGTCTGCTAGCAGTGTCCTATTTTGAATAAGTTTCTTGAAATACTCAGTGTCTATTTTTTATGTTGATGTAATTCTGCATTCATGTATAATAATTGATATTTAAGATACATATTTCATTTCTACAAGATTTATTGCACCATTAAATCAAGTATTAAAAAAGTATTAATTAACAACCACATTATCATTGTCAGTTTATATAATATGAAGCACGGAGCATGGCTGATGAAAGTGATAAGTTGACTATCCAGTAATTAGAATAGTCAGGGGAGATAACTTCAAAAATCATCATTGGAAAATAAAATCAATTTCTTTATTTCAATCAGTCAATAGAAAAAGTTTCCTCTTTTGTACACTTGCTTTGTTGAATTTTTTTGTCACATGTCATGTTAGATATTTTTGTCTCACATGTGACCTATGAGGTATAGACATATGCTAAGAAGTGTATAAGCGTATAGAAATCTAATGTGACAATATAAATAATTGGTTAATATTATTTAAATTATTTTTTGTAACATTTCGTCTCTGTAATAGGGCATTGAAAAATTTTTAAGTTTCAGTTGCCCAGTCCTCAGCATATTTTCATAACAATGGTTTTCTGAAAACATTGTGTCCATTACTTATTAGTTTGAAAATGTTAAGTAAAACTTAAAATTATCAAATTGCATTTCATCCTCAATCCGAGAAAAACAATTGAATCACCAGAAACAGAAAAGTTGTGAAGTGTTGTCCATTTTACTGATTTTATTTCATCATGTATACTTCAAGTAACTAGATCTACTGTTGAATTCCTCAAATATGAATGATTTTTGGCTAATGTATTGATAGAAAACTGGTCCTCATGTGGTTTGAAACTAGTTTCTTAAGGTTTGCAGTTTTCAAAATGACCAACATAGTAAAACTTGCTGTGCTTTTAACTGGGTTAAGTGTATATTTTGTCGAATTTTAGAGTACCTGAAACATCTAATATTTATTAAAGCATATTTTCAAAATTTCATTGATGAAATGTGACAGCAAACCATTCACCAGTCCCATACCTTTGCCTCTTTACCGCCATCTTTGGATGCATTGGACTGTGTGCAAACCATTGAAACTACCTCCAAAGGAAAGTTAGTCAGTTTCCAGTTTAAAACTCGGTGATGAATAAGAAAATCAAGTCTAGTTTCAAACCAATTCGGTGTAAAAATAATTTTCCAACCTATTTCTAAACCAGAACCATTTTAAAAACGATAAAAATCACCCATTAGCCTAAGATTAGTATATCTGAGTGATTGAAACATGTGTCGCTTTAATGAATAGAAAGATGAACGTATAAGGCTGTTTTCTGTGTTAAAATGTATGTCAAATTTGACTGACTTGTATGAAATTTTGGTGCATTATGAAATTCGATCACTTATTAAGTATGCATTCGTATAATTCATAATTGAAGTTTAAATTGTATTATATTGTTTCAGCAAAATGTTGAATATAATGGACCTAAAGGAAATATGTTATAATGAATTGTACATATGTAATTCAAATCGAACTGTATTCATGTAAGAAAAATGGAAAATATTCTTTAATTCTTATTTGAAAATTGTTAATATTATCTATCATGTAAAACCAAGAATGCTGCATATTAATAAAATATGTTTTATAGTCAATTACAATTTTGATTTGACAATTTATATACAGGTGACTGTAGATGGTTGAAACGTGGAAACCAATCTAGTAAAGTAACGACAAAATTGGGGCGAAGTATGAACAATTTGTAACATGTTTTGCCCATACTTGTTTAGGGGACCCTACTTAACCTTATATCCAGAATCTGCCATTCCCCGACACTCGGAAAGGTGCTAAACTCAATAATTTCCCAGTTATATGATGGCTTCCAGTTTTTATTGGTGGAGGAAAGAACCTGATTACAATATACCCGGGAAGAGACCACCGACCTTCCGCAAGTATACATGCAAATGTTCTTTTAAAAAATCAGCTTTCTTACTTGCGCTGACCAGAAGTGAGAGACTTCATGGTCCAAAGCGCGATGACTTAATTCTGCCGCCAAACGACCTGGTCACAACTACAGCATATCACAGAAGTTTTTATCACTTCATCATGTTGATGTCTTACAATTGAAAACATTGTGAAATGGAGGATTCCAGTGCATAAGAACGAATGGTTGATGTAATTTGAACTTCAGATTCTCTTTGTCGTGTTGTTCACTTGGTTTCCTTATTTTGTGCGATAAGTGATTTGTCACCCAACCAACATGGGATGCTTACTCCCCCATGGAACCTGATACCATTTCTGGATGTGTTTGTCCAGTGTTCATCAAATTTGGATACTGTCTTCTGGACATCCGAATGATTAATTTGAAGAATCTTTTAATGTTGTTTTACAACACCAGTCAACAAATTTTTCAATTATATGTGGCGGCCAATTTTGAAGAGGGGGGGGGGGAGAGGAGAGAACCTGGTTACAATGTTGTTCCCATGTAGAGACCATCGGCTTCCTCAAATAAACTTCCTAAAAAATCAGCTTAGGTTCCAGCGGGGCTCGAACCTGCGCTGACCGGAAGTGAGAAACTTCATGGTTCAAACCGTGGTTCTTAGTTACCATTTGGCCACGGTCCCCTTACCCCTGAACGATTTAAAATACTTACATATCAGTGATGTTTATATTGTAGTATATATACGTGACGCATATATCTGCATCATCGTATCATATTTGATGTCCGGATAACAAGATTGTAGGCTGTATTATTAAAGAGTTGATTCAATTCAGGACATTGCGGTTCTGCTTGAGAAGGAAATGACTGGTTTTAAAGTACATTTAAGATATCTCTGGGAAAACTATAACACTTTCAATAGGGAACTGAGGACATTAGATAACTGAAGATGAAGCTTCTGCTAATTATCGTATTTCATGTTATGCTTATATTCCAAAATGCCCTGTCTTTTGGTAAGTTAGTTTATCTATCTATCTATCTATCTATCTATCTATCTATCTATCTATTCTTAAGGATTGTTTTTCATTTTTTGAAGTACATCGAGTATAAATGCAATGGATTATGGTATATGCTGTATAATGTATTTACAACGAATTTGCGTTTGAATTCTGATATATTATTAATGGGATATACTATAGAAAGTTTGAGTGTGACTGACAAGAAGTGAGACAGCTAATATTCATTCATGACAACTGAAAGTAGCCATTTTATTTGACATTTTTTTACCAATCACGATGGGAACCACGATGTCTGATTGGTATGGGACCTACGTAAGTAGGCCTATTTCACACGACCTGATTTCACACGATGCGGGTGACGAATTTTTTTCTGATAGGAATATCCAGTGAAGGCAAACAAATCGACTTGTTGATCAAGAGATGCTTGACAAAGTTGCACTAGGCCTTACTCTCTTTTTTCTGTTGTAACAAAGAAGCAAACATTCATTTCTGTGCCAGACTGTGGTCTGTGGTTCTTGTCATAACATGATAGATCGCGATATGACATCTGTAGGCTGTACAATGTGCTACAGATGTAGTCTCGTGTTTCCGATTTCTTTTTGTGATTTTTATTTGTTTTGTGGTAGGCCTAATGTATGGCTTTTAAGATTATATATATAAGAAATAAACATGTGGTATTCTATTCTTTATTGATTTGTTCATGTATTCTTACGCTGAAAAGTAAAGCAGTTAATACTCGGGGCAAGCGACTGCATTTCCAGAATATACAATATATCGCTCTATATTGAGAATTGCAGTCGGTATGTAAATATTATCTAATCTCTAATTGACAAAAATGATCGTCTTGAGCATTTATTTTGGCCTTTTTGGTTATTTTACTAAATTATTTATGATATTGATGTAATGTCATTGAGTAATAACCCAAAAGTGAATGCGTGCAGAAATAATATTTTCAGCCTATACACTTATGAATGACTTCTCTTCAGTGTACTTATCTATAAAAAAAGTACCTTTAGATTCCAGTCATGGCAATCTGACATCATTATGACAATCTGACATCATTATGACAATCAGACATTAAATCAATATGACATCATGTTGCCAATCTGACATTAAATTAATATGACATCATCTTGCCAATCTGACATATCAGTCTAACACCATCATGTCAGTCTGACATTATTAGGACAATATCACATTATGACAATCAGGCATCAGGTCAATATAACATCATCGTGGCTATCTGACATATCAGTCTGACACTATCATGTCATTCTGACATCATTAGGACAATCGGATATCATGACAATATGACACATTCATATCAATCTGATATCATCGTTTCATTATAATATCATCATACGATTCTGACATATTTATGTCGATTCGATATTATCATGACACCATTTCATCAATTGAACAGAGAAAAGCTCTATACATTATAATACTGTACTGATACATTGAACACATGAATTAGCAGTAACCAAGCCATGACCCAATATAACTTAGTTCATGTTATTTGTAAATCTTTAATTGTAAATTACTGTTAAAATATTGATGTTTTCTCCGATTTGTTAGTTTGTATTATATTTTGGCATGCATTGGCATGGAACGATTCCATTTCGTTCAGCAGCCAGACCTCTGTATTTCATTTTTGCTATCTTTAAATATTTTTGTTGATTTATGTTGTACATGTTAAACCCATATTTTGTTTACGTAAACAAATCTCCGAGATGATATCATTTTACGCAGATTTATGCATTGCCCAAACTGAGAAATTAACCGGAAATGATTACTGTTGATGATAAACTTTGTTCGTCTCTGTTCCATATCATGTGATGGATTGCGTAAACAGAGTGTACTGGTAAACAAAAAATTGACACAAACATAATGATTCCTTTTTGTATTGAAACCATAAAAAACATATTTATCCATGAACTTGTCCATAAAATACCCTTTCAAGATATCTGCATTCCTACTAATATCACATGCGCACTTAACATTTCCGAGTGGTAACAAGAAGTTCTTTGCACAACACAATAAGCATACCCAATGAAAATAAAATCGTACACAAGGAACAATTAGTCTTACATTATATTTGTCTCGGTGTGAAATACCGTTGATACCACTCGGAAGTGTTTGCGCGCAGATGAGATTAGTAGGACCGCAGTTATCTTGACAGGGTCTGTGGTCTGAGTCAATGTGCCTTAAATGTTGTGCATATAATTTACATCAGATTCACATCAGCAAATAAACAGGCAAACCAATATATAATTAAAGAATAGGTGTAAATATGTTGTGCACAACGACAACATCAGCAACAATGATAAGAACAATATAAACAATTGCAACAACAACAAAAGCATTGGTAACAACAATAGCATGGACAACAACAGCTATAACATTGACAAATTACAACATTGACAACAATAATAATAACATTGACAACAACAGTAGTTAACAGATCTAATTACATTGACAAAAACAATGACAACAACAGCAATGACAACAACATTGACAACAACAACAACAACAACAATACTTATAAATAACTAAATATGAATCTGATGAACTTAGATATTGATTTCAATAAATTTTATCACAAAACAAGTGTATTAGCGGTGAGATAACGACCCGTGACTCTTACTAAGAGTGATAAAGATGTACGCACTGACTGCAGTATCAACAAAGGATGTGATAGTGCACATGCTGTCACATTTTAAGAGATAGTTTCCTTATTACTCACATACTTAGCAGTAATAAAGAATAACATGACATCGATTAATGCAAATACGATGATTTGTAAATCAAATGTACTTTGAACGATCAATCTCTTACACAGAGATATTGTCCTTGCACTGATGATAGAGAGTTCAAGGACCTACAACTATATGTAAGAGATTGTTGAACGATATATAAGGAGAATAAATAAAATGAAAAGCCAATTAGGGACTCTGGAGATAACCTGAAACATGAATAAGGTTCATGCATTATGCTCTAAATTGCCTTTTTTTTTTTGTCATTATGCATGGTCTGTCACACCACTAAAAGTCACAATATATTATACTATTTCGGGTTCATATCTACATCTGACGACCTGAAAATCAATGGACTGTTCAGTACATATTGTGATAAAAAAGGTAGACATACTGAAATACTAACCGCTTAGATGTTCAGAAGACAAAAGAAAATAATAATAAATAAATGTGCTAAACTACCAATAAACTAATAGTAATTTCAATCAGTAAACCCTGCCAAAATGCCATTGTACTAACAGTAAAATTTGCCAAAATACATGTTTTATTCAAGAGTGTTATATTGTATCCTTGTGACAACGACTTATCATTAAGTAATGATATGTAGAGCTATATAAAATGATCGTAAGTAGAGTATGAACTTGTATATTGGATCGCTTTGGAGATATAGACAATTACACAGGTGAGAGATATGTTACATGGTTTAGTTGTCAATATGACGTCCGCGTATTGTTTTGAATATAATTTATTGATAAAAAAAAATCTGCATTGTAAAATTTCGTATTTTGAAATTACCACGCTCGAAAGTTGATTCCGGTCTTGATGTAAATTAATGATACCTTTTGCGAAACATAATATACACAACTTAAATTGAAAAGGGAGATAATTTGATTTTAACAGCAGATTAAATCGAGCAAAAAATGATTATTAGAACAGTAGTGTAAAATTCATATTACCAGGCGGGGTAGAGTCTTGTGAACCCTTTCTTGACCTGGACGAGTTTTAGGTAATAAAGCATAACATTGACTAGAATAATCGTTCCTATTTGTCACCATACATAAGAGAGTATCCAGTGAGGAATAAAATGTTTTTCCCGTTCATGTTGTCATAACCGAAAAGTGAGTACAATCAGCCGTATGATAATCAAAAAGTTATCACCTCGCACCAACATCTTATATGGTTTGAACAATACAAGCCGTTAGAATATACACTTATGTAGCGGTTCGATCATATCCTCTATGGTGTTAAATGCATGTACTCATAAAGTAAAATCCAAATAAGTTGGCGGGGTGGAGTCTCGTGAACCCTTTCATGACCTGGAGGAGTTTGAAATTTAGGTAATAAAACATAGCTACATCAAAATTACACAGGAAAGAGTAATCGAACCTACGTGTTACCGAATATCCAGTGAGGAATAAAATATTATTTTTTCCCATGCAACTTGTCATAACCAAATAATGAATAGAATCACCCCTATGACAATCAAAAGGTTACTTCGTCCCGCCATGTCATGTGAATTGGAGTATACATATAATTTACTGAAATGTTAGAATCAGCCTGTGTTTGATGATTACCTTTAATATCTTTTTTTTTCCATAAGTTCAAATTCATGAATATGGAGTTCTTATATAGCGTTTGAATTGAGTTTGAGAATCTACATCGTACTGTAGTTCGATTTCACAAGGAGTTATATTTTCCCAGTTTTATTGTAAATAAGGTTCTATTTATGAATTTTATTGAATTAGTAATGTATATTATGTTATAACTATTTATGTAAGTATAAAACAATACAAATTCGACTGATTGAAGTTCGAAAAATTGCAGTTCTTTGATATGGTGTCCTTACGTGTACTGTAAAGATTTTTAAAATTCCTCATGTCTCACTGAATTTTTCATTTTCATTCAGATATTCATATAAATGTAATAAGTGACGTCACTTTTGTCTTTTTACAGTGAACTTGGCGTTAAGAAGACCAGCGAAAATGAAATCGGAATACGACTCATACTATTCTGTCGGCCCTGAAAATGCTGTTGACGGTTATACAGACAATTATCTTCCCAACGGACACTGTATACATACAGAAATTTCTAGATACGGCACTGTATGGTGGAATGTAGAGCTGGAATACCAATCAACTCTGAAATATTTACGAATATTTTATAGAGATCAATGTATGTAAAATGTTTTGCATTGTTCTGAGAAAGATGATTATCATCGATTTAATTTTTATTTGTCATTGAATTATTTTGAATTATTCATGAAATAGATATTTGAAAAACGTTATGTATTCATTATAAAACTTCTGAGTCAAATTTGTTATTGCAAATTGTAGATATGATGCAGCATTATGAATTCCCGACAGTTTATCTATTTATTTGTAGTTGTCATATTTTCAAAAATATGATATACTCAAAGGCTGAGAAACAAAGTATTTTAGCTCAGAAGATACGCGATAAGAAGATGCAAATATTAGAACAAATATTAAGTCACATTAGCCGAACAAGACTTATATTTATTCACATATCTGTTAAATGGGCATTATCTGTGTTTTCTATATAGATTGATATACAATAATAAAAAGATATATACACAGAGGCATAAAAAATCTTAAATTCCTATATATTTTGTGAAAATTGTTTGAGAAATCCAGTTTGGCAATTATTTACTTGTAACTAATAAATTCAACCTTACTATTTGTTCATACATACCACTCTGGACCTAACATTATTTTCACAAAATATATAGGAATATAAGATTTTTTTATGCATGGGTATAGACATTTTTTGTTATTGTACAAGTACAAGTAGTAAAAGTAGAAAAAGGTGAAAAAATGTTTTTAAAACAAAATTTAATCGAAAAAATATAAATTTTGTACAGTCGCCAGAAGATTTGCCGGATTTTCGATATACGTGACGGATGAAGAGGTAGAAGACTCACAGTTTTTCAATATATCGTACGTGTATCACGACGTAGGACCAGAATTACCTCCCTTGTACTTTTTGCTAGACATTACTGACACTGTGACAGGGACATTTGTAACCATCTATAATAACAGAACATCAAAGCCCAGGAATCCTAATTACTCTACAGGAGCTGTATTAGAACTTTGCGAAGTTGAAGTTTATGGTAGGTTCTTGCGTTTACTAAGAGGTACTACGACTCTATTTCGATAAAGCTTTTTGGCCCTATGCAAACTGATTTACGATTTCCTGGTAAAATCTGTGACAAATTGTGTTACCGGCTATTGCAGGAGGTTCATATCAGGCACACTTGTTTCTGTTTTTTTGTTCTTGTTTTCAGATTTACCAATTGTATAGCTATAAAAAAATAAAAATAGTAATTTTGAAATAATTTTGATATTCTTTTGAAATTATATTTACACTGAACATGAAATTAAATAGACATGTAACAAAAATTTTGATTTAAACGCCCTGTTTCACCATTTGGATGTTATATTCCGATTTGTTGACGTTCATAAGTATGAAAAACAGAGTTCACAGTAATATGTAACATTTTCGTTTTGAAATAGATCTTCGCGAAATAATATGGACCCTACGTTTATCAATTATATTTTATGAATAATTATACAAAAGTTGAAAATAAATAACAATGCACCACATGCATGTAGTGAATTATTGTCGATTTTGAAGAATTCCCAGGTTTCTGTCCAGACAATTACCGCACATTACGGAAATAACCGCTGCTGAAAAAATAGTTCCTTGTTTTGAAATTTACGAAATGTGTGGAATTTAATAATTGACGCGGACAATGAATTAAGATTGAGAAAATGAGAGAAATATTTCAGAAGATATTACTCAAGACAGTATTAACAGAAGCATTGTTCTACGCATGTATTCATACGCGCCATCCTGTTGTGAACATGAAGAATCTATATTGAGTCTTGTCCTGACCCACATGTGGTTATTTACATTATTCCATCACTTGATTGATCAATTAGAAGCAAATGTCTCATTAATAAAATGTATGTTTATAATTGCTGACAGCTGCGTTTCAACCAAAGTAATGAAAAAAAAATGTTAATTACAGTTTTGTGAGTAAGAAAATAAAGTATGTAATTGACACACGTATTTCTTTGTGTATTTCAGAACATTGCACAATCATATATAATTCGTCACCTTGCATCAGTATTTTCAGTACATGTACTTCGATGACTTTTTGCGAGTCACATATCACATATATTTAAATATTGTTGGTACTCACGAATAATCAGTAAAAGCTAAATGGCAGATTTGTATACTAAAATGAACATCATCTGATTATGATTTTAGGTTGCCCAATCGGACAATATAGTAATAATTGTCAAATGGATTGTTCGGAATTTTGTGTAGAACATATATGTGATCCTGACACGGGTGTTTGTATCAAAGGCTGTGAAGATGGTTATATCGGAAGTTTCTGCGATAATAGTAAGTTGAAAAGGATACAACGTCAAAGATATGTAATCATTTTCGATAAGTGTTATGCATCCTTGTATTACACTTAGCCACAAAGATAATTGTGAATTTTATCTAGCAGTTGCATAGCCATCATTGCGCTAATAAACCACGCACTTGGCAATTTCCTTTTTGAAAGAATGTTTATTGCCTAGATATATTACTGTGTGAAACTACCAAGGCTGGGACCTAGTTTAGACTTTCCACATGTGACACAAATCAAATGGTTAGTAGGTAATATGTATAATTTACAACACACAAAGTATAAAACCAAAGATTGTTCATTCTTTAAGAGGGGTCATGTGAAATATTCTACATTTTTTGTATTCCTTCTTTACAGATACCTGGTGTGCAAATGTAAACACATGCTTATCTATACGGTTAAGATTTACATATGTGTTCAGTATTTTACAATAAACAAATCATGTAATTGTACAAATACATGTATATGAAATGTAAACAAAAATTCTGGGAAAAAGAAGAATAAATGGGAGGGAGATAGAAAAGGAAAGTGTACTTAACAATTTCTTGTAAAACTGTGATTAGAATATTCATTTCTTATAATACTCAATATGGATTGAAATTAAATATGACATACCGTGTTCGACCCATTAAGCGCCCATATCCCTATAAGCGCACCTCTCTCGTTAATGCACATGACCGAGAAAAGTTTCAAGCTGGTCTACAGGGAGAGGTGGACTTGGAAAGCCATAAAAGTTTATCTGTAGCCCCCAGCAACAGAACAATCTTGATTGTAGTCCTTGGTAATAACTGCAACAACTTTACCACAGTGCCTTATAAAAATTAATTGTTTTACGTTAATTTGACTATTAATTGTTCTCATTAAGCGCCCACCTCTTTTTCATGATGTTCGTAGCGCCCTGAGTGCTTAATGGGTGGGATGCGATATCTAAAGATAGAGCTAAACAATAGAAAAATTAAAATGAGTATATATATATATATATATATATATATATATATATATATATATATATATATATATATATATATATATATATATATATATATATATATATATATTTAATAAAACAACTATAGTTTGTTAAATAATTTGAAAAGTTTGTTTTTATTGTATATATTTATAATTCTTTTGCTTTCGACATTAGTATATTTTATATATTATTTATTTCATCAAGTATGCGATCCAGGGAATTTTGGAGCTAGTTGCAATTATACATGTCACTGTAGAACCGGAGATTGTGATCACGTGACTGGAATTTGTCAAGAACCAGGCTGTTACAGTGGATGGTATGGAGACAATTGTAGTCTAGGTAAGTTGATTATCATCTATGATAATGTACGTTGCAGTCGTCACTCAAAAGTAATAGACCCCACAGAATACCAGAGGCCCACTGGGAACAAATCTCTGCCGACAACAGTCGCCATTTTCTGAAAACATTTGGTCGGAGTATGGAAATAAATAGTTTTTAAGTTATTAAATTTGTTCTGAAAGGGCGGGACCTGAATGATCCAAGGATTTCTGCTGTGTATCAATAAACTTGGTTTTACAAAGAAACAAGAAAATATTTGGTTAAAGGTTGGGGATCACAAAAGATTCCAAGACATGAAACATTTAAGAAAATGTACGGTGCGTTCAAAATGATCCCAAGGGCATTTTTCGAATGTAACAGGAAATCTTTCCTGACCCAATGAACAAGAAAATATCTCGTTTTTAGGTAAATATTTTAACAATTACATATTTGTGAGTATTCCTATTAACCAGTGTTAATTAAGGGTCATACTTAGTAGCAACAGGATTATCGTTTGGGATAAACATTGCTTTTCATTTGATGTGAACAATTTTGTTTGATTTTAACAATAAATGCTGTTTTGAGAAAGTTTAATGTGATTTATTAAAAATGTATCATCACTATTCCGACAAAACTGTGAAGGAAATGATAGACTGAAACAGCTCGGTCTATTCTATTTTGATTATTCTTACAGGTTGTGAAGATGATACGTTTGGACCGGATTGCACCAAGACATGTTTTTGTGAGGAGGGGTCATGTGAACGTTATCATGGGGTGTGTTATACAAGTGGATGTCAGGAAGGCTTCAAAGGACCTTCATGTAGTGAAGGTAAGTTGTAAATAGTGACATTTACCAGGAATATAGTTATCACTATGTCCGAAATAAGTGGTATAGCGCAATTAAATTCGAATTCCATTCGTTCATTTCATTACTTGACTGTGGATTCACGGGGGTGGGGGGTGGGGGGTGACCGGTCAACAGGGGATGCTTACTCCTCCATGGCACTTGATCCAGCAGCTGGATTTCTAAGGGTGCATGTTTGTGTAATATATTATATCCTGAATTTGGTGACTTTGGTATCTGTGACTTTTGTATATTGGCAAAATGAAAACAGTGCCCAGAAGATTACAGATGATCAACTGTCTTCCAGTTACCTTTCTTAGACATTTTTGTCCAATTAGGATGGTGTAGTTCTGATTTTCTATTGTATGTAAATATCATTCTATTTACAACTAATCTCTTATTATGATTTAACTCATTTTACAATAAAGAAATGGTCAGTCCGCAGAATTCATTCGTATCATCTTTGGTGGTACGATCATATACGCGGTAATAAAAATAATCATTTAACATAAAATAATCATAATCATTTGAACTTCGTGTTTTAGTGTTGTTTAAAATGTTTTATTTATATCCCTTTACCTTTAGAGATCGCGTAAGTCGTATTGTAATTGGTCGAACATGACACACCTACAAGGTCATTTACATGTGACCCAGAGCGGCCTTTGTGACATCCTCAATAAGATAAATCAGAAAATGGAAGAAGAAGGGTTTGGGTTTAATTACGGCATTCAGTTTTTTCGTAGGGTAGCATCCGCTGATAAATAGGTTTTGAGATGTTAAAACAGAAAAAATCAAACATTTAGAGAAAACAACTGGAACATAGCCTTAGAATGAAAAGTTAAACATGAACATTTATTTTTATCATGGTGAAAACAAACAAGTATAACTATTAACAAATGATATGGTATTAATTTAAATAAATTTTAATGGTATAAATTTACATTTGTTTTTCTTTGGCTAACACATTAGGGGCGATTTTGTTGCAAATAAACTAGTTTCGGTTTTGGTTTATGGTTTACAAGTTTACTAGTTTGCAAACCGATTATGAAACTAAAACTGGTTTTCTATAGTTAAACAAATAAATGGTTTAAACTACCAAAATGGGGTACAGAAAGAAGTAAACATTCGCTGTTTTATATGAGATGTAAAAATAAAGGAAAAATAATACCAATTATAGAAAAATAGTATTAATCTTAATACGACATTAAGTGACCCTGATTATCATGTTTTCATTTTTTTAATTGTTAGGGGCTAATATGCTAAAAACTAAAATTCACTCTGGCAATACCCATGTTAAATAAAAACGTGAAAACATGATAAACAAAATGACAATCGATAGCTGATCAATTTGGAGACTGAATTCATCAATTCACCATTTTAATATTGTAAAATGTCTCTCTGTCATTATGAGTACAGTTTACTGCCCCAGTCCATAAAATGTCCAGAAGACACATAAAAGGTATCCGATACTAGTACTGGCCCATGTTGTCGCCGCCATATTGTTGTAGCAACAAACTTGCATAAAACTATTAAACAACCCCGGGAGGCAGTTTGAATGCTTTGATAAACTAGTTTGGGTTTAGTAAAAAACAAATAAATAACCAGTTTTAGTTCAGAACCAGCTTAAAACCGGTTTATGTAACAAATGGAAAGTTGTTAAACTGGTTCAAAACTAAAACCAGTTTATGTAGAACAAATTCGAACTAGGAAAATATCTAAATGTGCAGAAAATTGTTTTAAATTAAATTTTGTTCTTGTAAAATGTCTTTTTTTTCTGTCGTTTTGTGTTTTTTCCCTGATTTTTGATTTTAGGATGGACGCTAAACATAAAAACAATCTTACACTTATAATGGATAATCTTATTCAGAATGTGGATTTGGTGAATACGGACCCAATTGCCGAAAAATGTGTGGAATGTGTGACAAAAATGAAACATGTGATGCAGTTAACGGAACGTGCAATTATGGTTGCATGGACGGGTATAATGGATATCGTTGTCATCAAAGTAATCTATCTATCTATCTATCTATCTATCTATCTATCTATCTATCTATCTATCTATCTATCTGCCTGCCGATCTATCTATATTGGTCCTCGTGCTTTCATTTCATGATTTTTAAAATTGAAAATAATCTACTTTATAATTACGTATATAATGTCTGGACTCACACGAGTACATGCACTATATTTGTCAACGTCAAATATTATTACTGATGATTGCATTTTCATTGTAGTTATTTGATGTTTAGAAGTCCGCAGCATGCCGCATGCTATTGAATTTGACATTCATTTAAAAGGGCATTTACCAAAATATTATTTCGATTTTTTTTTCTACTTTTACTACTGGTACACGTACTTGATGTGTAAGAATAAATAAGAGCTATACACAGGCATAAAAAATCTTATTCCTACATATTTTGTGACAGTAAAGTCAGGTCCAGTGTCGTATTCATATACAAATAGTAAGTTAATATGTTGCAATTGAAAAAGTGCCAAACCTGGGTTTTCTCAAGCTATTTTCACACAATATATAGGAATGTATGAATTTTTATGCCTGTTTATAGCTCTTTATCTGTTATTGGATAACAACCTAAGTAGTGATAAGGAAAGATATTTATGAAAAAAAAATTGACTAATGCCTCTTTTAGAAAATGATTTGTCTGTATGATTACTAGATGTCTCGAAATGTAATACAAATTCACAAACGAAATACGAATACAACATTCCATCTTTGAATAACTAATTGTTTTTATGCTAAATGTCAGTTAACACCCAGATGAGATATATTTTTCGGTGTATGATTTTTTAGTTAATGATAAACAAATCACCTTTATGAAATCAACGTAGTGTACACTGCCGTCTATTTATGTGAACAAAAAATTTGTTTAGTTTTGTGTTATCAAATAGTAGCTTTGACCTTAATAATATAACCCTGCGGACATACACCCGTTCACCTTTTCAAGAGCGATAACTCTTAATATTTTGTCGTAGACACAAACATCTGCATTTCACAACATGTTTTAATCTAGTGAAATCATATTCAGTATTCAGAGGACATAATTCAACTGGCCTCGGTAATTACAGTTTGAAAGGTTTGTAAGTGTGTGTATGTAGCTAGTGTTAAGTAACGGAGATGAAGTTTATTTATCTGTTACTGATGTTTGTAACGATAACAAAACTTCTTCTCACCGACGGGGAAAAGAGGCTCTCAACAGGTTTATGAATATTAATAAGTGAGTGTGAGTGTTGCCTGTAAGCGAGTTTGTGCGTGTGTGTATGTACCTATGTGAGAATATGTATATATATATATATAATATATATATATATATATATTGCTTGTAAGTTTGTTATATATATATATATATATATATATATATATATATATATATATATATATATATATATATATATATATATATATATATATATATATATTAATGTTACTTTTTCCAACATTGCAGTCATCGTGAAAAACGGTATATTAGAGATAAAGAAGAAGAGTACATTGGCTTCTACTGTTGTCGGGGCAATTGCTGTATTTGTACTAATTATAGCCGCTGTTTTCGTGTTTCTGTGGTGGAAGAGGTAGTATATTGACACACACACTCGCGCTTTAACACAGAAACACACACATATACAACACACACTCTCATACACAAACATATATATATATATATATATATATATATAATATATATATATATGTATATATGTATGTATATATATATACTAGCGGGAAAATAAACTGTGTAGTTTAGTAATTTCATTTATAGATTCGTATACAAAATATTTTGTTGCATTATGTATATCATTATTTAATATAATGAATTGTCTTTCAATTCAAACATCAAATCACGGATTATGTCCATTATAGTAGATACGAACAGCCACTGAAAGTAAGGAGGTGTGTAAAGAAGTTTCACAAAATTAATAGCGTGTATGACCGCCATTTGCACCGACGCATTCTTGACACCTACGACGAACTGAACAAATCAGGTTATGCAGAAATGACTGGGGAATGTTTCGTCATATGCACAATAAAGAACGACGCAAAGCGTCCAACGTAGGAGGGGATTTGGTTCTTGAAGAAGAAGTCGTTCCATTTCATCCCAAACACGTTCTATAGAAGATAAGTCCGGTGACATCGCAGGCCAGGGTAGCACATTCACGTTATGCTCTATAGATAGTCACTAACAACGCGTGCGATGTGTGGTCGTGCGTTATCCTGCTGTGCTGGTTGTTGGGAATGAATGACATGACGTGCTGACGTACAATCTCGGCACGGTAGCATAAGCCAATTAAATTGACCTCCAATATCACCATAGGGGTACTTCCATGAGTTGTAATTCCACCCAAGAACATAACGCTGTTTCCGCCGAATAGGCGGCGCTGAATAACGCAGGCGTCAATGTAACGTTTCCCGGCACGACGATAAGCCCAAACACGACCGTCTCCGCTGTTGAGATGAAATCTCGATTCGTCCGTATAAAGAACTTCCGCCCAATCTCTATTATTGAAACGAAGATGCCTCCTACACCACGCAAACCTCGCAACAGGGTGACGCCTGAGCAGAACAGGACGGATAGCAGGACGTCGAGGACGATGTTGACCTCTTGCAATATGTCCCTTACGGTACGAGGACTTATCCGTCGATGCCCAGGGGGTGCTTCTAGCGGTCAAAGAAGCCGATTGGAATCGAATACGCAAATGTGATGTCCGTATATACGTATATTGCCGACGTGACGTCACACGCGGGAGTACTGATCGAGGGCGGTCCGGAATGATACCAGTTTGCTGATATCATCTTCATAAGGCATTTTCAGTGTTAATATGAACTCCAAACTGCCTTGTTACATTACTTTGAGACGTCCCAGCTTCCAGATATCCCATCAGGTCGAATCGAACGCGATATTTAACAAAGTGTGTACTCAAACACGCGTTTAGTATATCAAACTATGCCTTTAAGAATAAAGAGCGATAAAAGAATACTTTTTATGCTTTTATTTAACGTTTAAGTATACACAGTTTCTTTTTTCCGATATATATATATATATATATATATATATATATATATATATATATATATATATATATATATATATATACTGATCAACACGTGGCACATTCAGTCACATCCACACAGTCGATTCCACTTAATTGCATACCCGATGATATATATATATATATATATATATATATATATATATATATATATATATATATATATATATATATATATATATATATATATAAATATATCACAGAGGTACACACGGTCACGCATATACGTGTGTGTGTGTGTGTTTGTGTGTGTGTGTGTGTGTGTGTGTGTGTGTGTGTTTGTTTCAGTATTTTTGTGTGAAATATTCATACACTGGAACTTTCTTAACACGTCTATGGTACTTACACGGACTTTCAATTGACACTATATATTTCGAAATTAAGGTACGCGGTTATTAAAACTAATTAAATTCTAAAAATTAATGTTGCTCTTGATTTTCCTATCAAGAACCAGGCATTAAATGTTCTGTTTATTGAAAATAATACAAAGTATTGATATAAAATGCGACGTTCTATTTATAGATAAAAACAATGCCACAGGCACTAAACACAACGAATTTTGAGAACATCATCGCGGAAATGAATTAATCGGAAAATATTATAGTTATCATTTTGCTTTTATAGATTCCACAGGAAAAAGATTTTAGACCAAAAATTCCGAGACTCGATAAGAAGTGAGTTTTCACGTCGTTCAAATTTATCGGAGTATGGTGAGTATATATATCTATGATTTATTATGTCATATCATGTACAGTATCATATAGATATAAAACGCATCAACAAAAGTGTAAACGTTATATTACAATCCAACCACTGCTTGTAATATCTCAGTTAGTTAGAGCTAGCAAGCTCCTCACAAATTAAAGGTTCCGGACTCGAGTTGTAATGCTTGTGTTTTGTATGAGACTATAAACTGAGGCTCTGGCAGGCAAACCCTCCCCTAAATAACAATAATGAATTGACATGAGTTTGTAGAATTGGACAACATTTTGAAACTTCCCCTATAGTGTGATATATCTTTATGGCTTAAAAATTCAATTAAGTAAAAACAACGTTGATCTGTGCTACTCACTGATACGTATGTTTCAGTGAGGGTTCTTTTATGTGCATCACTTTCCGTGACACAGACTTTCAATTGACTCATCCAAAATACCCTGGTTTTCATTTCGTATGATGGGCGCATGGCAACTGTACATTTCCTACATTTCTTACAATTCATTAAAATCTTTGTCAGGAACCGAAATTCAAACCTGTGACCTTCTTCTTGCTAGTCCAACACTTTTCCACTAGACCGCCGCAAGCGGCCCTTTTAAATGGCAGTTTACATAAACCCAGTATCTCGGCACCGGTCGATTATTTATTTTTTATTAAAGGAAAAATTTCGCTCAGTGACCATAATTTAAATTCTAAATTTCTCAAAAGATATTTTTTTAGTGGTTACTTTAAGAAGGATTTGGCAACACATTTTGATTTATTATTTGGCCTTGTATGATATCACATTTCGGAAATATACTTTGATATTTAATTTGAGCTTAGCCGATGAAATGTTATTGACCAAAATGATCGTCCTAAGCATTTGTTTTGGCCTCTGTTGTAAAACTATAACTTTAATTAGTTTTTTTTAATAATACTTTAAATATGTTGATTTATTTTTGCACAGAAAAAGAACATGCATATTGCAACATAGAAGTTGGACCCGTTAACCCTGCAGCTTGGACTGAAACAGTGGAAACAAAGAAAAGAAAAAGTAAACACGAGGAGGGAGATATTTATGCCAACATAAACATGAATGGCATTGCCGTAGAGGAACTGATCAATAACATCAAGAAAAATAAAAACGCGGACAATTTCCAGTTTAAACAAGAGTACAAGGTATTGTATAATTTTGGTTTTATGTTTAAAATATCCATTTACTGCTTCTTCTCTACTATTGATGGTCTAGTTGAAAACAAACTACATAAACTAAAACATGATAAATGATTTGTAGTCCCCCTCTCAGGAGTGTTAGATAGTATTCAGAGGTGTTCAAAATAATGGTTATGATGATAATGATGAAATTTGGCCCGGAAATAAAATTCATTTTAAATAAAGCGGGATTTCAATGTCACATGGTTCAATACCAATGGTTCCACTGTATATAATTCAGTTGTAAACACTAAAAATCATTTATATTTTGCAAAGATATTGTTCTGAATCAGCACTTGGCTTATGTATTCGCGATTCAAAACTGCTAACAACCTTATATTTTGTGAGTTCTAAGCGGCCTTGCACATAACTCCCATTATGCCCTATATAATTTGGAAAAGAAGGCCATGTCCAGTGCATATGCAAATAGCAGGGTCGAGTTAATCAATTGCAAGTGAATACTTTCCAAACAGGGTTTCTCAAGCAATTTTCACAAAATATATTGGAGGTGTTTAAGAATTTTATTCCAATGTATATCTCTTTTTTTTGTAATTGCATATCAATCTAAAAAGTAAAAAAAAAAGAAAAATGAATTGTTTATATAAACACAGCTAATGCACCTTTAATTTTTTATACGAAACTACCACATCCCTATTGGTTACTTTGACATAAATATCAAACACAACATGTTATACCAATAGAAGCTCTTTGATTTGAGTATTAGTCATTTCGAAAATTTACGCGAAAATGAACAAAACAATAACCCGAAAAACAGATTTAAAAATGTTCTTCCTTGTGAGTGATTTCATTATATCTTAATCATTTTCAACAATAACCCATAATAGTTATTCAAAAAGTATTTGTTTTTTATTTTACTGATAGATACCTGGGCGTAGTTATTTTTTGTCTGATATTTAACAGGGAAATAAAAACACTGTTTTATGTATTGTTTGCTATATTTCCTCCCTGTTTGCATAGTTTTGCATATGTTCTTTGAAGTCGCACTCTGCCGTCTTTTTAGCGATTTTATTTCCAGTATTTATAAAACACAACGTACAGTTTGAATATAGTTTTCAATTTCTGTGTTTAGAGCGTACCTTTTGGGCAGCATGGAAAATGCGATGTTGGAAAGCTTCCAGAAAATAACCCGAAAAACAGATTCAAAAATATTCTTCCTTGTGAGTGACTTGATTATATCTTAATCATTTTCAACAATAACCCATAATAGTTATTCAAAAAGTATTTGTTTTTTCTATTTTATTGATAGATACTTGGACGTAGTTATTTTTTGTCTGATACTTAACAGGGAAATGAAAACACTTTGTTTGCGATTATTCTGTTTCCACATTTAAGTAGTAATATCCCTCAGTCACCTGCATATGGAGTTTATATTTCACAAATGATCCGATATGCCGGGGCGTGCACAACATATGAAGATTTCATATACAGAGGTAAACTACTCACTGACAAATTATTGACACAGGGATATCGAAAACCGCGTTTAATGTCAAAGTTCCGCAAATTTTATGGTCGGTATAATAGTCTTGTTTGCGACTACTCTGTTTCACTAAGTGAAATGTTGAGTTGCCTTTTCGTTGGCGGTTGTTGAGACGTCTGTACCAATTGTGACGAGGATACACTCCTCACGTGTTTCATTGGACTTGACTGTGGACTCACGGCGGGTGTGACCGGTCGACAGGGGATGCTTACTCCTCCATGGCACCTGATCCCACCTCTTGGTTTCCAGAGGTCCGTGTTTGTCCATTTTTACCGGATTTGTATCTATGTCCTGGACATCCTATTGATTTATACTTTGGTATCTGAGATTTTTATATTTCATTAAATGATTTGTGGAGTTATAAATTAACTGTTCGATAGCGTTTGTTGAGTCATGACGAGGATTTCTTCCTCCATTTCATTGAATTTGACTGTGGGTGTGACTGGTCAACAAGGGATGCTTACCCCAACATGGCACCTGATCCCACCTCTGGATTTCCAGAGGTCCGTGTTTGTTCAATACCACCAGATTTGTATATGGATCCTGGATATCCTGAAAATTTATACTTTTGTATTTGAGATTTTAAATTAGACCTCATATTTAAACGAAGATATTGATAAACAGTAATAAACACAATGAGAGTGAAAGTAAATTTCACAATTATAATCAAATTTTCTACTCAATAATGTGTAGATGATGACAGTAGAGTGATATTGGATGACGGAGGCGGACAAGCTTCAGATTATATAAATGCAAGTTTTATAGACGTAAGTACTTTAGTAATCAGTTTATGAGACAAAGAAAAATTGACAGATAGAGACAAAGAGAGATAAATAGATGAATAGAAATGCACAAAGAGAGATTGATAAATAAACAGAGAAAGACAAAATACAGAAAGAGAGATTGATAAATAAACAGAGAGAAAGACAAAATACAGAAAGAGAGATTGATAAATAAACAGAGAGAAAGACAAAATACAGAAAGAGAGATTGATAAATAAACAGAGAGAAAGACAAAATACAGAAAGAGAGATTGATAAATAAACAGAGAGAAAGACAAAATACAGAAAGAAAGATTGATAAATAAACAGAAAAACAAAATACAGAGAGATTGATAAATAAACAGAGAGAAAAACAAAATGCAGAGAGATTGATAAATAAACAGAGAAAAACAAACTACAGAGAGATGGATAAATAAACAGAGAGAAAGCGAGAAGTACAGAAGGAGATATCATCAATATATAATCAATATCTCTTCTGTAAAAATCATTATGTCTCAAACATATTTTTACATTGATTATACTATAGCTTTTTGAAATGATAAAATAATTGTCATTAGATAAAACGATTTTAATGATTATTCAAAATTTCCCGATCTAATACAAAATAAATATAGATAGTTTCAATTTTGATTTAAATAAATGTAATGTTTTATTTTAGGGAATCGATGCTAACAAAGAATATATTGCAAGTCAAGGTGAGTTCAAGCATATAGATTAACATATCTATATTTAATAATAATAACTAGATTCAGTAGTTACGGAGGAGATGATGTGACAAAAGCGGTCATGAAAATCCACCTATCTGTAGCTTCCTATTTGGCAAACAATGGTAAATATATTATTATTATTATTATCATTATTATTATTATTATTACTTTTATTATTATTATTATTATTATTATTATTATTATTTTTATTATTATTGTTATTATTATTATTATTTTTATTATTATTGTTATTATTATTATTATTATTATTATTATTATTATTATTATTATTTTTATTATTATAAATATGATAATTTGAATCACATATTACATATCCGCAACACTCTCACATAGACTCAGTGTTAATCTAGACAGCGTTTATATCAGCTATAAATGAAGTTCCTGATATGAAGTCACACAATAATGTGTCGTCATTCATATAATAATGTCACAACAGGAAAACTCTATAATTTGCTGTTCTACCTTGAACTTCGCTGTTCCATCATAATGAGACCGACCGCGTATAAGACATGGTATTCGATTCCATTATTTTGTTTTTCAATTTGAAAATTATTAAATGTAAATATAACGAATGAACGTTTGTCAGAGTGCATTTATTGTCAGTATGGAAACCGTTTTGGTGACAGATAAAATAATAATAATAATAATAATAATAATAATAATAATAATAATAATTTATTAGCGTAATAGATTATTTTAGCTTTTTGTCTCTTACATATGCATGATTTTTATTTCTCCGTTAAATATGCATGCAGATGTATCAGAATACATCTTCTACCCAAATGTCTCATTTCAATCTTGTCAAAACATAACTGAGTGTTTTTGTTATATTTTTCAATTCAGCACCTAAACCATCGACTGTAGATGATCACTGGAGAATGATTTGGCAGGAAAATGTCGATACCATTGTTATGTTAACAAATCTAACGGAGAAAGGAAAGGTAAACGTTCATACTGTAATTCCATGAGAGACCGCATGTTTTTCTTTAACTCAACAACCCCTGTGGTCACATTCAGACTCGCCCAAATCGTTAAATAGTATGGTTTACTCTCAAAATTCAGGGATAAATATTATAAACATACTACCAAAGTTATAATGCTCAAGACGATACCGTTTCTGTCAATTAGACTTCATCAGTTGAGCTCCAATTTAAAAGTTATGTGTATTTTCTAAAGAGAAAGTGGTATTATACAAGGCCAAATAATATCGCTGAAAGTAAAGCCGAAATCCGTCTAAGAGTAACCACTGTAAAAATGACTATCTTAGCTTTAGAAAAAACTTGAATTTAAATGATGTTAACAGTGCCAAATATTACTTTAGTATAAGATGAACAGCTGGTACCAAAATACCAGTTACTAGGTTTATGTATACCCTCGGGGACTCAAATGGTCCACCAGCAGTGGCAACGACCTAGTGGTTATAAATATTATAAACATACTACCAAAGTTATAATGCTCAAGACGATACCGTTTTTGTCAATTAGACTTCATCAGTTGAGCTCCAATTTAAAGGTTATTTGTATTTTCTAAAGAGAAAGTGGTATTATACAAGACCAAATAATATCGCTGAAAGTAAAGCCGAAATCCGTCTAAGAGTAACCACTGTAAAAATGACTATCTTAGCTTTAGAAAAAACTTGAATTTAAATGATGTTAACAGTGCCAAATATTACTTTAGTATAAGATGAACAGCTGGGTACCAAAATACCAGTTACTAGGTTTATGTATACCCTCGGGACTCAAATGGTCCACCAGCAGTGGCAACGACCTAGTGGTTATAAATATATTAAAACATACTACCAAAGTTATAATGCTCAAGACGATACCGTTTCTGTCAATTAGACTTCATCAGTTGAGCTCCAATTTAAAAGTTATGTGTATTTTCTAAAGAGAAAGTGGTATTATACAAGGCCAAATAATATCGCTGAAAGTAAAGCCGAAATCCGTCTAAGAGTAACCACTGTAAAAATGACTATCTTAGCTTTAGAAAAAACTTGAATTTAAATGATGTTAACAGTGCCAAATATTACTTTAGTATAAGATGAACAGCTGGTACCAAAATACCAGTTACTAGGTTTATGTATACCCTCGGGGACTCAAATGGTCCACCAGCAGTGGCAACGACCTAGTGGTTATAAATATTATAAACATACTACCAAAGTTATAATGCTCAAGACGATACCGTTTCTGTCAATTAGACTTCATCAGTTGAGCTCCAATTTAAAAGTTATGTGTATTTTCTAAAGAGAAAGTGGTATTATACAAGGCCAAATAATATCGCTGAAAGTAAAGCCGAAATCCGTCTAAGAGTAACCACTGTAAAAATAAACAGGTGTTGAAAGTAAAATCACGGATTTTAGCATTTGTCCAAATGTCGCTACAGGGGTCAAAGAGTCAATGTAAAATTAATGAAATATTTGGAAAACAAAGACAAAGACATGGTTTTCATCGTTATGGTGTTACAATCTTCACCTTTGTCTAACTGTTTGTTTTAGATAAATAATAAACTGGTAATACATTACTTTATTTTTATTTACAAATGTAATTTTTTTGACGTTGTATTGTCAAAGAAGGAGAATGCATGGTGATAGATTACTGGAGGACGACTAAAATGTCTTAGACTTTTTTGTTATTGTTGTTCCATCCCACCAATGCATACCACTAGCATTTGGTGAAATGTCACATGTCCTGCACTATGAGGGCTTTTTACATGCGTCATCTGCTGTTACATGTAATATCGAACTTCTTATGAACAGCGAATGTCACTGTCTTTTTAAAAAGGGCATTAGCTGTGTTTTTTCAATTTTTCCATGCCTGTGTACAGCTCTTATTTGCTATTGTATATCAAGTACAAGTAGTAAAAGTAGAAAAAATGAAATGATTTTTTTGGTAATATATAAAATGTCTCAGACGCTAAGGTAAGTTTTTTTATGTCGCTGAGGACAACTCGAGGAGTACCAAACAATCTCTGCGAGTCTGTGCTCCCGGTAGACTCAACATCTTTTTATACTGGGCGCCGTGTCATCCAGTATGTAATTTGGTACTTGTTAATTCATAGAATGAATGTACCGAGCGACAAGTATCTTCGGGGACAAAATGTCCACCAGCAGTGATAAATACTCGGTGGTAAAAATATAAAAAGTCTCAGATACCAAGGTAAGTTTGCTATGTCGCTGAGGACAACTCGAGGAGCACCAAACAATCTCTGCTAGTCTGTGCTCCTGGTAGACTCTATAGAAGGACACCCTTTTATACTGGCCGCCGTGTCATCCAAATACAACTAATGCCCCTATAAATGTTAGTTAAGATCCTGTACGAGGAAGCGAATCTGAAACATTTCGCTTGTGATACGAACTCTAGCAATTTACCCCCGCAAGTGGTACGCTTTAAATATTATAAACATAATACCAAAGTTATAATGCTCAAGACGATATCGTTTCTGTCAATTAGACTTCATCAGTTGAGCTCCAATTTGAAAAGTATGTGTATTTTCTAAAGATAAAGTGGTATCATACAAGGCCAAATAATATATCTAAAAGTATAGCCGAAATCCGTCTAAGATTAACCACTGTAAAAAAATGACTGTTTAAATGATTATCGCAGTGATATTCATGGTTTGATTAACAAGATTTTACAATATATATACAATGTATATTTTATCACGAGTGATTGTAATGAAATACTATACTGGCCATAGTTCCAGAGGTCCGTGTTTATCCAAGATATTAATATATATTCTGGACATTCTGAAGGTGTATACTTTGGAGTTTGAATTTTTTATATTTCAATAGAAGGTATATATATATCAACTAAATATTACATATCTCTATTCCAAATTTCAGGCAAAATGTCATAGATACTGGCCGAATTTAGGCAAAGCAATGGATACAAGAAACTTCTCAGTTAGACTACAGCATGTCAAGAAATATGTGTGTTTTATAGTTCGTTTCCTGACTGTCAGAGAGAAAAAGGTAAATTTACAAATATGTAAGAATTCAACTTCTGTCAGTTTGCAATAATGGGCTTATGAATGAATAAAGAGCACACAAACCAAAATAATTTCATAAAAGAAATCTGGTACAGATAACTGCAAATGTAGAGATTAACGCATGGGGTAATATACACTAAATACGTGTAATAAGAGTTTTTCGTGTAAATTACCCCCGCGTACCATTCGTGAGGTTGTAGTTAGTTGTAGTGAGTTATTGGTTACTACAGATCGCTCACAGTAAGTTGCTGACATCGTGTAAAAAAGTCCGCCCCACGCGTATATTTTGCTTAAGATATATACACATTTAGGGTAACCCTTGACTTGAACAGTTTCTGTTCCTTTATCGTTTCTGTTTTAACATTTCTATCTTTTCTCATTTACTAAGATTCAATTACTTCTCTTGCATTTCGGAATATCTGCATTACTTTAACTTACTTTTCCTATCTACAGATTAATAAAGAGAGAAATGTAACCATGTTCCACTACACAAAGTGGCCAGATTTTGGAGTACCGGAAGCACTGGATATCGTACACTTTCATGATTACGTGATGTCGCATAGTAATGCCCCTTCTGTGCCTCTGCTGGTGCATTGCAGGTAGATTAACTCATCACTATGGTCACATTTAAACTCACTTAAATCAATGTATTGTATAGTTTCATAACTGGAAAGTGAACAACTTAAAATTGCGTGAGAGCCGGTCTGCGACTGCGCGCTCGACTCTTGATCGTGAGGTCGTGATGTCGAAATTTTGAAGTCCAGCCAGCCATAGGTTAAAATTCTTGATTTGATGCCCGTTCGTACACACCATTTCGGTGACGTCTCCATATGAAAGTGAAATTGATTGACTTGAACTGTGTTACTGCCTGATTAGACAATTAAATTTTCAGCCCATTTCCGAAATGAAATGAAATGTTGAGTTGCCTGTTCAATAGCAGTTGTTGAGAAGTCTGCACCAGTTGTGACAAGAGTTTGTTCCTCACTGATTTTATTTGGATTTGACTGTGGACTCACGGCGGGTGTGACAAGTCAACAGTGGATGCTTACTCCTCCGTGGCACCTGATCCCAGATTTACATCCTGAAGATTAATACTGAGATTTTTATATATTTAGGCCAGAATGATTGGTCGACAGGGGTTACTAATCCTCCAACTACTCCTCAACTTTACTTAATCCCACTTATCAAGGAGTCCTATATTTCCTAATGTTCTCCATATATATAGACTTATATACGTTTAATACCTTCCTAGTCTGTACTTTTTTATTTTCTTACTTTTAGTGCAGGGATAGGAAGAACGGGTACGTTTATAGGACTGGATGCCTTACTAAAACAGGGTAAGAGAACTGGACGTATCAATGTCTGTGAGTACTTAGCTACTATGAGGAGATGTCGCATGAACATGGTGCAGACTCAGGTGATTATATTAATATTTTCTTTAAGTGATTATTAAGCAGGTATTTTATTATCAGACCAGACTTGATAAGGAGTGGTTAAAGGGGCATTAGCTGTGTTTACTAAAACAAATTATTTTTATTTTTCTACCTTTACTACTTGTATTTCACGAACAATTACAAATAAGAGCTATACACGGGCATAAAATATCATTTATTCCTATATATGTTGTGAAAATAAGGTCAGGTCCAGTGTAGTATGCATGTGCAAGTAGTAAGATTGAGTTAATCAATTGCAATTGAAAAAGTGCCAAACCTTGGTTTCTCAAGCAATTTTCACAAAATAAATAGGAATTTAAGAATTTTCATGACTGTTTATATCTCTTATTTCTCATTATATATCATTCTAAGAAGTAAAAAAGAGAATTTGATAATAAAAAAACCCCCAAAAAACAAAGCTAATGCCCCTTTAAGTGTTTTGAAAATTATTGATATCCATACCTCAAAACATGTTTTCTTATTAGTTCATCCGAGCCGGAGACTCAAGCGAGTTTTCTGATAAGAAATTGACTAATGCTTTCAATTTCGTCCCGGTGAGTAGTATGCCCCCACATTATTTACTCCACACGCTACAATATTTAGTTATATGGTGGCGGCCAGTTTTAATGGTTTAGGAGAGAACCCGGTTACACTGTACCCGGGAAGATACCCCCGGTTTTACACAAGTGAACTGCCAAACTTTCTGACAAAATCAGCTTAGGTTCCAGCAGGATTCGAACCCGCGCTGAGGTGAGCGACTTCGTGGCTTGGAGAGTGATTCTCTAACCACTCGACCATGGAGGACCTCCATTATTTGAAAGACCAGAGTTAACAATAATACAAAAAACAAGCAAACAAACAGAATGTTTATGTTGTCATAATTTTGTTTACGCTTTGCGCATAGTATTGTTTTGCATTTAGGAACTTACAATTTATTGCTTTTACCAACATGCACCTTCGGAAGGAAGCTGTTAATTATGTGATTTTCATATATATGAATGAAGTGATTGAACAACAAATTATCCATTGATTTCATAGTTGCCAAACGAAAGTTGAACAATTTTGAAAGTTTATTCAACGATATTGGTGCGGGTACAGAAGTTTAGGATGTATCTTAACTATATAAGAAGATAAATTCCAAATATTTGAAGCGCAATTTATCTAATGTTTATTTTTATGCATTTCTTTTTTTTTTAAAACTAAGGACCAGTATATATTCCTACACGATGCATTATTGGAGGGACTTCGATATGTAAAACATACTCTATCGAGGTCAACGTTCACAGAAATGGCAGAAATGGGCACTGAAGATAGAGATTCGATTATCAGAAAGCAATACGAGGTATATAGTTACGTAAAGAATGTAAATGACTTTCGGACATTTGAAAAAAAATATATATAAAATATGCTGGATTCGGTTGAGATTAAAAGGAAATATTTGTTGTCCTAAAATAAAGACTAAATAGATACGATTCTCCTAAACTAGAACATGGTGACTAAAGTAGTTTATTTTTTCTATAAATTTCATATCAGACAACATTAAAAAATCTATAACAATGTCATTCTTATTCAATTTCATCTTTTAATTTTCACTTTTAATCATTAATGCTTTGAAGTTTCTGTATATGTTTTTGTCATAAATTTCCATTGTCTTGTTTTAAAATGCTGATGGTTTAAATGTTACTGTCATAACTCTAAAGTGATAATAATTTTGGTTATCGTTGTGGCAAAACATTTTAACATGATTATATATAATTACCCATATACCACAGTGGGAACAGCCATGATAATACAGAGGAACCTCGCCTAAAGACCACATTCTTTAGTAAACCATCTCTTATATAAGATCGTAGATATTCAAGGTCTTGGTAATGTTTTGATAATTATACCGTGTAAGTAGAAATTTTAGCGAGGATTCAATGTCGGCATCATTAACAAGTTTGTTGAGATAGCTAAAATTGAATATAGCTAACAATTTAGTCCTAATCATAGGTATGAGTTATCCTTTTTAATCATAAAATCGCTAAAATTTCTTCTTGCTAAAATCATATACCATATTATACCATATTTTAGGACAAAACGCAAAATTTGCTTCTCGCTAAAATTACCTCTTATACGGTATCCAGATTCACACTTCGGAAACCTGCTAATCAAACCACTTCGAATAAGTCAGTTGAATGGATTTACTGGAAAGTTTATACTTTTCTTCAAAATGTATTTTCTACGTATTTCTGTCGGACAAAATGTGTATTTTTATAATATTATTTTTTTAGGAATTAGAGTCCATGGCATTACAGTACAATGACAATGTTATGAAAGATGGCCAAGACTCAAATAGAACATCTTTGAACAGTTCAGAATGTCTACTAACAGGTATGAACCGTCGGATTCAAACACCATGTTTCGTGTTTATTTATTATTAACAATCCTTAATTTATAGTTTTACAAAAAACTTCCAAATCAAATGCTCTAGATGATCCTTCTTCCAATAAGACTTCATCAGCTGAGCTCGAATTTAAAATAAATGTATATTTTTGAAGGACAAAGTGGTATCGTATAAGGCCATAAATTATACTGTATTGTCGTCAAAGAGTATTCACTTTACATATTAAAACATAATACCAAAGTTATAATGTTGAAGACGATCGTTTCTGTCAATTAGACTTCATCAGTTGAGTTCCAATTTTAAACATATTTTCTAAAGGGAAAGTGGTATAATACAAGGCCAAATATTAAATCTAAATGAGTAGCCAAATCCGTCTTAGAGTAACCACTGGAAAAAATGACCATCTTAACTTTTGATTAATTTAGAATTTAAATAATGTTATCAGTGCCAAATATTACTTTAGTATAAGACTATCAGCTGGTAGCGAAATACCAGGTACTAGGTTTATGTATACCCTCGGAGACTCAAACGGTCCACCACGCACGGCAACGGCCTAGTGGTTATAAATATTATAAACATAAAACCAAAGTTAAAATGCACAAGACGATCGTTTCAGTCAATTAGACTTCATCAAATGAGCTCCAATTTCAAATGTATATGTATTCTCTAAAGAGAAAGTGGTATCATACAAGGTCAAATAATAAATCTAAACCGAAAACCGTCTGAGAGTAACCACTGTAAAAAGATGACTATCTTGGCTTTAGAAAACTTTGAAATTTAAATAGTGTTATCAGTGCCAAATATTACTTTAGTATACGATTATCAGCTGGTACCGAAATACCAGGTACCAGGT
Source organism: Atrina japonica (assembly GCA_030159075.1). NCBI lineage: Eukaryota > Metazoa > Mollusca > Bivalvia > Pterioida > Pinnidae > Atrina > Atrina japonica. The sequence continues at coordinate 879,637 of BROG01000058.1, forward strand.
TTATATATACTCTCGGGGACTCAAAACGGTAGTTGTAGTTTATAAAAGAGTCCAAGACAAATGCTCAAGACGATCGTTTCCGTCAATAAGACTTCATCAGTTGAACTAAAATTTAACATAAATATATATTTTTGAAGGAAAAATTGGTATCATATAAGGCCTACGAGTAAATTTAAATACAAAATGATTTGTCAATACTCGGTTTTCTTGTGTTTTTCCAACTTTGTGTATAAATTGCAAATTCATGTTTTGTAGTATTAATATTCTCCTTATATTTCAGTTGATAAATATCGACCTCTATTGAAAACGGATGACGGAAGTTGTGAAATCTTCAAAGACGCAGTGTACCTTTCGGTTTGTATATACATATACAGATGTAAACTACTCACTGACAAATTGTTGACACAGGGATATCGAAAACCGCGTTTTATCTCAACGTTCCCCAAATTTAACGGTCGGTATAATAGTCTTGTTTGCGATTACTCTGTTTCACAAGTGAAATGTTGAGTTGCCTTTTCGTTGGCGATTGTTGAGACGTCTGTACCAATTGTGACGGGGATTCGTTCCTCACATATTTCATTTGGACTTGACTCTGGACTTCACGGCGGGTGTGACCGGTTCGACAGGGGATTGCTTACTCCTCCATGGCACCTGATCCCACCTCTTGGTTTCCAGAGGTCCGTGTTTGTCTATTTTGACCGGATTTGTATCTGTGTCCTGGACATCCTAAATATTTATACTTTGGTATTTGAGATGTTTTATATTTGTAAAATTATATGTATTTTAATATGCTCTTGTGGAATCATCTTGTCAAATGTTATCTTCTGTAATGGTATCATGAGTTGCAGGTGGGACTCTTCTGTAAATCAATGACTTGGACGAGTTTAAATGTGTCCTTAGGGGTGAATGAGTTAATGTAATAACCAAGCCTCTGACCTCAAGCTTTGAACTCCCTCTTCTAGTCAGTGCGGGTTCGAGCTCCACTTGAACCTAAACCGTTTTTTTTGTGAAAACGTTTGCCAGTTTATTTGACAGTGGCCTCCTCCCGGGTACATTATAACCGGGTTCTCCCCTTCACCATTAACAACTGACCGCCACTATAACTGAAAAATTGTTGAGTGTGGCGTAAAACACTATTTAAAGTTAAAATTCAAATTCAAAATTTAAGTCTTAGGTATGACCGGGTACAAGTGCCAGAAATCGAATCCGGAACCTTCCCTTTGCAAGTCCAACATTCTTTCACAAGCCCGACATAAATAGATGTCGGAATTTGTATTAAATTTCCCGTCTAATTGTACAGGACGATGTTTTTGGAAAACTATATTTTCTTTAAAGTTGCAAGTCCAGTTACAGAATCCTCGGGTATTAGTTACATATGGTGCAATCTATTGAACTTGTTAAGAAACGTTCTATGTATATTCTGGAATATTCTAAACAGCGAAAGTAACTTCTGTATATTCTAAAACAAAAGATTCAAAGGACATATCTGATTCGTCTCCCTGTTTTAGATTTTCATAATACAGGTGGATAACCTTTAACCTCTCTTCTATATGTCATATATTTAAATGCACATTTCAAAAAATGAATTTATTGCGAATCGATGTCGACTGTGTATTTTTGGAGATTTTTAAAATGCCCAGTTGATATAATGGAAAAAGATTTCTATCTCACGTGTTGGTAATTAAAATGTAAATTATGTTTATTTTACATTTCAGACATACACAGAGGCAAATGGTATCATCGTAACGAAATTCCCTTCACCAGATACGGTTGTCAGGTTTTGGAGACTTGTCGTAGATCAAGATATATCTACTGTTATCCTACTGAACACGGATAATCAAGAGGTATTACGAGTAACCGTCTAAGTTTACGATTGTAAGATTGAGTTATACTATGAATGGTACTTAAATTTGTAAAAGTCGTGATAAATTCCAGAAAAAAAGTAAATTTCATTGAAATATTGTTAAATATAAATTTCGTTAGATGAAATACTTATATTTAATATTAATAAAATATTTTGATTATTATTGTACAGAAGTCATCAAACAACTACAACAACAATGTTTTATATCTATCATCAAGATTAACTTGGAGGTTAGTGTTTTGGCAAGTTTGATATGCAATATTGTCCCCCTTTGATATTTAGTCTCTAAAACCTTACATTTGTTCATGGGGCATACCTATCTGGCATAGAATATAATCATTACAGTCCCCTACCAGTCTTCAAAATTTGAACTTTTATATAATGACTACCTTAAATCATATATCATCTAGGCAACTTGCAGACTGTACACTGCTTTCTCATATATATATATATATATATATATATATATATATATATATATATATATATATATATAATATATATCTACTATATATATATATATATAAATATATATATATAACGAGAGCGAAGAATTAGTGTGGTTTTGTATTTATAACATGCCCCTGTTTTATCTAATTGGGTACACACGTTTAAAATTAAATTTCTCTTATAACGACGTTATAAAATAATTTGGATGGGTGTAATTTCATTTAGAAAAGTAGATCCGGTAGAATTTCCATATCCAACTGTAGTGCAATACGACGTTACTTATTGTACGAAAGTATTGAACTTTGTATTACAACTGTATGAGTACACAAGCATGTAATAAATTATGTTTATTATATGAAGTTATATTTTTCTTTAGATAGAAAGCTGGATTCCTCTCCCATCTCAGTCCAAAGCTTTCGACACATTTGTGATTGAATGTACCAGTGAAATTTGTTTATTTAACGGAACAATGCAATATAAAATATTGGTCAGTAAGGAGGTAAGATCAATATCAATTAGTTTCTTAAACAAACAATACATAACCACAAATTACTATAAATGATGATATGCGTTACAATATGAAAACTCTATCTTTAACCCATTTACCCCTAAAGAAACATTTAGACTGGTCTAAGTCGTTGATTTACAGAAGAGTTCATTGTTTTCTGGGGGTGATGAGTTAAAAGATGGTTTAAAATTTATCAGGAATTTAGAATGAAATGTGTCCAATCTTGTCTATCTGTTCAATTACTTGATGTACACCATTTTTGTTCTGCGATATAATTTGCATTAAACTGATATCAATTAAACGAAAAAACATACATATATCATAAAGACATCTGTCAAAATATATATTCATGATTTTGTTTAATTATTCCATACGCCATTTTGTCATAACTTTCTATGCAAAACGATCTTTTTAAGAGTGACATGATATTTAAGTCTATTTTCTTAACATTTTCAACATTTGTATTTAGATACATAAAGATTGACCTCATATCATTTTACTTGACCCTGAATATTAATTACATGCATTTATTCTTTCTTGGTGAATTATTTTCCTTCATTGTTCTTAATAAACCAATCCAAAAAAATGTGGGTTTTTTTGTATCAAAAAATAATCAGTGATTTATGAGAAGATTAAGCTCTAAGAGAATTAAATTTAGAAGAATACCCAGTGGAATGAATTCAGAAAAAAAAATTTTGAATAGAAAAAAAATGGAAAATTTACGTTTCTTAATAAACTTATGTCCCTATACTGTATACGGATATGTCACCGACTTAAATCCATCTTCCATGAACTTGTAACTGTGCTATGGTTTGACACTAATACAACGAGGGTTCTTACCCGACATACACGCAACCTCGTCCGAAAGATCCATGGCTTTCATTTCGTATACGAGCGCTCGGCCAAACAACGTTTACTTACATTTTAAAATTCTTGAGTATGACCCAGTATCGGTAATCGAACCCATGGGGTCCGTTTTATCAACAAGTCGTAAGTCCTAAAGTTTACGTTATTAGACCTTTTTACAAAACTTACGACCGTTTCATCAACGCTACCGTAAGTAGAATCGTAAGGTATATTGGTGTACTTTCAAATAAGATCTTGATGGTTAAAGTATATGTTATTTGCTACACTAACAAAGATACATTATGACACATAAAATATCTTACGTCTACGCGCAGCCTCTGGAAAATTATAAATATTTTATCTAAATCGGTCCTAATTTACAAGTGGTAATTCTTTGTAAAACGGTCGCAAGTTGTAAAGCCTCACTCACAACCGATCCTACTTTCAGTCTACGGGGTATGTACGGCAAAAAACGTCAAGAAACGCACGTGCCTCGCACAGCCATCTTGCGGAATTTCGAGCAGGCCCATAAGCACGTACGATGGATCTTGAGTATGTCCAAGTCTGCGATTTCACAATAACTTAAAAACGAAAAAACGCAGAGGACGCACAATCTAAATTCCGTGCGTCCGGTTGTGTCTAAGGCTTTAGAGTGGTCCTCAGACCAAGTCCAAGATTTAGGACCTTTCGTAAAACGGGCCACAGGATATTCCGATTGTGAGTAGAACGTCCTACCATAACACCACTGCAAGAGGCACAGTATTTATATGAAAGCACCAGATAAACTGAACCTTTATGATTTTTATTGCAGGAGTCGGAATGTGTACACACAAACGTCATTGTGTCATCACAGTGGTCCACTGAAGCAGCGGTAGAACTTGCGAAAACTATGTCACGGATCTCAATGAAAGATACGGGTACAATTCTAATAGCATCAAGGTTGGTAACATTTCAATCCAACTGAGAGAGAGAGAGAGAGAGAGAGAGAGAGAGAGAGAGAGAGAGAGAGAGAGAGAGAGAGAGAGAGAGAGAGAGAGAGAGAGAGAGAGAGAGAGAGAGAGAGAGAGAGAGAGAGAGAGAGAAAGAGAGAGAGAGAGAGAGAAAGAGAGAGAGAGATAGAGAGATAGAGAGAGAGACAGAGAGAGAGACAGAGAGAGAGACAGAGAGACAGAGACAGAGAGATACAGAAACAAACAGAGAGACAGACAGGTTTAGACATAGACAGGGAGACATAATGTTTATACGTTTACTAAAATGCACCACATTTCTGTATTTTTGTAGTGATAGTGTAGCCAGGAGTTGTGTTATCTCTGTTGTGTATAATGCAATTCAACAACTCACATTGGATGGCGAAGCAGATATATTTAATCTAGTCTTACAGTTACGCCGTAGAAACTCACATTTTGTTGGAACATTTGTAAGTATGTTTGAAAGGTGCTGGTGCTCTTTAGAATAATTTCTTAAAATTCCATATTACGTAAAGGTTTTGAATTTACTAAGAGCTGGGCCTCCATGGTGGTCGAATGGTTAATGCATCGCGCTATGAAGTCTCTCACTTCTGGTCAGCGCAGGTTCGAGCCCCGCTGGAACCTAAGCTGATTTTTGTGGAAGGCCGGTGGTCTCTTCCTGGGAACGTTGTAACCGGTTTCTCTCCTCCACAACTATAAACTGGTCTCCACATTATAACTGAAAAATTGTCCAGTGTGGTGTGAAACAAAATTCAAAATCAATAATTCATTCATTAAGACAATCTTTTATTACATAGAGGTCCCACAACGAGTGGTAGTTGATTATCTTGTTTATCTAACTCGAGTTAGTTAATCTCCAAATTTGAAAGGACACGAGGTTTACCGAGTTTTTTTCTTTTGCAATTTTTTTAAAATTAACTAACTCGAGTTAGATAAACATGATAATCAACTTACACGAGTTGTTGAATCTGTTTTTACCATAACTGAAAACCACTGATTTGTAGTAAAGATTATTAGCCTACATAAGGTCTAGACACTATCGAGTTAGGACTCTCATGATGGCGTCAAACTTGTGTGTCGTTTTAATCCCCAGATTACATCAATATGTCAAAGGAAGGAAACCCAATATTGTTAGAGAGTAACCGACCTCTTCCCTCCAAATACTTAAATCGCTTAACTTTTACCGCCGACAACTGGTCTGCTACAACTAATTAATGCGGGGTCGGTCATTGAGATTTATTAAGCCCTGTTGGTTATTTGTAAATGTTAACTAAATGCAGCTTCGTTTATACCACCACTTTGGAGTGGTTATGGTAGAAATTGTTTTAAAGTGCACACCCAAATTAAGACTCCAACGAGTGACACAGAAGCACAGTATCTAAGACGATCTGTGAGTTCCATGTACAAACTATGTATACCTTGTACAGATAAATGTCGAGTTTTCGTCTTTTAGATATCTAACTGCGAGAGTATACATTAACCCAGTATGTGGTATTTCGTTACCAGCTGATTATTTTAAACCAAGGTAACTATTCGAGCGGATAGCATTATTTAAATTCTAAACGCCCCAAAAGCTAAGGTAGTCATCTTTTTACAGTTGTTATTCTTGGTTATTCTCGGGTTTGGTAATTCGTCTAGGTATATTATTTGGTCTTATGTGATACCACTGTCTGTTTCAGAGCTCTACATGTATCTTAAGTGTCAAGTGACAATATGTAAACTAGGACCTATAATGTATCACATTATTTAATGCTATTGCAAGTGTTGGTATGTTTGGTATAAAAGAGTATAATACGCCTTTACTTCCCTAGATACTAGTATTACATTATTTGTATTTTGAGGCAATGTTCCTTCAAGTATGCGTACCATTCAATTTCTGTGGAGTCGCGTTGGGTGTGACAAGTCAACAAGTACCTAATTCCGCCTCCTGATTTTCTAAAGTGCGTGTTTTCCGAATTTCACCAGATGTGTTTATTGTCTCCTCAAATTTCTGTCGGTTAATACTTTGGTATTTGTGATTTTTATATAAGATATACAATTTTTAATGCCCAATACCATGTTCGAAACATTGAAAATCATTTATTTTTAAATAAAATTAAAACAAACTTCAAATACAATATACATCTGCAATTTTATTATTTTGTACAAACAAAATTAACGCAACAATTAATTTATTCTAGTTGAATTCACCAGCAGACGCAGTGTTATAATATAATTTATAAATAGATGATAGGTGATAGAATGTCGTAAACCCTTTCTTGACCAGGGCAAGTTTAAATTCAAATTTTTAGTAACAATGCCTTACGACATTAAACATCACACTGGCAAGAGTTATTGTTCCAACTTGATATCATACATACAGGTATCAAGACGCATTTCCTGTCTTAACCAGAAAATGTGTTGATTCATGAAAATGTTCAAATTACTCCGCCCCTCCAAGTTACGTGTATCGAACGATGTTTGGTTTTTCCATACAAACAGAATGTAAGGTTCAAACCTGGGCCATCTTTTAAACTGTGACACAGGCATTACGTATTTGTCTCGTCTTGTATGTGACATGATATGAAAGTCACGATATTTTCGGATAAGACAAGAATTTGACAACTATTGTCCTGTCATAATGGCATATTTACTGTTTGTACTGGTTTGGGACTTACTAATTATAGAGCATGGCATATCAAATTGGGGGTGATATGAATTTGAATTTGATTGGCCGTTTGTTATCAATAGCAACTATAAATGAAATCACTTTCATTACAGGAGGAGTTTCTATCCTGCTTTGCCTCATTCGAAGAATATCTGCAATCTGAAACCATATACTCCAATAACTGATCATGAGACGAAGTTTACAATCCGGTGTATTATTGGGTGGTAAAAAGTTTCTATCTGAACGTTACAAAGAGTGGTGACAAAGAACTGAGAATTATGACCTTTTATTGTATCACTCGGATGCCTTCATATGTGTTACCTAAAAAACTGGTATCCACAACAATGCAACATTTGGTAATCTGGTTCTCGTTTTTTACCAATATATCAGCACAGCCTTTCACTATAGTGTTTGATTTAAACCATGTGTAAAACACATCAATGTTATTGCTGAGACTACACATAATAATACTGTATGCATCTGTGTAATTTTTCAATCTTAAAAGAGAGACTTCGAAAATCGTATGCAAATTTGATAATTATTTTTATCAATTTCTCCAAATAGAATTCGATGGATGTATACCCACAATAATGCAAGGAGATTAATAACTTTTGTGTTTTGTCAACATTCCTTGTAGAAACGAAAGAACTAATCTAAATTGCAAAACGCAACGATTTTAACAATGTTCTCCATGTTAGACTTTTGTTTTGTCATGTTTGTGTTTGTTGATTTTATCATCTTCATTCTGTTATTATCCGTCATGGTTCATATACACTGTGTCCGACTGTAAAAATGCCCCAACAGCTTTAAAACAGTATTGGTATTCCTCCTAAAAATATAAAAATCAAAATCAAATAAAAAAGTTTATAAATATGGTTGTCTTGGTTATATTTTTGGTATCAGAGAGAGAGAGAGAGAGAGACAGAGACAGAGACAGACTGAGACTGACTCAGTTAGGTTAGGCGGGTTAGGCGCGGTTTTAAAAATTCCTTCTCTGGATGGCCTGCAAAATGAATACTATTGGTCAAACATGGACTTGAGAATTTTCAAAAGAAATTCTAGAACAATTCGAAAATATCATTGTGTGTCAGTAGTAAATTCCGGTAGACTACGACATATATGTCCCTTGCATATGAATGAATTCCAATAACTATGCAGAATTGTATTAATTTGTCAGTATTTTAATATAAAAGGCAAACGGATCTTCTTGTAACAAGTGCTTAGCGTAAATGATTGACCGGGCTCCCGGATGGTGTGACTCGTTGACCAGGCTTACTGCAGGCGTGACTGGGTGACCGGGAACACAACAAATATGACTGGTTGAATGGGTATACTACGGGTATGACTGGTTAACCGTGTTGATGCAGGGGTGATCAGCTGCCCGAGCTGGCAGTATGTGTGACTAGTTGATTAGGCTCACTGCGGGCAGGACAGGTTAACCGTGCTAGTGTCGTGGTGGCTAGTTTCCCGAGCCGACAGTGTGTGACTGGTTGACCAGGATCACTGCGGGTATAGCTGGTTAACCGTGTAGATGTCGGGGTGACTAGTTGCCCGAGCCGACAGTTTGTGTGACTGGTTGACCAGGCCCACTGCGGGTGTGACTGGTAAACCATGTTGATGTCCCGGTGACTAGTTACCCGAGCCGACAGTTTGTGTGACTGGTTGACCAGGCTCACTGCGGGATGACTGGTTAACCGTGTTGATGTCGGGGTGATTAGTTGTCTGAGCCGACAGTTTATGTGACTGGTTGACAAGGCTCACGGCGGGCGTGAATGATTAACCGTGTTGATGTTGGGGTGACTAGTTGTCGGAGCTGACAGTGTGTGACTGGTTGCCTGGAAATTCTATATTATCCAGGACAAGTCTGTGTTTGTGCAATATTCACTTCGTTTACATAATATAGTATAGAACTTCTCTACTGTTAAAACTATTGCATATCTGTCTAACATATACTTATAAAGTCAAAAGAGTGCAAATAACTTACAAATAATCCCAGCAGTTCCGGGCGTCTAATTTGTAGTTTACGGACAATGTTGTGTAAATCCACCTCACCATCTTCAGTTATCTGCTCCACTGCATTATAAACGGCTGTGAAGATACCGCACCCTATTACACCGTCCCTGTGGATATTTTTAGATATGGTTTAAATAAAACATCTTAAAATTTGAAAACTAAAACATTGCATTCTGGGAAATCCCAAACTTTTGTGGTTCAGATAGGTGTATAAATGTAGTAGTAGTGCTTTCTGTAAATATTTTCAATTGAACCAGATTACTAGTAGTCAAAATATTGATCGGTCACTTTCCCGGGTCTGTTTTAATAGCAAAAATTAATTATATTCAGAAAACTACTTTTGTATTGTTTTAAAATGTTACAAGAAAATAAAAGCTATAAATAATTCATTTGCAGTCAATCATCAAAGAATATCAAACCAAAACATATTTGAAATTAATCAGGCTACTGAATAGTTGCTTTTATTTGCGGGGGATTTAATTTCGAGATATTTGTGGTCAAAGAAAATACCACAAAATTAAATGCCTTGAATATAATACTTTGTATTCATTCATATATAACCAGACACTATTCACGAATCATAAAATGTTTCTAAGCTTTACGTCAACTCCTAGGTATTGGAAAAGGTCTTGCGCGAAATTTAATACCCGTAAATAAGTTCCTTTCAGAAAAACGTGAAATTTTCTCCCCGTTAAATTGAAAAACTAAAGTAGTTTAATGTTAATTTTTTACAACTTTAATCCGACTTTGATATTGTAAACATAAACATGAGTCTATGTTGGTCCTGAACATGAAACCATTATAATATATTAATGACTTATGTTTTGTGAAAGTTTTAGCAATGTTGCTGCTGATCATAACTAAACTTATCATAAAAATATTTTATCATGTATTCAGAAAATAAAAAAGTTCCTCACAGCTAAGCACTTATTGATGTTACAGTTCATTAATATGCTAGATGAACATTCCTGATTCTCAGGGTAATTCCCCTAATGAGATACATAGAAATCTCGTTACATTTGAATTTGAATTTCAACAATTTTTCTATTATATGGTGGCTGCCTGTTTTTAATACTGGAGGAGAGATCCCGGCTACAACATTTCCGAGAAGAGACCACTGGCTTCCCACAAGTAAACTGGCAAACTTTCTCACAAAATTCAGCTTAGGTTCCAGCGGGGCTCGAACCTGCGCTGACCAGAAGTTGGAGACTTCATGGTTCAAAGCGCGATGCTCTAACTACTCGACCATGGAGGACCCTGATTTCGTCACATAAAATACATGTACTTAATTTATGATATATCTTACTTGGATACAACAAGAATTGGCCCTTTGTCTCCGGGAAGCCTCCATCCTCTTACTAACTCAATCAATCTAAGTAACAGGTCTTGAGATGTAGGTAAACTTAGGTGTTCAAACCATCCTTTAGTCTTCAATAATTTCACCAAAAAAGGTTCCATTTCCTGAAATTGAATAAACAAACAAATGACTGCTATTATGTCGTCATCCAATCAGACGCCATATTGTTACATCCATTTAAAGGTCAATATAGTTTCTTCATTGTTCTTTTGCTGGATTTTCTTGGCCTAATGAATGGACCAACATGTTTAAACAATAGTGTCCTCTTTTATAGCCTTGTTTGCGATTACTCGGTTTCACTAAATGGAATGCTGAGTTTCATGTTCGATAGCGATTGTTGTGTCGTTTGTACAAATTGTGTCTTCTTCACCTATTTCATTTGAATTTAACTGTGGACTCACGGCGGGTGTGACCGGTCAACAGGAGAGACTTACTCCTCCATGGCACCTGATCCCATCTCTGGATTTCCAGAGATGTCCGTGTTTGTCCAATATCACCAGATTTTTATATGTTTCCTTGACACCCTGGAGATTTATACTTTGGAATATGAGATTTTATATTATAACTAACAAGAGTCCGAGTCTTGTTTGGTACTGATATAGCTTTCTTAAAAAAGTGCAGTTTGAAAGTTTCTCATAATACCTTGTGTATATTAAGCACATTGACAAAATAATAGACAAGCACACTATTGCAAAAATACAACTCTGTTATGCTGTTTGTAATATTTTAATTACGTAGGTTCATCACAATGTTTCCATACTCTATTAATATACACGGGCTAACTCACCTTCTTACAGACTTTGAGTTTTGTCTCTGTAATATCGTCAAATCGGTTCGTATCAGATACGCAACTTATTTCAAATGGTCCGAATTCACTGGACTGTGTTGATGAAGGTAGCCATTTCTTTGCCTACAACGGAAATAATCGTGACTTATTTAGTAAAATGATAGGGACACAAATTATGAAAATTATCTTGTTTTTTACCACTGTTCGAAAGTTTCATTTGCGCAAATTTTCTTTTCTTCTTACACAAAACATGTGACTGTTTAGTACTTTATTATATTTTAGGAGGCCTGTGTTTGTTTGTACCAATTCTGACGAGGATTCGTTCCTCACGTATTTCATTTGGATTTGACTGTGGACTCACGGCGGGTATGACCGGTCGACAGGGGATGCTTACTTCTCCATGGCACCCGATCCAACCTCTTGGTTTCCAGAGGTCCGTGTTTGTCCATTTTTACCAAATTTGTATCTATGTCCTGGACATCCTAAAGATTTATACTTTGGTATCTGAGATGTTTTATATATTTACCAGATCTGTTAACCTCTGAACATCCTGTTGTTTAATACTTTTGTATCCTTTGCAAAACAATCCTCTGTGGATGAATTTATATAGACATATAAACCAGCAATGGTTGTCATGTTCCCGATTACCGCTACGCGACACTAAGCCTAGCTGGATCCTTAGCTTAACATGTATGGGGATTTGCAAATTTTTGCTGTTTTACATCCTGTTAAAAATATTTCACTTAGGTGAAGTGCAACAAATTTTGACCTGTGCTATTGGCAGACGCCAATGCATTAAGAGTTATTTTACGAGCCACGCTTGTCGTTACACGGATATTAGTTTTAAGTTTCATCCAAAGGACCTGTGACCTTCACTTCTTATGTCCAGAGCTTCGCGCAGAACAGTCACTATCAAACCTGGATTACGAATGAAAAACCACCACAAGCGATTAGTTAACGGACTTAAACGTCTGGAAACATATAATAATCTCATCAACCATTTAATGGCAGCCATTGTATCGCTGATACATTATTAGAGTAACATAACGACAAACGTAATGATTTCTAGGTGTACCTGTTCTTTTTCCAAGTCACCAAGAATTACAATAGTGTCAGCACTGTGGTCGTAGACAAGTCTCCAAAAATCCAAAATGGTTGCCTTTTTTGGAAGTTTTGTAATAATGAATCCATTTGTTTCGGTATACGTCTGAAAATGAAATAAATTCAACATACATGATTCTCCTAGAATTGCACTTGTTATTACTATATCACTCTTCCTAATTTTAAGTCGATTGCGCATGCCTAGCATACAACTCAATGATTACAATATTTTAAAGATAAACATCTAAATACAGAGGTCAGTTTATTCTGTTTCAGTACAATTTTTGTCATTTTATTGTTTCAGTACAATTTTTGTCATTTTATTGTTTCAGTACAATTTTTGTCATTTTATTCTGTTTCAGTACAATTTTTGTCATTTTATTCTGTTTCAGTTCAATTTTTGTCAGTTTATTCTGTTTCAGTACAATTTTTGTCATTTTATTGTTTCAGTACAATTTTTGTTATTTTATTCTGTTTCAGTACAATTTTTGTCATTTTATTCTGTTTCAGTTCAATTTTTGTCAGTTTATTCTGTTTCAGTACAATTTTTGTCATTTTATTGTTTCAGTACAATTTTTGTTATTTTATTCTGTTTCAGTACAATTTTTGTCATTTTATTCTGTTTCAGTTCAATGTTTGTCATTTTATTCTGTTTCAGTACAATTTTTGTCATTTTATTCTGTTTCAGTTCAATGTTTGTCATTCTATTCTGTTTCAGTACAATTTTTGTCATTTTATTCTGTTTCAGTACAATTTTTGTCATTTTATTCTGTTTCAGTACAATTTTTGTCATTTTATTCTGTTTCAGTTCAATTTTTGTCAGTTTATTCTGTTTCAGTACAATTTTTGTCATTTTATTGTTTCAGTACAATTTTTGTCATTTTATTCTGTTTCAGTACAATTTTTGTCATTTTATTCTGTTTCAGTACAATGTTTGTCATATTATTCTGTTTCAGTACAATTTTGTCATTTTATTCTGTTTCAGTACAATGTTTGTCATATTATTCTGTTTCAGTACAATTTTTGTCATTTTATTCTGTTTCAGTTCAATGTTTGTCATTTTATTCTGTTTCAGTACAATTTTTGTCATTTTATTCTGTTTCAGTTCAATTTTTGTCATTTTATTCTGTTTCAGTACAATTTTTGTTATTTTATTCAGTATTTAATCGATCGCAATATTGCTGATCATGAACATTACAAAATGTTAGGTCAAATCTGATTTGTTACATCTTCTCAAAGATGATTTATCAACATAGCGCCTTTTGTGTTATTCCCATGCGTACTGAATGACAATAGCAGGGATTTGCGTCCTATGACTAACTAACGAATAACATGAGTAGTGCCATAAACAATGTTGACATGCTGGTTAGAAACAGTAGGGATGGATTATAAGATATTTCATCTCTCTATTACCACACTTATATAAACACCCACACATACATACACATATTTACTCATATATACACAGAGTTACATGCATACTCACTCCCACATGCATTTACACTCACACATGTATATCTACTCACACATTCTTACTCGCACACATACATATACATACATACATACATACATACATACATACATACATACATGCACACTCACATAGCCATACAGACACACACATTCATCCATCCATCCATGCATGCATGCATGCATGCATACATACATCCATACATACACACATTCATACATACATCCATCCATCCATCCATCCATGCATGCATACATACATACATACATACACACACATACATACATACATGCACACTCACATAGCCATACAGACACACACATTCATACATCCATCCATCCATCCATCCATGCAATCATACATACATGCATACATACATACATACATACATACATACATACATACATACATACATACACACACATACACACACATACATACACACATACATACATACATACATACATACATACACACACTCACACACATACACATAAATCATACATACAAACATCCATCCACCTATACATATTGTACATGCGTCCATCCATCCATCTGTATATATTGTACATACATACATCTATCCATCTATACATATTGTACACCCATCCATCTATACATACTGTACACTCAACCATCCATCTATCTTTACATATTGTATATCCATCCACCCATCTATACATATTGTCTATCCATCCATCCACCTATACATATTGTCTATCCATCCATCCACCTATACATATTGTCTATCCATCCATCCACCTATACATATTGTCTATCCATCCATCCATCTATACATATTGTACATCCATCCATCCATTCATCTGTACATATTGTACATCCATCCATCCATTCATCTGTACATATTGTACATCCATCCATCTATACATATTGTACAACCATCTATCCGTCCATCCATTCATCCATCTATATATACATACATACATACATACACACATACATTCAGATGCAAAAATTGAATCGATAGCAAAAGGAAGTTATTTACCGATATAAATGTTGCATTTATATAATTACTGCCTCCATCTATCTGTGTGTACAAAACTGGTCTATATTTGTCTACTACAAAATAACAAAAATAACAGTTGTCTCCCTTAGATTTCCCTTTCATATATTGAAATATTTACAACAAACTAATCAATGTGCGAAAACAATAACGTCTTGTTTTCTTTTAACTTGCGTACAGCCATTTTGATGTATGAAATCATATTTTAAATTAGAGCTCAACTGATGGAGTCTTATGGACAGAAACGAGATAATATTGAGCACTGTAATTCGTACTATGTTTATAATTTTGTTAATAACTGACTTAGGGAACTCCGACTTCAAAGTGTTTATTCTGCATTAACTTAAATTTTCCCATAGAACTTTTATTCGGTTTAATAAACCATTTATTCCCTCACCACTGTGCTAGAACAAATGACAACATGCCATTGAAATCCACATATAAAAAAATGCAATATATCAAGTGGAATTTATAGATAATGTTTGGAGTAACATTAAAAGATGTTATTTGCGTTTAGTCGTCTTATGTCCCGCCATGGATTGTTTCAATTATATGAACAATATAAAACAACCAAGGTTAAATTGGCCTGAATCAAAATGAAATACGTGGTACTCTTACTCCTCAATGTCACGTGGGATCTTCCAGTCCAGTTTTTTTTAAAAAGAAATATGTATTGTCTTTTGGGTTATTATTATCTGTAGGGCTGAAAGGATAGTAATGTAATATATGGCGGCTGAATATTGATTAACCTAGAATCTTTAAATGGACTCTCTTACAGACTACCAGACAGTCGGTCCATCCAGTTCTTTTTATTACCACTCTATCAGAGTAACCGCTATTTGATCACTCTATCACTATAGATTTTGCTCTTTATAAGATATCGAAATTTGTGCATATACTTTTAGTGCTGACAAAATAAAAAACTTTTGAGGTGAAAATACTTTTTAAAATGGATATAAATATAGGGACTATATTTTTGCGAAAAGTTTCCTTACTCTGTGTAATTTGGTTTTATATACATTCTATCTGTTATATGACTACGTGTTTTGGTACTAATTCTTTTTAGACGTTGACAGAGATTGTTGAGGAATGCAAGGAACGACAACTCTGTATAAGAAATTGCGAAAATATCACAAATCTTGAGAGATTATGTGGACAACCGGGGCACGTGTAAATAAAAACAAAGTACAAGTAACTTAATAAATGGATGACACATATTCCCGTGAGACATTACATCGCAGTAGATTGCTGCTCAGATAGCAAAAAAGGACAAATATACTTGAGATTTGAATTTATCTGGACTTAAGAAGGTTTGACCCAAAGAACCGTATTGTAAACTATGGTAATTTGAAGCACTATAAAACACTTCTTTAATTTGAAGAGTTCCACTAATTGAAATAAAACGTATTCAAACAATATAATAAATTGAAACGCAAATCATTTGGAATTTTTGCGATGGGTTTTCATTTTTCATTTCAATAATTAGAAATTAGAATTAGAATTAGAATTTTTTTCAATCAAAATTAAACAATAAATAAATCTAATTTTATGACACTATTAAAGAACAAATTTAGATTTCTATACACTTACATGGCAGAGACCCTTTAGTCTTGTAGTCTGTTTTCTTCTCATGTTTCAGTGCTATGCGGTAGTCCACGTCACTGTAGACAGGCTTTTCAAAAGGCAAATCCTAAAAAGAAGATAGACCATTATAGTGTTACTAAAACACTTGTGGTCTTTAAAATAAAACATGTGACACATACCATTCTCATTTCATTTTGTTGTTCTGTAAAGAAAAGGAATATTGGATTATGGTTCCTGCAAATGAGACTAATTTATGTACCACGTGATACCCAATAACGTTTGTGCGGGACTATTGTTTCTATTACGACGCTAGAAGACGATATCCCTTGCTAACGTCACTTCAGCGGGAAGATTACGAAGAGTTAGTTCCATCACTATTGGAAATACCAGTACCGCACAAACGTTATCGGTTATCACGTGATACATGAATCAGTCCCACTGATAGAAAGAGACATTTAATGCATTTTATATAGTATTCTAGCAGCATTGTAGGTAGAATGATTTTAACTGCATTAATCGGACATGAATTCTTAGTCCACAACGATGAAACCGATTCCGCCCACTTCCGTACGCCCGGAATAAAGATTTATAACTGTCAACTTTTCACGTTTAAAAGTTGCACAGGTAGGGGACATGTATCGATTCATCAATACTCTCAGTGCATTTGATTTTCTGTACATATGGTTGTCAAGGAGACGTGTCCCCATAACAAGTTATGTTATACAATATAATGCATGTTGCAGAACCAGTTTCAACCAATCAAAACAGAGGGTACAACATGAATTAAATAATTTTTATATCAATAAATCTACACATTCTTACTGATCTATAGTTACAGTTTTTTAAAGAAAGTATAGTTTCTGGCAATAAGAGTTTTAATTTAAAAAGTATTGTTAATTTCCATAATTCATGATATAAAACCAAATGATAAACGTAAAAGTAAAAACGATATTGCGCTCCCACCTGAAACTGTCGTCGTATTAAAGTCATATTCTTTTTCTTTTCTTCATCGTTGATTAGACCAAATTCCTCCTGGAAATGTTTCTTGGATACAGCATGTCTGGTGTAGCGGAAACCTTCCAGTAGGACTTGATGCAAAAATACATACTGATCCTGCAACCAAAATTAACACACATTCAATCGTACCCACTTATATTGAATATTAATATTTTATTAAAATAATCTTGATTCCCGGCCACATTTATTTATTGCCTTTATAACCCAGTTATTTTGAAACTTGTATATTTTAAAGACTAATTCCTTACCATTTAAATTCAGTATAACCGGGTTTGACTATACCGGACGTGCTGTGTCACGGTAGGCTAGACAATCAAACAACCTTGACTACATTTGCGAAAGTTTATAGCACAGATAAAATTTGTGGCACTTAGCCTGAAGCTGAAAACGTCTCCATATAAGAGGTCAATTATTTGCGGGACATAAAACAACAATGACAAAACAGTTCTGTTTTTTATTTTAGAATGCAAGTACACGAAATTAAATTACCGGTGTTCGAATCATGTTCATTCTGCATTTCCGCATGGCACTAACGTACTCATAAACGTTAAATTTTCCCGTTCTCTTCCCTTGTTTCAAAAGAGCGTCAAAGGCAATGAATGTACCAGTTCTGCCAGCTCCAGCACTAAAAACAATGTTTTGAAATCGAATAAATACAAAGGAAGGTAAATATAAACAATATTTCGTCGACAAAAGATATTTCTATTATTGAATTATAAAATTACAGACATCAAAGTGAAAATGAAGAAGAACCAGTGGGTGATCGACAAGGTGTCCGGAAGGAGTCAGCGTCCCCTGTTAGCATGCCACACCCGTCACAAATGTTATATGGAAACCTCTCGAGTACGGGAAAAGTCTTAATCTTCAGGATGTGTAACAGACAATATACAATTCTGGTAGACATCGGACAAACATGGGTATCTGGAGTGTGATTCGGTTCCGTGGATGAATAAACATGGCCTGTTGACCGGTCACACCCGCCGTTCAAATGAGATAAATGAGGGACAAATCCTCGTAAAGACGATTCAACAAAAATAAGAAAATTAAAACAATTTATACAAACATTAGTAAACGAAATGATCAGAAATGTAAGTGATTACCATTTTGGCACAACCAAACCCGACATCGCCGTTAGTAATCCTCATACTTTCATGCCCATGAGAATGAATATCAGGGACAGATTGTTTGAATTAGTTTTAGTTGATTAATTTTAGAGAGATCACGGATGAGATTGAGTATGCAGAAATTGCGTTCATTGTTTGTAATTACAATCGAACTTGTCTAAAAAGGCACCTCACGGGAACAGGCAAAAGAAGCCATTACAGACAGGTGGCCTTTATAAATATGTTTATTCATTATAAAAACGTTAACGTTTGAATGACCTTTATAGGCAGGTGGCCTTAATACAGAGGTGGCTTTTAATGCAGGTTTGACTTTATATACTATTCAATATACATTTCTTCTTGAAACAGTGAAAACGAATTGACCTGAACATTTTCACGTCGAATCACGACGATAAAGAAACTAATACTCATGGAAACGCACTCAGCTACTGAACCAACGTTACTGTGGTGATGATTTTACATTTCAACACTTATACTGTCAAACGTCAGAAACTTTGTTTTTGTCTTCAAAAAAACGAACAAAAGGCATCTATATTTCATTAGTGTTTTAACCCATTCACCCCTAAAGACAAATTTGAACTGGCCCAGGCATTCATTTGCAGAAGAGTTAATTGTTTTTCAGCGGTTGATTAGTTACTATAATTTTCGCCCCCTTTTGAACTCTTCATAAGTGGGCGAAATCAAAACGTTAACTTCGTGTTTTTTCATATTTGCAGATAGTATCTATTATGTATTTCATTTTAAACAACACAATTAAAAAAACAACTTTAATATAATCACGCAGAAGGTAGATATGTACAAATATTATATATTGTTAAACAAAACTTTAAAATAAAATAAAATCATATTGTAAATTGGAATTGTAACGAGCCTATGCGAATTTATAACCGGCGAAACCGTTTGCAGGTGTAATAGGGCGAAATTAACACGGGGCGAATATAACCCTGTAAACAGTTATCATGTTCCAAAACATCTGTTAGACTGATATGGAAAAGATGTGACACTAATCATGGATCCTTGTCTAACCCCTTTATAAGAAATTACTATGGATAAATCATTATACAATACCTGCAGTGAACTAGCAAAGGTCCAGGAAGAGACGACCGAATGGACTTTATATGTCTGTGAAATGATACTAAATCCAAGGCGTTGGGTACGTCATTATCATCCCATTGGGTGTAGTGGAACATCACGAGGTTCCTCTCTTCTTCTGTCTGTAAAAGGTCAAATGTTTCTTAAACACTAGTTAAAGTTAGAATGTGAAGAAAAGGTTTTGGAAAAATTACAAATTTGACTGGAAGTATTAAAGTAAAGCACGTGATCCATACCATTAAATGTTCTATCAGCTTCTATATCTGATTCTATTTGATTTTAAATAGTGTCACAATAAACATTTTTTTTTCATTATATGGCGTCGGCCAATTTTTAATGATGGAGGAAAGAACAAAGTTACTGGGAAAGAGAACACCGGCCTTCCGGAAGTGAACTGGAAAACTTTCTCACAAAAGTAGGTTCAAACGGTGATCAAACCTGCGCTGAGCGGACTTCATGGTTCAAAGCGCTAACCACTCGTCCATGGAGGCCCCGCTGCTATATCTAATCAACTGAATGTTTAGTACATGTATTGAAATTGAGGTTGAACAGAACTAAAGAGTTCACACACACACACACACACCTACACACACACACACACACACACACACACACACACACACACACACACACACACACACACACACACACACACACACACACACACAAAATACGGTATTGAATAAAAAAACTAAAATGTAATGAACATATACATTTGTTTTAGATATCATGATATAAAAATCTCAGATACCAAAGTATAAATCTTCAGCATACTTCTACATATACAAATCTGATGAAAATTGGAAAGTTCAAACAGAAAGAAAGACAAAACTAAAGGAAATGAACACAGCTGTTAATTACCAGAATAACGAATAAAAAACGAAAACGTAATAAACCTATATAACATATTATGATATAAATGTGCGCTCATACCTTCTTATCTGACATTGTCATATGCCGCACGGTATAACATGCATAATCTTTACTGTCTTTTAACGTAATATTTGAATTCCTGGTCTCCAAAGGTGTTCCCGATTCTGGCCAGTACTTCTGGCATTTGGCCTAAGGATATAAAATAAGTAAATCTATCATGTTCAAATCTAAAAACAATCTCTCTCTCTCTCTGTCTGTCTGTCTCTCTCTCTCTCTCTCTCTCTCTCTCTCTCTCTCTCTCTCTCTCTCTCTCTCTCTCTCTCTCTCTCTCTCTCTCTCTCTCTCTCCTAAGGTATGTGAACACAGAAATGATTAACAAAGTAATGAATCGTAAATTTAAAATCCCTGTCCTACGGCCAATCGCTGAATTACGAATTGCATGCGGTATAATATAATGTTTCATGTTTGTCATGAATGGTTAACGAAATCTTCACCGTGTGGAAAGAATCTGCATTCCATAGTTTTAATATGAGGGTTGAAATTTTCGTTTCCACGGCAACATGCCCATGTTTGATTACTTTTTTCACATGCCTAAACTTCAGCTAAATATAGGCATATCAATCTCACATAACAATCCTATTCCATGAATTTTTAATTGTTTTGAATTTTGAATGGTATGTTACGCAACGCCCAACACGTAATTAGTTATATAGTGGCGTCCAGTTTTCAATGGTGGAGGAGAGAACCCGTTTACAATGTACCCGGGAAGAGACCATCGGCCTTCCGCAAGTAAACTGGCAAACTTTCAACATTCACAGCATTCTCATTTCATAGGGGCCAATAGGGTCTCCACGTCATGGAATTGTATTGTAACGTCAAAACACGTGTAGCCCTTGGTGATGATAAGGGAATATAGTCCCATTCAAAGAAGGAAACATCCGTGAACCATGAAAGAATGTGCAATCTTTCATGCTGATAAACAAAACGCAAAGTTTGATGCCAATACAAAATCGAAAGTGTCACGCTGACATACAGTCAAATACCTGATCGGAAATAGGTTGTAATACTGAAAAGCTTCGGTAAATTCTCCGAAACACTGGCCATGTTCATTCTTAGCAGTTTTAAGGCGTGCACTAGTCAGGCCCTTTCTCATACTGTGTGTATTAACACACTCAATGACCCGTGACCACGTTTTAGTTTACCCTAAACATGCACTGAACATGACCAAAATGTTAGTCACAAAATTAGTCAATTATAATTGTAATATAATAAAGACTTACCTTTCCATCTTCCATGATATTACATAACATGACAATTTTGCCGACATTTTCTTGCCAAATCATCTGCCAGTGATCATTAATTGTCGATGGTTTCGGACCTGAAATAGATTGAAACATATGTATGTGACAAATATATATGAGATCAGCTACTGTACAGGGATTCAATTCCAAGGGTTCTAATTTTCACATTTTTCTTTATATATATATATATATATATATATATATATATATATATATATATATATATATATATATATATATATATATATATATATATTGTCTCGCCGTGACGAAATCGCGAAAGCAAGACATAAGCGCTGCTTTTCCGACGGCGACTGCGTCAAACTTTGCGTTTAGCTCTTACGTTATGTTTTGGTACCAGCTTGCTGTTCAGTTAATATTGGTGCTAGGTTGATGATATTTGGCCTGAATGTTCATTGGGGGTCTAGCATGATCTTGATGTTGTGACGTTTAATTCGGAATATCTTTTTTTATTTTTAACATTTTTTGACATAGTGTTTTGTTTGCCGTGTGTAGCCCCAATGTTAAGTATTTGTTACAGGCTTGCTGTTCAGTTTGATATTAGTGCCAGCTTGGTGAATTATGGTCTGGGTGTCCCTGAGGGGTCTAGCATTAATGCTGTAAAGGATAGTTTGGATTTTGCTTTTATTTTTTGAAAAAATGACGTTTATTGTTTTTTGCAAAAATTGCTCAGATCAATGTTAAGTTTTTGTTACAGGTTTGCTGTTCAGTTGATATCGGTGCTAGCTTGGTGATATTTGGTCTGGATTATTTTAGGGGGTTTAGCATTGATATTAAGAAGTTTGATTGCGAATGTTTTGTTTATTTGGGGGGAATTGTTATGTTTTCGATTTGGTGTTTTTGTGAAAATTTGCTGTGTTCAGATCATTGTAAAGTTTTCATTAGGGTGTTTGTTTTCGATTAATGATAGTGTTAGGTTGCGGATCATTTGGATATTTTTGGCTTATGCTCTACACTTAAAACCACTGAGCAGTGAAGGTTCTTTAATGTGCCGACACCTAGTGTGACAGGCTACCTCGGTTTTCACTGACTCATCCGAAGGACAGGAAAAGCCAGTCGCCTCCGCCAGGTAATATAGGAATATCAAAGGGAATAAACTAAATGTAAGAAAAATAAAGAGAATAAACGAAATGTAGAAATATTAAGGGATATAAACAAAATATATGAATATTAATGAGAATAAACAAAATAAGGGAATACAAAAGGAATAAACAAAATGTAGGAATATCGAAAGCACAGATACAAAAGTATTAACCATTAGTGGGTAATGAAAGACAGTATACAAGTTTTGTGAAAACGGGTCAAACACAGACTCTCAGAAGATGCAGAGTTGGGTTCAGGTGTCACGGAGAAGTACGAACTTTGCTTAAACTTGATATCAAAGCTAATTAAAGCTGATAAATTGTTCATTTAAATATTACCTTGACTAGCTATGTAGTTCTTTGTACTATCAACACCCTGAAAAAGGAAAAAAATGAATTTACTAATGCGACACACTAGATACTATGTAAACATGTATATATGTGTGCTAATGAAAAATACTAAAGCACTATATATGTAATATATAATAGGTGGATATTGTTTTGAGGTTCCTGAACTAAAAGTTTGAGAACTAATTTCGTATTTGAGTCAGAACATTTTTTTCAATGTATGTATGTATGTCTGTCTGTCTGTCTGTCTGTCTGTCTGTCTATCTATCTATCTATCTGTCTGTCTGTCTGTCTGTCTGTCTGTCTGTCTGTATGTATGTATGTATGTGTAAAGGAGATCTATCAATTGAGAATGGTTTCGATTAGGAGATAAATCGAAAGTACCCCTATTTAACATATTAAATGACAATAATGATGTCGACGACGAAACTATGATATTTTCCAATGACTTGGTTTTGGTATTGTTTTTTTGTTTTTTGGGGTTGTTTGGTTTGTGTGTATGGGTTGGTTTTTGTGTGGTGGGTTTAGGGTTTGGGTTGTGGGGGGTAGTTTTGTTGTTGTGTGTTTGGCTTTGGGTATTGTGTGTTGGTGGGGGGTAAATTTTTGGGTTTTGTTGTGTTGTTTTTGTGTTCGGTGTGTTTTGGTTGGGTGTGTTGCTGGGGATTGTTGTTGGGGGGCGTTGTGGAGGGGTTTTGTTTTGTCGGGTTGGGTTGGGTGGATGTTGTTCCTGGTGGTGGATGGATTTTGGTGGGTCAGGGTGTGTTATGTGAGGTGGTTTGTTGGGTTTAGTTGGTAGGTTTGTGGGTAGGGTTTTGCGGTTTTGTTGTTTGTGGATTTTGGTGTTGTGGTGTGTGGGGGTGGTTGTGTTGGGGTGTGGGATGGGGTTGTTTTTAAGGTTTTTCGTAGTTTTTGTGTTTGGGGTGGGGGTAGGGGGGGGGTTGGGTTGGTGGGTGGGTGTGTGTGGGCGGGGGTTGGTTTTGGTGTTGGGGGGGGTTGGTAAGGCGGTGATGTATGTTTTTGGGTTTGGGGTCTATGTTGTGGGTGTTTGTGTGTAGCGTTTGTTTGGATGGTGGGTTGGTTGGGTGGTTTGTTTGTTTTGTATGGTGTTGGGGGTTGTGGTTGTCGGTTTGGAGGTGTTGGGGGTGGGTCGGGTGGTTTTAGTTGTTTTTTTTTTTGGTGTTTGTTGTGTTTTGGGTATTAGGTTCGGTGGGTTTTTTTTTTTTGTGTTTGGTTGTTTTTGATATCGGGGTGAGTGGGGTTGTGGGTGTTGTTGGGGTTGTTGTTTATGGTTTTGTGGGGTTTTGTGTGTTTTTGTGTGGTTGTGATTATTGTGCTTCGTCATGGTTTTTTTTTTGTTTGGTTGGGTTTGCTGGTGTTTGTGTTGTTGTGTGGTTCCGTGTTTTTTCTTTTATTGGGTGTCGTATGGCGGGTGGTTGGGGGTGGTTTGTTGTTTTTTTTGTGTTTGGAGTTGAGTCTATTGGTTTGGGGGCCTCTTGTGGAGTGGATGTTGGGTTTCTTTTTTATTACAGTGGTTGCTCTTGTTCTATGAGGTTTGTATTGGGTTGTTTTGTGTTTTGTGGGTCGGTGGGCTGTATTGTTTCTGTGGGTGGGTGTTTGGTTGTGGGCGGTGTGCGTCGCGGTGGTTTTTAGAGGGCTTGTGTGTGGTGGTTGGGTTTTTTTGGTTGTTTTGTTGTTTGTTGGTTGGGTGGCGGGGGGGTGTGTTTGTGGTGTTTGTGTGTTGAGGAAATTGTGGTGTGTTTGTTCGGGGTTCTTTGTTATGGTGGTTGTGGTGTTGGGCTTTTGTTGTTTTCGGTAGGGTTTTTGTTTTTTTTGTTTGGTTGTTTTGGATGTAGGTTTTTTTAGGTTTGGGGGTGTGTGTTTGGTGGTTGGTGTTTTTTTGTGGGTTTTTTTTTTTTTGGGTGTGGTTTGGGTGTTTGTCTTTTGGTTTTTTTGTGTGGGTTTTGTTTTTTTTGTGGGATTGTATCTGTTGGGTGTGGTGTGTTATGGTGATTTGTGTTTTGGTGTTTGTTGTGGGTGTGTTGTAAGGGGGGTTTTGGGTGTTAGTTTGGTATTGTTGTTTGTTTTTTGTTGGATACGTACGTTGTGTGGTATTGTTTTTGGTTGGGTGGTAGGTTGTGGGTTTTGTTTGTGGTTTGGGGTGTGTTGTGTTGGGTTGATTTTATTGTTTGTAATTGGGGGGTGTTTTTTTCGTTGTTGTGGGGTGGGAGTTGTGGGTGAGGTGTGGTGTTTTGTGGTGTTGGGGGTTGGTCGGTGTTGGTGGTTTTTGTTTTATAGGTGTGGTATGTTATTATGGGTTTTTGGTTTGTGGTGAGTTTTGGTTGTTTTTTGTTTTGTTTTTTCGATTTGTTTTGTTTGTGTTGGTGTTTTTGATTTTGGTTTTTGGGTGTGTTGAGTGGTTTTTTGTGTGTGTGTTATGGTGTTTGTTGTTGTTTTTGTTGGTTTAATGTTTATGGTGTATGGGTGGGGTTTTTGTGGGTTGTTGAGGTTTTTGTTGGGGGGTTTTTTTGTTTGGATGTGTGTTTTTCTTGTTGGTTCGGTTTGGGTTTTTTGGTTGGGTTTTTTTTGTTAGGGTATGTTAGTGTGGGTGTGTTTTTGATTGGGGGGGTTGTCAGTTGGTTGTGGTGTGTGTGTTTTGTGTTTTTTGGTGTTGGTGGTGATAGGGTGGTATTTTGTGTGTTTTGAGTAGTTTGGAGGGTAGTTGTTTGTTGTTTCGTGATTTGGGTTGTGTATGTGTGGACGTCGTGTTTTTTGGGTTGGTGGTTTTTTTTGTGTTATTGGTTTGTGGTGGGTTGCTGTTGTTTTTTGGTTTTTGGTGGCTTTAGTCGTGGGTTGGGTTTTTGGGGTTGTTTGGGTGTGGGGTTTGTGGGTTTGTGTTGGGTTGTTCGGTGTGTTGGGGGATTTTGTTGATTGTGTGGTTGTTTGTGGTTTTGTTCGTTTTTGGTGGGTGGGTTGTTTTTTGTGTGGGTGGTTGTGTTTGTTTGGTGTTTTGAGTTGAATGGTTTTTTGGTGTGGGTGGGGGTTTTTGGGGTTGTGGAGTGGGTTGTAGGTGGGTGTTGGAGTGTGTTTTAGGTTTGTCCTGTTTAGGTAGTGGTTTTTTTTTTATTTTTTTGGGTTTGTTTTTGTGTGGTGTTTTTTGGTTTGGTGGGTAGGTTGGGTGTTTGCGGGTGGGTTTTGTAGGGCTATTATTTTTGTTTTGTGTTGGTAGGGTTTTTGTTGTTTTGTTTTTATTTTTGTGTCGTGTTGGGTTTTGGTTGTGGTTTCTTGAGGTGTTGTGGTCTGGTTGGTGTTCTCTTGTCGTGTGAGTGTTGTTAGTTGTGTTTGTTGTTTTGGTTGGTGGTGTGTGTGTGGATTTTGGGGTTTGTGGGTGGTTTTTGTGTTGTTGGTAGTTGGTTTTTTTTTGTTGGTTTAGGTGTTGTTTTTTGGGTCGTGTTTGTTGTTAAGTGTGGTTTTGCGGGTGTGGTTGGTGTGGGGTGGTGTTGGTGTGTTGGGTGGGGTAAGTTATGTTGGGTTTGGTTTCGGTGTAATTTGGTTTTATTGTGGGTTTTGGTTTTGTGGTTGGTGGTGGTTTGGGTTTTGTAAGGGGGTGGGTTTGTTTATGTTTTTGTCTTTTGGGGTTTTTTGTTTTGGTGATGTTCGGTTTTGTGTTAGGGCTGGGTTATTTGTTTTTGGTTGGAGTGTTGCAGGAGTTGTGGTGGTTTTTTGGGTTGGTTTTTGTGTGGTTGTTTGTGGGGTGTTGATGTTATGCGTTGGTGTGGTGGTGTGTTTGTGGAGTTGGTGTTGAGTCGTTGTGGGTGATTATGTATTGGATTTGCTTTGTGTTTTGTGGGTGGGTGGGGTTTTTGTGGGGCTTAGGGTTTGGGTGGTGTTTGGGTTTGTGTGTTTGGGGGTGTGGGAGGTTTTGGTTGTTATTTTAATTTGTTGTTTTAGTCTGGACTTTTTGTATTTTTTATACCTTTGGTTTGTGCGGTTTAGGTGGTTGGGTGTGGTTGGGGAGTTTTTGTTGTTTGTGGTGTTTCAACGTTAGGGGTGTGGGGATAGTTAATTACTTTATTTATATTCATAAGAAATATAATTTTATAATATAACAATTATATATAATTAAAAAATATAATAAATCAATTAATTTTTAATAAATAATTAATATAATAAATATTACAAAATAAAATATTATAAAATTATATCATATAAAAAATTTTTAGAATGTTTATTAAAATTATATATTAAATTTATATAAAAATTTTATTTAATTATAATAAAATAATAATAATAAAAATATGATTTATAAATAATATCAAATACTATTAATTTATAAATAATTTAATTTTAAAAATATATTTGACATTGTATACATTCGTATAAAGGCCATATAGTATGCCAAAATAAATTTCGATAAAAGTAAAATTATAATAATGTGTGCCGAACCCGATATAAAAAAAAATATATATAAAGCGGTGGTGGTTGCTGCCGTAGGTCGAGAGTTCAAACAAAGGCTGTGCTTTATGTAACATTATCTACATATTTAGTATCCTTTGTGATCAATAGTCCGAATAAAATGTTCAATGGTGTAGTAATATCTATCTTATTTCACTACCTGTATCATTTGATCCATTGTCATTTATATAGGACAAAATCTTTCACGTCCTTTGCTATGACCGAGTTCTCGTGTTCGGAACTCTGGACACCGCTATCGTAACGTTCATTGTTTTGTGAATGCGTAGATGGGCAAGTGGTTGGGGTGTCGAGCATGATTACCAAGTGTTTGGTGCCGTTGAATGTTGAGAGTTCGAACCCCAGCTGGGGCATAGTGAGTTTAATTAGTGTAAACGCATCTATATCATTAGCAAAATGATTTTTAAAAATTTTCTTGCAGATATTAAGCATGAAATAGATAACATCGCCGTATTCATATTAGATAAATATTGAAACTGACATCATGGGACTAAGACTGATATAGTTACAATGTATTTGATCAGCTTTGAAACTTACATCTATGAAGTTTGCGTTAATATATCCAGAATTCTGTGCGTCACCATTCAATTCCACTCTGCTGTGATCATCTAGAAGTAAACAAGAATTGAAAACCATACAAAATGTTTATTATTGAATATGTTATATAGTTAACGGGACGTAAGTTATTTTTTCAATAATATTTCTTTTTTTACTACTTAGGAAAAGGAATACAATATTTTATGTCTGTGTATTTGATATTGTACATCAAGTACAAGTAATAAAAGTAGAAAAAATCGAATTTAATATTTCGGACTTGAATTTTAAATGCGCAATAATGCATGTTTGAATGACTGTATATGAAATTGTATTTGAACTATAGTTGGTCTACAAATTTGTTGCGTCGCATTGGTACAGTGAAGAGCACAGTTTGATTTTAATACAACTGTAGTAAGTGCTGTTGTTAATATTGTGATTTCCATGGTCCGATATAGCTATAGTCTATATCTTAATTTGTCTGGCTAGGCGTTTTGCTTATTAACCGAAAATATGTGAAACTTACCTCTTAATTTTAACTTAACGGTATTCTAAGATATCGGAATAATTTAACCAAAGTCTTAAGGCATATGGAATTAATCCTTTTCTGTTGGAGATATTCACAATTATATTATCCCTAAGACAAATTTACGTGACGCATAGCGTCGTATTGCGTTTAAGCTAGAAAGCGGAAGTGAAAGAAGTGGAACATTAATTTTATTAGACTCAGTGTAAGATTTAATCATCTAATTATTGCTAACCGTCATAGGGAGTTATTTCCCGTCATCGATCTTTTATTAGGAGAAAATAATGATTTCTCATATGACACATTTTATTGACATCGCATGACCACAAAGAAATTCTCATACGAAAAGTCTTTTCATGAACTTTTTCATGAAGTGATCAAACAAAGAAACCCGTCTTCAGAAAAGATATAGGATCTACCTTTTTGTTTTCCACTGATATCAGCACATTTTATGGACTCAGACAATTAGTGATTGTTGATTAACAAATCAACTTTTGAATTTCCTATCTAATGTGACTTGGACTATAGATATGCAAACCCCATATATAGAATGTTTCATAATTCCAACATTGTTCTGCATAAAAATAAAGTATCGTGGTCCTATGGAATGCGATGTAAATTCAGGCCTGGTATTATAATGCTTTAGGTTCAATGACCACCATTGCCGATAATCCATATGAGATAATGAATGTATCCTTCGTCAGGAGATCGGCATAAGAAGTTTCACCGTAGAGTTAATATTTTGAATATATTTTGAGGATCATGCATGATTATTGAGGGTAAATCAAGCACTTAGTGATATACTCACATGGAAGAATGGTTTTAAATCTGTTTTTGGACACATTTTCTGGCTTTTTTGCAGCTTCACACTTTTTCATTTGCGCAACAGGAAGCTCCTAGAATGAAATATAAATTGAATAAGGTGTCAAACCAAACCGAATTAAACGGTAAGAAACGGAAACATGAAACATGATAAATGAAATCAATGTAGTTCACGAATAAAAAAAACCCTGCTCTTTTACATCTCTGAGCCAGTCGTATATCTCTGACATAAAAACAACATTTGGCATAAAATACAGAACAAGAAACTGCATCTAGCTAATGAATGGTAATTGAATTGATATAAAAATCTGAACAAAATGATACGAAGAAGAAGAAGAAGAAGAAGAAGAAGAAGAAGAAGAAAAAGAAGAAGAAGAAGAAGAACAACAAGAAGAAGAAGAAGAAGAAGAAGAAAGAAGAAGAAGATGTTTTCAACCTTAAACTGATCCTTGAACTGCCTGTTGTGTTCTCTCTTATTTTGTTCAAGTATCGTCAATAGATCCTCTACTGCTAAATCATGTATGGTTCCAGTCTCGTAAACCTCCTCATCAGAGTAATTTGCGTCCTCATACTCCCCTTCTTCCAGCATGACTATAGGAATATTATCCATCGACACACTTGCATATGTAGAATCTTTTCCTATTGAATTGAATTTTAAAAACATGATATTGGAGAACTCACATGAGTGACCGCGCCATATTGAATTTATATAATGTGTTTAGTTGTGTGATACGACATGGTTGTTCTCTCTATCTATTTTACTTTCTTTCGATCAACTATCTATCTATCTATCTATCTATCTATCTATTCAAGATATCTTGGCGTTATGTTTATAATATGTACATCAATTAACGCCGAGATATCTTAAACATTTTCATGACTGCAATGTTAAAAAATAGCATCATTCATAGGGACAATATATGTTTGGATCCAAAGAACTGTCCCATTAAAATTTAAATGCTGTTAATTTGGTAACTTTGGACGATCAAAGGGGTGGCCTCTAACTGTTTTACGAAGGTGAGTGGAGCCGGCCTGGCTCAGCCGGTAGCGCGCTCGACTCTTGTCGTGAGTTCGTGTCCAGCCGGCGGCAGGTTGGTTTCCTGTCTGTCGGATGAGACATTCAAAACCGAGGTCCCATGTCACAGTAGGTGTCGGCACGTTAAAGAACCGTCACTGCTCAATGGCCGTTAGTGCCGAGCATAGGCCAAAATTTGAAGCCCTTCACTGGCATTTGGTGACGTCTCCATATGAGTGAAATGTTCTTGATTGGGACGTTAAACAACAATAAACAATAAACAACAAACGAAGGTGAGTGCTTATTGGAGTATAATTGTATACTTAAAACGTTTGGAATGAATTGAATGCAAATCATTTCCAGAAAAGTATGCATTTGTGCTTCAGTAGAAAAGATATCGACAAATATGCATATTGACATATATCTTTCTATTGCACAAAATGCTACATAGGTGTATGCGAACAGTATGGCACCAATTAAATGGTCACTTCTCAAAAGTCACTTTCATGAATTCCCTCGGGTGACTGTTTGATACAAGTTGCATAGTACTCACCGGCACGCCGTACAGAATATCGCGCCTGAACTGGTACTGTCGGTGGCTTTCTAAACTTCTCTAGATCTCTGTTGCTGTAACGAAATAAATACTAATAATTCGATTGAACTTCCAAGGAATATGTGATCAAATGTTGAAATCAACATAATGTTTTCATAACTCTCTCAATATTTTTTTTCAGGAGAAATGCTGATTTCTTCCAGTCATTGTTTGTTACCTGTTACGGCTATAGCGTCACAAATTCTGACGTGTCTTATGTAGAAATTATTCTTTAACGTTTCACGGAGCTTCGTTCCATTTGCAGTGGTCCAGTAGTAGAATATACTACTTGCAAGCGGAAGGTCCCGGATCATACCAAAGACTTTAAAATGGTAGTGGCTGTTCCTTCGTCACACGAAGTGAAAGTCACGTGTACTTCGGAAGATACTTAAAACCGAGGTGCCGTGTCGCGGAAGGCGTGGCACATAAAATAATCCTCACTGCATTGGCGTCAGTCCATAGCACAGGCCACATTTGTAGTACTTCACCTAAAACTGATGACATCTCCATCTCTTGGCGGGATATAAATATATAATCAAACAAACAAACAAAATGAAGCTTCGTTTTTATGTCACATGCGAAAGACCCATTACTTTGACTTCCTATGCCGTACGCTCTGAGATGTTTCAGTAACCTTTTTATTTTGAGATTCTTTGATAGTAAAAGATGTCGGGATTTGAACCCAGAACCTTCCACTTGCGAATTGAATCCTCTTCCATTACATCACAATATCCATAGAGATTATTATATCATGACTTCGTTGTCCAATACTCATTTGAGGCCAAGATCTGTTGGGTTTGTTCCCCAAACGTTTACTCGGTATAGACTAAAACACCATTCAATTATCTGGACCACTTAAGAGGGCCACTAAAAGATCTCATCTGTGAAATGCACTTTTTCATCTGTATATGTTTTGAATTTGACCTTAGAAATCATACAGATAAACAAGAACAAAATCTAATATGCACAAGAACTGTTGTTGCTAACAGAAATTAAAAGCAATTATGTCCTATTAAATAAGACATTTTAAGAGTATTTAAAGTCATCTGTTGTATTTGAAATTAAAAAGAAATGATAAGCACAGTGAACAATATGTAATATACCTCCTTAGGAACAGAAGAAAATCGGTTTATAGGGAGGTGGTCTTTATATAGAGGTCGATTTGTACACAAATGGTACTATTGGAGTCAGCAAAATAAAAACGGTATTTGTGACCAGGTGACCTTTATACACAGATGGTAGCTAAAACAGGTATTACTCTACTTGAAATGATATAAAATGGAATTATATCAGATATTATTATACCCAATTAATAAAACTCTGTAATGAATTGGTTAACAGCCGTCACATGTCAGGGAGACTACACTTTATGTCTCCCTCGCGTGCATCATATCTCCCTCGTGTGCGTCATATTTCCCTCGCGTGCGTCATGTCTCCATTATGCGAAAACCCTTGCAGCTTATTTGACAGTCTTTATTGATTCTGTATTTCGGTATAATAAAACAATTTATTGCCCTGGTTGTAGGGACATCGCCCTCGGGAAATATGACTTGCCTTGGGTAAACAAAGTATCATGTACCCCAACTACTAGGGCAATAAATGTAAAATAACCTCCTTTAGAGGGCGTCTTAATTGCTCGAGATAATTGAATGTAGTTTTAGTCCAGGACGCGTTCAGGGAACACACTATATGTTGATTCTCTTTGTTCATTCTATTTAACTACATGTCTATATGGCAAACGTTAAACACAGTTCTGACTGTGAATATTCGACCTATCGCCAAATGCCCGACACGGCATCTTTTGGAAAACGTTTCCATTATGACGTCACAATTAAATGGTATAAAAAGCACATGGACAGCCATGTGTCACACATTAGGCGATAGATCAATTCTGCCATACATTTATAAAAGTTACAGCTCATATTGTGTTCGGAGTTCAGTGCAAATAAACAGTCGCAAATATGCCTCCTCGTTATGATGAAAGTCACACGACTGAAATTGCTGAACTTGGAATCCTAGAATTGACGTTTCTTGTATTATACCACGTTGCCTTTAGAAAATATACTTAAAGTTGGAGCTCAACTGATGAAGTCTAATTGACAAAAACAATCGTTTTGAGCATTGTAACTTTGGTATTATGTTTATAATATTTATATGTGATGGCATTGTTACATTGATGGGATTCGGAAACAATTCTCAACGTAGGTTCGCTGTTTCCTAAGCTGATTTTTGTGAGAAAGTTTGTCAGTATACTTGCAGAAGGCCAGTAGTCTCTTTCCGGGTACATTGTATTCGGGTTCTCTCCTCCACCATATAACTGACAAATTGTTGAGTGTGGCGGAAACAGGTCCACAGGTTGATGGGACTTATAGCAATCCGTATCAAGTATCTTTTGTTAACGATTATTATTAAGTATTATGTCTTCTGTGTTTGTTTTTGACTTTTATTGAAAACTGTAACGTTGGTATTGTTAATATTTATTCACGTTATACATATATATTCAAACGAAGGTGAAACGTTCTCAAAATAGGATACGTTTGTATTATGTTAACTATTATCTAAAAGCATTGTAGAGAAGAAATTTTAGTTCATAATTTATAAAATAGAGGCTATGCTAGAAGCAAACCTATACAAAAGCAATGATTGTAGTCTTTTAAATATGTTGTTTCAGACGAAAAAGTTACATTATCAAAATATTCAATTACTTTAAAATCTTTCAGATCAAGTAGAGATTGAATCACTTAAAGTTTTAAACATTAGCTGTGTTTACCAAAAAAATTATGATTTTTGTCTAATTTTACGCAATAATAAATAAATAATAAGAGCTTTACAATTTCATAAAATCTTGTATTCTTGAATATTTTGTGAAAATAAGGTCAGATCCAATGTGATAATCACAAACAGATAGTACGTTAGAGTTAATTAAAAACAAATAAAAAAACCAGGTGCCAAACCTGGGTTTCTCAAGCAATTTTCACAAAAAAATATCTAAGAAATTAAGAATTTGTTTGCCTATTTTTATTGTGTATCAATCTATGTAGTAAAAATGGAACGCATACATTTAGGGTAGACATTACTACAGAGGCAGATTCTTCCTATGTTGTATATATATATATATATATATATATATATATATATATATATATATATATATATATATATATATATATATATATATATATATATATATATATACATACTGTTGGGTTGCAATATCAATACAAAATCCTTTGAGTAATATTTATTTATGATAGATTAACACTACATAACTTAAAATATTCGCACCAGTTATATAAAGGTGAGGAAGACATCCTGGTTTCAATGTACCAGAAGAAAAAAACTTATGTTTTCCAAACTGTAAACTGGCACATCCCGTCACCTGATCAACTTAGATTCCAGCAGGAATTGAACCTGTGCTGAGTAGAAGTGAGAGACTTTGAATTGGAAAGCGCACCACTTCGAACACTCAGCCACGTTGGCCTCTTGAGTAATATGAAATATAAGACAAACACACCACTTCATTTCTTATTCCCTGTTTAATAGGTATGGTGCAATTTTACATAATATCAGTTTTGGACGAATTTTGAACAATTGAAATTTTTCTGAAACGAACATGTTTCATAAGATATTTGTGTAACATTTGTTAAGGTAGTACTAAACCACTATTTTAAAAAATGATCACAAAAATCAACACCAGATACAGAATGTTTACAAATATTATTAACAATACCGAAGTTATAGATTTACAAAAGAGACCAAAACATATGCTCAAGACATATCTGTCCATAAGACTTCATCAGTTGCCCTCGAATTGAATATGTATACATCTTTAGATGTAAATAATTATAATTTCTAAAAAGAAATGTACCTTTTTATCCAATTATGTTACTAAGATTAGATTTGTCAATATTTGACTACGCCAGTATAGATAATTTGATAAATCCAGATACATATGTGGTAAAATTACCGTATTCAATTATACAGCTTAATAAGTAAAATAAATGCATATTTAACCTGGCTAATGATCACAATATTTTCCTGAGTTGAAGAATAAATCGTGAGTAAATATGTCTTGAGTAAGATATGTACAAGTAATTAATTCATTAAATATTGAATTAAAATAATGTTCAATTTTCTATCATCAAGGAAAACACATTCCAATACTTCCTTGGGCCCACTTTACACACAGTCATATACTTAAATGATCGCTTAACAACTCTGTCGTAAAATCCGTATCACGTGTGAACCTTCTCTTGCACTGGACGAGTATATATTGTAGGTATATAATAAAGCATAATATTAAAATTACACTGGCTAGAATAATCATTCCTAGTGTTGTCCCCAAACATAAGAGAGTATCCAATGAGTAATAAAACGTTTTTCCCGTGCAGCTTGTCATAATCGAAAAGTGAGTAGAATCATCCATATTATAATCAAAAGGTGTACTCCGCCCCGCTATCTCATGTGAATCGCACAATAAATACTCGAGACAGTTTACAAAGAGTTGCAACTAACTACTAGAACAAATCAGGCTTTGCAACTACCGAAAAGCAGGTCGTAGTCCTAAACTTTGTAAGTTCAATAATTCCTAACTACTAGAACAAATCTGGATTTACGACTACCGAAAAGCAGATCGTAGTCCTAAACTTTGTAAGTTAAATAATTCCTAACTACTAGAACAAATCTAGATTTACGACTACCGAAAAGCAGATCGTAGTCCTAAACTTTGTAAGTTCAATAATTCCTCTATGTAAGTATATCGCCAGTGTTTAAGGAACATTAACTGTGTTTTTTTCCGAAATATTGTTCGTCTTTTTACGGCTTAGATTCATACACAATAACAAAAAAGAGACATACGGAGGTAAAAAAATTCATAAATTCCTGTATATTTTATGAAAATGGCTTGAGAAACCCAGGTTTTGCTTTTTGTTTAATTGCAATTGATTAAAGTGGCATTAGCTGTGTTTATCCAAAAATATATTTCTGTATGTTCTACTTTTACTACTTTGAATAAATGTACAATAACAAATAGGAGATATACACATGCATCTTATATTCCTGTATATTTTGTGAAAATAAGATCAGGTCCAATGTGGAATTCATATATAAATAGGTTTTCAATTGCAAATGAAAAAATGCCAAACCTTGGTTTCTAAAGTAATTTTCACAAACTTTATTGGACTTTAAGAATGTTTTTACCTGTTTATATCTCTTTTTTGCTATTCTATATCAATCTAAGTAGTAAAGAAGGTGGAGTATTTCTTTGAAAAGAAACATAGCTAATACTCCCATTAACTCAAACTTACTACTTGTATATGAAAACCACACTGGATTTGACCTTATTTTCAAAAAATATATCGGAATATAAGAATGTTTGTCTGTGTATAGCTCTTATTTGTTATTGCGCCTCATGTACAAGTAGTAAAGGTAGAACAAAGTGAAATATTTATTTTGTAAACACGGCTAATGTTCCTTTAAAAACTATCTAACTTTTATTAGAAATATATGTTTAGATGGTGTTTTACACAACAATTGCTCAGTTATATGATGGCCACCGGCATTTATTGTGCAGGAGAAAACACAGTTAAAATATACACACAGGAAGATACCACCGACCTTCCATAAAATAACTGGCAAACTTTCGCACAAAATCAGCTTCGTTTCCAGTGGGGCACGAACCTGCCCTGACATGGTCTTCATGGTTTAAAATACCAGGCTCTAACCACTCGGTCAGGGAAGTGTTTAAGTATCATTTCAAATAGATATCATAAGATCAATTCAATGAACTGCTCGTTATTTATATATAAAAACATATATTTCTAAAAGTGATTTTGTCAAAATGTTACAAAGTACAGTGGAACCTAGCCTAAAGACCATCTCGCTTAGGAGACCACCTAGCATTTCAGACCATCTCGCTTAGGTGACCACCTAGCATTTCAGATCATCTCGCTTAGGAGACCACCTAGCATTTCAAACCATAAATGTTCATTCTCTTCATGAATAATTAAATAAGTACAATGCCTCACTTAAAGGGGCATTGGCTGTGGGTTTTTTCCTTCAAAAATGACCTTCCTTTTCTACTACTTAGATTGATATACAATAATAAAAAGAGATATACACAGGCAAAAAATTCTTCAATCCCTACATATTTTGGGAAAATTGCTTGAGAAACCCAGTTTGGCAATTTTATTTGTATACGCACACCACAATAGACCGGACCTTAATTTAACAAAATGTATAATTATATAAGATTTTTATGCCCGTCTTTAGCTCTTATTTATAATTGTATAACTCCTACAAGTAATAAACTTATAATATAATAAAAATAATTTAGTAAAAATATGGTCAACACAGATAATATATCTTGACAACCTTGCTTATCAGACAGTCTTGAATCAATCAGAAAGGCGGTCATAAAAGCGAGGTCCAAAAGTATATATAAACAAAACGAATATTGGACAAATACGGACCTTTAAAAATCAAGTGGTGTCACGATAGACCACCAATAATTATTTAATATAAAATATATAAACATTTTAAACCCAAGATGACAGTGACTAGAGATGGATTTTTTCAGGAAAACAATTTTAGTTTGAATATGAAAAGTGATAAATGATTTAATATATTGATAAAAATCCTGCTCAACTTCACAAAAATTCATGTGCTCCATGATAACATAACATTTTTTTGATGGTGAAGTATCGCTTTAACCAACAGTATTTGCTCTTACTCGCCTTTTGTGCCAGATAAAACCGATGACGATAATTGCTATCACGAAAAGGGAGAGTATTCCTCCTGCTGTCGCAGTGATAATCGTGTCGTCCATAGCCTGACGTTGTAATGCACCTACAAAATATTAAAAAGTACAGATACCAAGGTGTTATCCGTATGGAAGTCCGCCCAGAGGTCAATTTACGACGAGGATAGCATTGGATTAACAGGACTCGTGGAAATATAGAGGTGATATTATGTACCATCGAAAGTCAACATTCGACATAATCAAAATGAAAATAACTTAGGAATGAATCCTGCTCACTTACAGCTGGTATAAACGATTCACCACCACCACCACCACCACCATCAACAACAACAACAACAATAACAACAACAGAGGCCGTAACTCATGCTCATCATGAGTATAGACGATTCAACAATAGGGAAGATAACTCCTTGTCACAGCCGGTATAGACGTTTTAACAAAGGGGATGATAACTCCTGGTCAACCAGTATAGACGATTCATGAACAATAGGGGAGATAACTCCTAGTCACAGCCGGTATGGACGTTTTTACAACGGGGGAGATAACTCCTGGTCAACCGGTATAGAAAATTCAACAATGTGGGAGATAACTCTAGCTCACAACCGATATAAACGACTTAACTTCATCAGGGAAGATAAATCCTGCCACAACTGGTATCAACGATTCAAGAACAGGGTAGATAACTCCTGCTCAAAACTATTAAGGACGATTCAGCATTAAAAGGGGAGTTACTCCTGCTCACAACCGGTATAAGTGACTTAATGACATCAGGTGAAATAAATCCTGGTCATGACCGGTATATTTGATTTAACAACAACAGGGGAGATCTCTATCTGTCTCAAATGGTTTAGACTATTAAACAACAGGGTAGATAACTACTGCTCACAACTGGTAAAGAAGATTCGGTAACAACAGTATGATACACTCTGGTTCATGACTGGTATTTTTTGACTTTGAATACGAAAGTTTTGCTTCTTGAATATAAATATGAACATCGGAACTCACAGTAATAAAATTTAAAGGTTTCATAATTCTCCTATTTAATAGGTGATATCGTTCGCTTTTGACTCGCAGGCAATAGCCACAGGACCATGTATCAAATTCCAGAAATCGTGGTACATATGTACATTACACTAAAATTATATATATGAAAAAGGGGCCGTAAGAGATACTTATGTCCATCGTTTCTATCAGTTTTAGCTCGAATTTTAAATGGAAGAATTGATCCAACAGGAATGATTGTCCTATTGCCAAGTGTCAGACACATGACTATCCATGTGCTTTTGACGTCATTTGATTGTGATGTCATAATCAAACAAACGTTTTACGGGCCATTTAATTCTGACGTCATAACTGAAAAGTTTGTCAGAAAGAGCCATGTCGGGCATTTGGCGATTGGTCAATTGGGATGAGTGTATAGCTGCATATGACTTCTTATAACTTCCATATGTTAGGTAATACGAGATGTAAACTAAAATTACAACAACATATTGTTTATCGTAGTAAATACATTTGTAAATGGTTTATCCTTGTGTCATGATTTCAATTTAGATGATTTTCATAGATGGCAGGTAAGTTTACAGAAAGGGTGAAAATATTTGTGTTTGGATTCTATGTGTTCCTGATACCCAGGAAATGCTATAATTGATACTAAACAACTGTACCTGTATTACTGGTAAAATGTATTGGTCATTAAAATGTACTTACGGTCAACACATAGAGGACCCTCGCCCCCAGGTAAACATCCAAAAGGACACGACCCATCAGTGGCATTACACGTCGAATTTGCGCACAGGCCACAGACACCAGCACATCTAAAACCAAACGTCATCGGATCACAGGCTGAAAAGGAATTGTGTCTGTTAGTTTACTGTTAATACTGCAATGCAATTTAGCAAGGATAGTAGGATAAGTGATCAATCTATATAGTACTCTTACTACTACTATTACTTATTCAATAACTACTACTACTGCTACTACTACTACTATTACTACTACTACTACTGCTACTGCTACTACATCTACTACTGCTACTACTACTGTTATTACTACTACTACTACTATTACTACTACTACTAGTAATTCTGCTACTACTACTACTACTACTACTACTACTACTACTACTACTACTACTACTACTACTACTATTACTACTAATACTACTACTACTACTACTACTAGTAATTCTACTACTACTACTATTATTTGTACTACTACTACTACTACTACTATCACTACTACTACTACTACTACTACTATCACTACTACTACTGCTACTACTACTACTACTACTACTAGTAATTCTTCTACTACTACTACTACTACTACTACTACTACTACTGCTACTACACTACTACTATTACTACTACTACTACTGCTACTACTACTACTTCATCATATACCACTTCTAGTACTACTATTGCAACATCTACAATAACAACAAGGACTATGGCTACAACTATGATACTTTTTCTTCTACTACGACCACTACAACTTTCACTTTCACTACCAATACTTCATTTTGGACTTCGTACTACTACTATTACTACAACTACTACTAGTACTACTTCTGCTACTACTAATATTACTACTACTCTTCTTTTTACAACAACAAAAACAACAACAACAATAACAACAACAATTACTTAATTAATTATTACTTAATTATTGCTCTGACGATGATGATGGTGATACTGAGTTTATTCCACAAAATATTATACATTGTATATGCAATATACATTGTATGATTTGTTACCTACATAAATGTAAACTGTTATCTAATTGAAAAAAAAATGATATTTCAATGTGATTTTTAACAATATTCAATGTAATCGTCAATCTTTTTTTTGCATTTCTTTCGCACACATTAGTTCATAAGTATGGAATTGTCATGGTTACAAAATATTATTCTTAATTTCCTTTTTTTCGTACATGAAGCATAAGGCATTATCCTTTATGACGAATTTTTGGACACCATAGTGAAATATTTGGAAATTATAATGAACGCAGTTCTTTTAATGTTTTGTTAAAGCGTACAACTGGAGTACAAGGTCAATGTCAACCTTTTCCCAGATAATTTCGAGAATACAAGTGACACCGTTTTGTAATTTTTGTTTTGTAAAACATAGATACAGCTTAAACAGATGCTCATTATGGTTGAAAATCAGTATTCAAATATGTGCTAATGCAACGTAATTTTCATTTGGTAGTTTGCAGCAGACGACACTTTGAATTGGATCACATGATCAACAGTTGTAAGTGAAAACACGACACATTTTAAGTTATGTGAGCTCAGCTATATACACTCTGTCCATGCGATTAAAATTAATTTGTACTCTAATCAGAGACCGTATACTTCTGAAAAAAAAAACATACACGAAATGACACATAATTCAATGAAAACAAAAGGAATTCAAAAACGTTCTTTCAATTTTCCTTTCCACTGTTTAAATAAACAAATCTAAACATGGAAAAGTGTCATCGTTTTCTTGTCCATTTCATGCAAGAACGACGATGTATAATTTCGTATTCTCTTGTTTAGTAAATTCAATTCACCATTTTGCGATTATACTCGCGCGCGCGCAATTATTCTAATGAAGAGACATACCTCATACACACTTAAATGTGCCCTATTACATATTGTCAGGTTTATAGTTCCACATTTCATTTTTATTATTATCTTCATAATTTATTTGAGTTCAGCATTAAACATTAACGTTATGACTTATAACTTATGATTACATTTTAACCCACTTCTTTGAACCCTGTAACACTGCAATCATGCAATGGTTTGATTTGTGTATTACAAAGCACTTTAGATTCAATATAGCTCTTTTCGCTAACTGCGTTCTATTTGGGTATACAGTTTCAAAAACAATGCAATCTTCAGTTAAAAGAAATAAAATTCGGACACAGAAAAGAGATAAAAATGTTATAAAACATTGTGAATTTTGAATGGCTTTGATTATGATTTTGAATAGTGTGTTATGGCATACTCAACAGTTTGTAAGTTATATGGTGGCGATCAGTTGTTGGTGGTGGCATAGAAAACCCGTTTACAATGTACACGGGAAGAGACCACCGGCCTTCCGCAAATAAACTAAGTAAACTGGCAAAATTTCTCACAATATCATCCATGGAGGACCCTGAATTATTGTGAAAGGGTACCTTTAAACCCGACCGTGTTCTGAATCCTGATTCTGTAGAGAGTTACCAAGCTGTCAACCGTGCCCGTACGTGTTTTTTCTCGAATTATCTTTTGGCGCGATAAATGATTCTTCCGAAATATATCGACAGGTATACACGATGTTACACTGACCAAAGCGTTGAGGATTATTTCTTCGTTTAGTCCTATATGTGCAGTGAAGCGTTTTCTTATATCCCAGATCGATTGTACTAAAAATGTACAACGCAATCATATCGCAAGCGCGCGACAGATACAGAGAAACAGAGGCAAGGAGAAAAAAGAGGGAGAATGTAAAGTTACAAATTTCTTAATACTAACGAAAATAATAGTTTTAAAGGAAAATCTATTTTTAATTGGGTGCTGGTGAATCGAGAATTTAAGAAAAATATCTCTTTCATCTGGATGATACTATAAATGATAAGAATGCAGTTTAACAGGACACACACACACATACATACAAACACATACACACACACACACACACACACACACACACACACACACACACACACAC
This sequence comes from Atrina japonica, assembly GCA_030159075.1. Taxonomy (NCBI): domain Eukaryota; kingdom Metazoa; phylum Mollusca; class Bivalvia; order Pterioida; family Pinnidae; genus Atrina; species Atrina japonica. Next base: position 922,534 of record BROG01000058.1, read on the forward strand.
ATGTTTATACAATCACTCAGCTATATAGCGTCAGCCGTTATCCGGACAATTTCACCTACCGGCAGGGTTTATCTGAGCACAAACGTACATTATGTTATTTAACGTCGTTCTGACAAAATGTAAAGCTTCCGACATCGATAGTAAAATTTGAGAGCAAACGTTTAATTTAATCGAAAATGCAACAGCATAAACATATACCGTAAAAACATTATCAGTTGTATGTATTTAAAAAAGTATGTTTTAAATAGAACTGATACACAGTACCGTAATTATAATTTTTATGAAGAATTCCAACACACTGGTTATCTTTAACGAAATCGATCTGTATTTTAGCCAGTTAATGTGTTATTTGTAGTACCTTTCTTTAGAAGAGTGATTTTAATACAAAGACAAAGTATTAGAATGGTATTTTAACTCATTCACCCCTACAGATACATTTGGACTTGCCTAAATTATTGATTTACAGAAGAGTCCATTGTTTTTTAGGGGTTGATCAGTTAAAGATGTTTCATTATTAAATATAAACGTTAAACCCCGCGTTGTTATTCTTTAATTACCGTATATGACATAATATATAATGCATTAGTTTTTATCAATGTACATTCATTCAAATTACTACAAAAAGTATAACCTCCAAATACAAGAGGCCCGTTGGCAACATCGCTCACCTGAACTGTGTTGGTATCTTACAAATATGGCATTCGCAATTTACAAATTATTATAACACTCCTTGGAAGTGGAGGAGACCAAAACATGAATGAAAATGACAAAGTCGGGATAGATGTCAAAAACTAATTTTCCAATTTATTCTAAAAACAGGAAATTGAAACATGCATCCATGTAAACGCCTAAGATGCAATGAATGCATTATGATTAATAAATGGGGAGAAATCATACCAATATGAACGAAAATTATGAAGTCTAAAGGACGTCAAAAACACGTCAAAAATTCTTTTTTCGATTTCTACAAAATTAACAAACTTGAATTATACATCTATGTAGATCACTCAGATGCAATTAGTTTCTTTTAATCCATGCAGCAATTTTCAAAAGAGGGGTACCCCTGAGGCATGATTTGCCCAATTCTGGATCCACCCCTGAGCCGATCTGATAAACAACCTTGGTAGAGGACCTTGAATACTTGCTTCCTGTTAGTTTCATCAAAATCCCATCAACGGTTTTGGAGAAGAAACTGAGAGTGTGAAAATTCCCCCTTCAGTTCTGCTGTCTTAAAAAATCATAAATGATTCAAAGTTTTCAATTTCAGCAAAAATCTTTAAGGAAAGCATTCATCTACCTAATTGCATGTAAAACACATAAAACGAATGCAGCATAATGAATAAATGGGGAGAAAATAACAGACGTGTACCTCTGGGGCCTCTTTTGCCCAAACCTTGATCCACCCTGATCTGATCTGGCCGAAATGAACAAACTTGGTAGAGGACTATGAGTACTTGCTTCCTATAAAGTTTCATCAAAATCCCTTTAAACGGACATACGGAGAGACAGATAGACGAGTAGACGGACGACGACAAAAAGGTGGTTAGAAAAGCTCGTTTGCACCGCAGGTGAGGTAAAATAGACCAGATCACAGCGGAAGTTACGTACATTAATAAATGAAAAAGAACGATGACACAGTCGATGAGATGAAAGTTTTATTGCAGTCACCTTCAAAACAACGTGAGCCTTTGAATCCTTGGTCACATGTGTAATTGTCAGGTGGACATATTCCTGTAACGTAGTCGCATATGTTGCTTTGGTAACATGCTCCGCATCTATTCAAACAGCTTACTCCGAAATAACCGGGTAAACAAACTACAAAAGTAATCATGAATATTTCAATGATTTAAATTGTAGAGGAAAATATATCGGATGAATAATTAAAAAATGATCTATTAATTCATTAACATTGCAGTGTGTTTTATTTTCACAAATGTAATACTGGTTCGGAAACGGTTTTATAGACACCTTGTATTATTATAAATATGTATTTGATCACTTATTGCAACTATTTGAAAATTAATCTGTAAAAAATCACATATACAATGTATTGTTTTATGCTTTATGTCCCGGCTATATATATATATATATATATATATATATATATATATGTTCGTTAATTTCTGTAACAAATCCTTGACGAATATTTTACTTGATTGATGAACAATAGGATATCTCAGTGTGTGTGTGTGTGTGTGTGTGTATGTGTGTGTATGTTTGTATGTGTGTGTATGTATGTATGTGTGTATGTGTGTAAGTGTGTGTGTGTATTTGTGTGTCTAAATTTATATGTCACTGTGTCTAATTTCTATTTATTTTAATAATGTAAATACTACACTCGACACTGTTGTTTTTAATTATATAATATACATAATATCTACTGTCGGTTTGATTACCATTTCACATAACAAAGCAAAACAGAATCAATACTTGTAATCTTACCTTCTTGACAGAAGTCGCCACCATAACCTTCCCGGCAGCCATTATAACAAGTTCCGTTCACAGGGTCGCATGTTTCGTTTTTGAAACAATTTCCACATCGTTGACAATCGTTGCCGTATTCTCCAGGTTCACACGCTAATAAAATGGTGAATTGAACTTTTAACACAGTATCTAAAATATCTATATTTATCTATTTTCCACACGTCGCGTTGTGTTACGATAATGTTTAACAAAATTGAACAACATTGTACATCAAACGTATCTTACAGTAAAGATACTGATATGTTTATTTTACTACTAAAAGTTAGCCAGCGCCTGAGAAAAGGTGTATTTAGGACAGTCTCCAGGGAAATTGTTATCTTTATGTTTTCAGAAACTTGAACATATTTTGATTGAAAAAAACTATATGAGAATGAGCGAGGGCGAGAGAAATTCCTTTTGTTTCCGGTGCGGAAAATCTACAAAATTAGAAATATTATATTTCACAAATTTCTTGTTTTCTCGTATTTCATTGGTTATATCATAAGGACCCCGTTCTTAGTCGCTTTGTAAACTTAGCTAACATACAGTGGACCATTGTTATACTGCCACTTTTTGTTCAGCCCAAAGTTTGCATTATAAAGTGGTTTGGCAACAGGTTGAGGGAAATTATAAATGAAATTACAGGGAAAAATTGAAAAGTGGATTTTTAAAAATTGTGAAATAAAGCGTGCTGGCAAATGAAGCTAGGGCAATAAAAAGAGGTTTCACTGTACGCAGTTTGGTAACAAATCAAAGTTGTTGATTAGATATGTAGACAACATACATGTATATGGCATGCAATGTGAATGTATCCCTATACTGCCGAAGCTTGTGACGGTTAATTCCCAGTCAAATTCATTTAGTCTCTCATGTGTACGTAACAAAGTCATAAGTAAACTAATTTATTTTCAGGTGTAAAGAAAAGGGTTAAGGGTATCTTTCCAATACTTAGATTTGACTGTAGTCTCACGGCAAATATGATCAGTCGTCAGACGAAGTTAAGTTCTCTATATCACCTGCTGGCTGCTCTAATCCCTAGATTTTCAGGACGAACATGTCTGTAATATCCACCTTTTGTGCGTTTTTATGGATGTCCTTGTGAATAAAACTTTTGAATGTATATACCAAATATGTCGTGACATTTGTTTTAATATCATGCGAAAGGCCTCTTAAATTTACGTATAAAGCCACACAGTGGTGAATGAATAGTCTCTTATTTAGAACGTCTTTGATCTCGATCCCGGGACCTTCCACTTGCGAAGCGACCCGATCAACCGCGAACAGTGTAAATAACCCCAAATATGAATGGTATTATATATCCTATTTAACAATATTTCAGTTACATGGTGGCGGCCAAAGTTTTTGAATGGTGAAGGAGAAAATCCGACTACAATGTACCCGGGAAGATACCACCGGCCTTCCGCAAGTAAACTGGCAAACTTTATAGATAATAAAAAAATGTTTAGGTATAAATGGGACTGACTAGAATTGTAAGGCTTTATGGTTCAGAGCTCGATGCTCTAATCACTCGGCAACAGATTCCCAAACAATCCAAAAGGAATACTGGATTACACTCTGGAATACGTATTATACATGAAGATATGAAAAAAATTAATAAACACGTCTACCCGGATTTGGATATAGTTTAACTAACCTTCAGAACATCGAGGACCTTTATATCCTATTTCACATGTAAAGTTGTCGTTTGGACATATTCCAGAGATGTAATCACATGTGTTGTTTTGGTAACATGCTCCACATACATTCAAACAACTTACTCCGTAAAAACCAGGTGAACAGACTACAATAAAGAAATATAAATCATATCATTAACATCAAGTTAAGTCTTAATAATAATAATAATAATAATAACTAGAGCTGAGCTTTTTGCTGAAGCAAAAACGGGTCATCCGACCATAGCTGAGGATACAGCTTTGATACAGCTTCAGCTGACCAACAGAGCAAAGCTTAGAAGTTGTGACCCTGAGACCGAAGTCCGATCCTCAAAGACCAATCTTGATATATTGAGCTATTTTGAGTTAAAATGTTGAAAGTGAGCTGTGACCTTGACCTCTGATCGGATAACCTTGAAACTTCACATATTTATTCTTCCACTCTTTCCCTACAAATCATCAACACTAACCTATATATAAAAGTTCTATAGCTTTTGAGCTATTTTGAGTTGAAATTTTCAATTTAACCTTTGACCTTGACCTTCAATCAGATGACCTTGAAACTTCACACATATGTTCTTCAGCTCATTCCCTACAAATCATCAACACTAACCTATATATAAAAGTTCTATAGTTTTTGAGCTATTTTGAGTTGAAATTTTCAAATTGAGCTGTGACCTTGACCTTTCATCGGATGACCTTGAAACTTCACACATATATTCTTCAGCTTATTCCCTACAAATCTTCAACACTAACCTATATATAAACGTTCTATAGTTTTTGAGCTATTTTGAGTTGAAATTTTCAATTTTAGCTGTGACCTTGACCTTTCATCGCATGACCTTGAAACTTCACACATATGTTCTTCAGCTCATATCCCACAAATCTCTAACACTAACTTATATATAAAAGTTCTATAGTTTTTGAGTTATTTTGAGTTGAAATTTTCAATTTGAGCTGTGACCTTGACCTTTGATCCAACGACCTTGAAAGTTTACATAAAAATTACTCATCAAATTATCTACATATCTTGTACAGTAATAGGTATATAAAAGTTTCACCGTTTTCGAGCTATTTTCAATTGAATTTTTTAGCGAATTTTCAAACTCACCTGTGACCTTGACCTTTCATCCGATGACCATGAAATTTCGTATGAACATTTATCAGCCTATTCTCTACAAATCACTCATGTATATGTCTATACTAAAATCAGACAGTTCTAGAGATATTGAGATTTTAAATTTTCAAAGGTCTCTGTGACCTTGACCTTAAATTTTGTGACCTTGAAACTTTTTGAGCTTTTGCAGCTCATGAAACTGAACAACTTTCTCATGCATATGTCTATAGTAAAGATGCTTAGTTTCTGAGATATTTTAACTTTTGTCTCATTTTTAGCTGACAAAATATGAGCCCTTTTTTCAGCCCCTAGCGAGCTTTTTTCGGGGGAATCTTGGATCAAATTTGAAATGTCCATGCACAACTTCAGCCTTTGCCCTTTCAGAAAATCCAAACAGATTTGCTCTAGCTTCAGTAGTTGCGGAGAAAAATCACCCACAAAATGGGACATGAAAAAAGTGATAAAGGGAGATAACTCGAGAACTAAAGGAAATTTTGGAAAAATTTCAAAAACCTATCTGTAGAATGTTGCTGTGAACAAACGCTGAAAATTTGAGCAAAATCGGCCGAGCCGTTTTTGCTCTAGAGCTGACACAAAATCTACTAGGAAAAAAAAAAATAATAATAATAATATAAAATAATAATTGCAATAACAATAGGGTCATCCGACCTGAAGTCGGATGACCCTAATAATCATCATCATCATCATCATCATCATCATCATCATCATCATCATCATCATCATCATTTTAATAATGATGGTAGATAAGATATTGCTTGATAAAATATGCTTGAACTTTTATGCCACAGAAATTTTGATCTACATTGAAAAAAATATAAGATTATGATTAATTTTGTATCTGAATTTAATCGTTATTGTACTGATAAGATCTTTACCTTCTTGACAGATATCACCACCATATCCCTCACGGCATCCATTGTAACACGTTCCATTTATAGGGTCGCATGATTCGTTAGCAAAGCAATTTCCGCATGGTTGACAATCATTGCCATAGTATCCAGGTTCACATGCTAAAAAGGTAAAGTTTTGAGAGACTGTCAAAAAGACAAATTTATTGAAGCTAATATATATTGAAAAATGAGGAAGCTCTCTTTCTTCATGACTTTTGGACTTACCGAGGCACTAGCTCAAAATTTTCCCAAATATTTTGTCTTTCTGTTTTAACTGTTTACACATGAATGATTCGACCTTCCTTTTAGTATATGCATATAGGACATCTACGACGGATGATGTAGGGAACAAATGAAATAATACTGATAGAAAACATTGTTAGATAGTGAATTATATATTTATACATTTTAGTATATTTTACCGGTATTTTTTTTGCTTTATATGTATATACAAAACGCCTATTCTATAGTAATTTCATTCTATATATATATATATAAGCAGTTCATTTAATTCAACTATTAATTTGACTTCTACCTGCAACACATTGATTGGCATAACGTCAAGTGAAATCCATTTCCACTTTATCACAACTATCGTGAACGTCTGTCACCATTCCTATCTACTTCCCTTTATGAGAAATTGAGTAATCTATACAAGGGGAATAACTCACGGTCTTAAATCTTGCTACATTCACGTATTGATATATCTGTGAATTTCAGAAACAGTGAATAAGTTTTAATAAAACTATTTATATACATACCCTATCACAGTCGGTCTTTGCAGGTACTCTCGAGCTGCGAATTCGCAAAATCGCGATTGTAAAAAAGGAAAAAAAAAACACCGCAAAAATTCCGATCCGTAGAGTTAAACCCCTTGACAGTATGTATCAATTGCCGCACATCGCGTGACTTTCCTATATTCTTTAAACAAAACGCATTTTAAAATTTATACCTTAAAGTTGTGATAAATTATTTTCTCCACAGCAAAACTTCTTAACTTTTTACATTCTAAATTGTATGTCTTTACGATTCAATAAGCACTTACAATCAATGTCAAATTGATGGACATCCTTAACAGTTTTTTTTTGTGTTAAAGAATAAACAACTGTTGATAGTGTTATAAACTTATTGAACTCACCTTCAGTACAAAATTGACCTTGGAAACCAACATCACACGTATATGTGCCATTAGGGCAAATGCCAGTCACATGATCACATGCGTTGCCTTGGTAGCAAGCTCCACATACATTCGAGCAGTTTAATCCATAATACCCAGGTTGACAAACTGCAATTTACAATAATGTTGATTATCAAAATGTTTCATACCATGGTCAAAACATAACATTATACTCAAAACATAATTGATCCTTAGTAAGATTTAAAAGTTATAAACATATTACCAATAGTACTGGGTTTATGAATATCATCGGAAACTCAAACGGTCCACCAGCAGTAGCAACGACCCATTGATTGTAAATATCATACACATTATACCAAAGTTATCATTTTGCAAAACAGAGTCCAAAACAAAATGCTCAAACGATCGTTGCAGTCGAAAAGACTTTCATCTTTTGGATTGGAATTTAAAACGATATCAATGTTAAGTTCCCAAAGAGGGAGCTGACTTGTACAATACAAGGTACAATGATTAACCTTAAAGTATTGGCAAAACCTACTACTGTAAAAAAGATGACTTTCTTAGCTAATCTGGAGTTTAGAATTTTAACGGTGTTATCAAAATATTACTTAAGTAAAGAATATTCATGTGGGGTCAAAATATAAGGCACTTGATTAATGTATACCATCGTTGATTCAACTGATTCGCCAGCAATGGCAAATACACGCTCACCGGCTGGCAGTGGTTGTAAATATTAGGAACGTAATTGCGTTCCAGCCATTTTGAGCTCCTGTGGACACATGTTTTATATCTCACGGACGTAGTCTTTTTATAATTGATTTTAGAGACTTTACAATATGCATGATTGTGGTAGCCCTGCGTCTCATAGATGTTTTGGTGATTAATTTTTCAAATAAACATATCAATGCAAAACGTCTCTCTAAAACTATTCTATAAGTATTAACATCTATTTAACCCTTTCACCCTTACAGACCATAAAAGACTGGTCTAAGACAATAGAAAAAACATACCACTCAGATATTCAGGGAAGAATGGGCTAACATATTTCAAAGACATTTGAACTTTGACACTTTGTTATCACCCGATTTATTAATTGGATAATTAGTAGTTTAATGAGGAAGTTCTTACCGTCCTGACAAAGGTCTCCATCATAACCTGTCTGGCATCCATTGTTACAAATTCCGTTCACAGGGTCACATGTTTCGTTAGCAAAACAATTTCCGCACAGTAGACAATTGGCCCCGTATTCTCCGGAATCACACGCTATCAAAATGGTGAATTCGAATATACCAAACTTTTTATTTATCTGGCTATCTCAAATGCTCAAATTGAAAATGAATCCGCTAACAAAACACTGTTTAATCTTCCGTAATATTATTATAGTATTATATAAATATTGCACGAATTATACAGACCTTAGTCATTCTATAACACATGTATCCCTCAATTATCGATTTTTATATCAATTATATAACAATTATCATTTAGATATTATAATAATTTATTTTGCCGTTATACAGAAAACAAGTAGGGGAGAAAAGTCAGATCTAGATAAGTCATAACATTTATAAAATGTAAAATGACAAAATTTCATCTACAGTATAAAGCAACAAAATTGCCATTAATTTCGGTTGAAAAACTCTGCAGGACTTTTACTATATTGCAGTAATTGTATAACTAGTTCGAACCTTGACGGACCCCTATTTATTTTAAATATACTTATGTAAATACGAAATGTTAGTTAGAAATTTTAGTTATTAAAATTATTTGTTCATATTATCTGGTATTTACCCTTTAAAGATCATTTTAACACCTGACAATGTGCAATAAAGCACCTGTAAGGAGTGGAAGATTATATGTACTCTACAGGGGAGATAACTCGCGCAATTTATATTCATAATCTTCACGGTGTCGATTAATCCATGAATGTACGGGAAAGTGAATGATATTATATATACTGGGACCCAAGTCACCAAAATTTACTCAAAACTCAAGCTTAACTTTTGTTTTAATATGTTTGCTGTAGAATCGTTTGTAAAACTTTCGTGTTTGAGTAAATAGGAAATGTATTATTAATATTTATCATTTACATATAAATTCTTGTGCCACACCTATGATTCTTTTGTAAAAAATGAATAAACATACTCAAAAGTACGTATAGTACGTACTCAAGACATTTTTGATTATTTCTGATGTTCTCTTCAAATGAGCAATAACTTTCATCATAATTTATAATTGTATATCATCAAAATACAAACATGTTCAGTTACAAAATATATTTTGCGAGTTTTTGCCTTAAATCATGAAAAGATAGTTGAGCTTGAGTACTGAGATAATTTGGTGACTTCGGGTGACTGGTGTTTATATTATATTAGTATACTACATGTACTGTGACAAACCAATTCAAAAATCACAAATAGTGCGAAAACGTAAAATATAACAAAAATATATAATATTTCAATCTCTTAATACTTACGTGTCGAACAGGATGGGCCTTTGTAACCGATTTGACATCCGGGTACATCACAAAGTCCTGAGAAGCGATCACATCCGCCGGAAGCACAAAAACACGTGTCATTGCAGTCATAGCCAAACATTGAAAACCCACATGCTGTAAATTAGGATAAAATTATATCTTAATTAATCATAGTTAGGAAGAAATGATGAAATGGAATATGAAATATTAAAAGGGAACAAAAAGAAATACGTAATCAAGACAATCATTTTTGTCGATGAGACTTCATCAGCTGAGCTCATACTTAAAATATAGATGTATAAATTCGAAAGAGAGTGGGGGTATTCTACAAGGTCAATCGCTTAACCTAACTGTATTACAAAATACGTCTAAGAATAACGATGTGTAAAAAACATTGATATGCCAGCGAAATTACTACCGTTGAATAGCACACGCACAGCTTTATTGTCTTTTATACCTGAATCCAAGTTCAAGTTTAGGTAACCAAAGTGAAATGTGGCATTAGAATATTGGAAATTATGTACATATTTTTCTTCAACGATATACTTGTAAAATTGTCTCGATCGAAAGATCAATGGTGTACTATTTCATGATCGGTAATTAATAGTCATTACGTCCTTGAATTGCTCCAGTATTTCATTAAATGATTTAGAAAAAAATATATACATACGGTCATTACAGGACTGTCCTTGCCAGCCTATTTGGCAACTAGAAGGGTTGCAGATACCACTGGCAGGTTCACAAGTTGTAAATCTGCAATTACAGCTCTGGGTACAGTTTTGTCCAAATGTACCATTACCACAAGCTGCAAAATATGGTACTGATTATAAGAAAAAAATATGAAAACAAATGTTCATTACATAAAAATCAGAGAAATGTCGGATTTAATTTTGACATTTTTACCATACTAGGTCTGAAGGTGTTCATTCGTATAACCATATTTTCTGAAAGAAAAAGTGTATAAAATATACCAAAAGTTTGCCAAATTGTAATACTTCATAAACCGAAGCCAATATCGTACCATTTTCGCATAGGATTCTATAAGGACTTGGACTTTAGATATTCAACTTTGTAACTTTCCATCTATCATATGGTTTAAAGTCTCAGATGCCAAAGTAGAAGTCTCCAGGATGTCCAGCATATTTTCCAGTATACAAATCTGATGATAGTGGACAAACACGGATCTCTGGAAATCCAGATGTAGGATCTGATACCATAGAGGAGTAAGCATCCCCTGTTGACAGACTGGCTATGCCTGTCGTGAATCCACGGTCAAATTCACATGAAATAGGTGAAGAGAAAATCCTCTTTACAATTGACACATACAACTCAACAACCACTATTGCACAACATTTCATTTAGTGAAACAAAATAATCGCAAACAAGATTATTAAAATTTGCGGAACGTTGACATCAAAAGCGATTTTCGAAATTTGTGCTAATAACTTGTCAGTATGTTGTATACCTATGTATATGAAATATTCATACTTTGACCATGTCCTGGCATATTGGATCATTTGTGAGATATAAACACCATATGCAGATGATTTAGGGATATCACTACTTAAATGTGGAAAATTTAGGATGGAAAAGTCATAATCGTCGCGTTTTTCATATAGCCTGGTTGTTGATTTCCCGTCTGTGTCTATTGCAAGTAAAATGTCCAAGTTGGAAGCGGATGTGCGTGTTGTGTCTTTAACTTCTAGTTCGTTGGGAAATATCGCATTTACAAATGTATGAAATTTGTTATTATTATTTAACAAAACGTCGTTGATATATGTAAATGTCAAATTAATGGCCATCGCTAGCTTATTCTTCTTTTGAATCAGATTCTGGATACAACACCATTGGTCCTCATGGGAATGCCGACAGTTTGTTGAAAGTCAAGGTATCCAAACAGTACAAATATATTGTCTATCAGAAATCCAGGCATTATTTTATCAACTTCAGTAATAAGTATCATTATAAACAATGAAAAAATATATAAACCACGTTTAATGTCAATGTTTCGCAAATTTTACGGTCGGTATAATAGTCTTGTTTGCGATTACACTGCGTCGCTGCGTGAAATGTTGAGTTGCCTTTTCGTTGGTGGTTGTTGAGACGTCTGTACCAATTGTACCGAGGATTCACTCCTCACGTGTTTCATTGGACTTAACGGTGGACTCACGGCGGGTGTGACCGGTCGACGGGGGATGCTTACTCCTCCATGGCACATGATCCCACCTCTTGGTTTCCAGAGGTCCATGTTTGTCCATTTTTACCGGATTTGTATCTATGTCCTGGACATTCTATTGATTTACACTTTGGTATCTGAGATTTTTTATATATTTAAATTTTCGGGTACTATGTTTAGTGAAAAAAGTATTTTAATTGTTATGTGTAATCACTGTGTAAAAGTTGAAATGTTTTGATAATATGATTTTGAGGAAAAGGCGTGTCTTCAAATATTCTAAAGGCTGTTTAGAATTTTCAAGAATCCACATCTAGAGTATTGGTTATCACTTCTGGGTTACTGAACAAAGAAGAATAATGTGTTTTCTTAATCCCTTTAAGTTTTTGGATACTTAAAGATTATACGATTCGTTGTAAGCAAATAAATAGATACTTTTTGTGTAGTGAGTATACCAATTGAAAAAAATACTATTATGCTAAAAAAAGCATTGCTTTCAATTATATAATGTACTGT